>CM059450.1:26148914-26383292 GCA_030390025.1 Squalus acanthias | reverse complement strand
CATAGCCTCTCCTTACACCGTATCATCATATCTCTGTAACCTCCTCCAGCCATCCAACCCTCCCAGATCTCTGCGCTCCTCCAATTCTGGCCTCTGGGGCGTCCTCGGTTTTAATCGCTCCACCATTGGCGGCCGTGCCTTCAGCTGCTTAGGTCCTAAGCGTTGGAATTCCCTCCCTAAACCTCTCCACATCTACTTCCTCCTTTAAGACATTCCTTAAAATCTGCCTCTTTGACCAAGCTTTTGGTCACCTGTCCTAATAGCGCCTTATGTGGCTCGGTGTCAAATTTTGTCCGATAACGCTCCTGTGAAGCGCCCTGGGACGTTTCCCTATGTTAAAGGCACTGTATATAAATGCGAGATGTTGGGGGTGGGGTATGGTGTGATTGAGACCTGTTCCAATGATATGCATTCTAATGTGATTTTCATTCTTCCCCTTAGGCTGGCCCTGACTAAACTGGACATTCTGGACACACTTGAAGAAATAAAGATTGGAGTAGGATACAAACTGGAGGGGAAAACAATCCCTTACTTCCCAGGTTGGTAAACGGGGACCGTGATTAAGTCAACTCCCGTTTTTGTTACCTGGAATTCTGGGATTTTTTCCCAGTATTTTGGGAATCATGTCGGCATTTCCGTAAAAGCTGAAACCCAGTGATTTGTTTGTTGCCCCCCACCTTTCAAACGACTTCACCCATCGTCTCCAATTTCCCTCCTTGGTTGAGGGATAAATATTGGCCCCAGGGCACCGGGGAGAACTCCCCTGCTCTTCCAATAGTGCCCATGGGATCTTTTACAGCCACCTGAAAGGGCACATGGAGCCTCAGTTAACGTCTCACCCGAAAGACGGCCCCTCCGACAGTGCGGCGCTCCCTCAGCGCCGCCCCTCCGACAGTGCGGCGCTCCCTCAGCGCCGCCCCTCCGACAGTGCGGCGCTCCCTCAGCGCCGCCCCTCCGACAGTGCGGCGCTCCCTCAGCGCCGCCCCTCCGACAGTGCGGCGCTCCCTCAGCGCCGCCCCTCCGACAGTGCGGCGCTCCCTCAGCGCCGCCCCTCCGACAGTGCGGCGCTCCCTCAGCGCCGCCCTGTAGTGTCAGCCTAGATTTTTGTGCTCCAGTCTCATGGCGTGGGATTTGAACCCACAACCATTGACTCAGAGGCGAGGGTGCTGCCCACTGAGCCACGGCTGACCCCTTGATTGCCAAAGCAGGTGGAGGAGTCCTGCGACGAGGCAGAAAGCTTTTTGTGTCATTTTGTGTTTCCCCTCACTGACCTCTGGCTTTGCTTTCTCGCAGCAAACCAAGAGGTGCTGAATAAAGTCCAGGTGGAGTACGTGACCCTCCCGGGATGGCGCAGGAGCACGGAGGAAGTGCGAACTTTCGGAGAGCTACCGGAGAACGCCAGGAAATACGTGCACTTCATCGAGGAGCACGTCGAGGTGCCGAGTGAGTAACGGGGCGAGCCAAGGTGCTGCCGTTGGTCACCAAGAGATGTCTCCAACACTGCCCCCCATTTCCCCCCCCCCCCAGCCCAGACCGCTCAATGGGGACCGAGCACCGCAGACCATGGGCGGGCTGCATCTCCAGATGGGGGGTGTTACTAGAAGCCCTGGAACTGGGCTTTATATCCCCTCAGTGAGGAAGAATAATCAGGACTGTTCACTGATACATATCGCACTTGGAGGGGGTGCAGCGCAGATTCCTCAATAATACCAGCGCTAAAACGAGAACAGGTTGCATAGACTAAGCTTGTAATCCCTCGAGTATAGAAAATTAAGGGGTGATCTAATTGAGGTGTTTAAGATGATTAAAGGAGTTGATAGAGAGAAACTATTTCCTCTGGTGGGGGGAGTCCCGAACAAGGGGGCGTCACCTTAAAATTAGAGCCAAGCCGTTCACGGGTGATGTCAGGAAGCACTTCCTCACACAAAGGGTGGTGGAAATCTGGAACACTCTTCCCCCCCCCCCCCCCCCCCCCCCCCAAAAAAAAACTGTTCAGGGTACAACTGTCAGGAAAGATTGAACAGGCTGGGGCTCTTTCCTCTAGAAAAGAGAAGGCTGAGGGGTGACCTGATCGAGGTCTTCAAGATTATGAAAGGGTTCGATAGGGTAGAGGTAGAGAAGATGTTTCCACTTGTGGGGGAGACCAGAACTAGGGGCCGTCAATATAAGATAGTCACTAATAAATCCAATAGGGAATTCAGGAGAAACTTCTTCACCCAGAGAGTGGTGAGAATGTGGAACTCGCTACCACAGGGAGTGGTTGAGGCGAATAGCATAGATGCATTTAAGGGGAAGCTGGATAAACACATGCGGGAGAAAGGAATAGAAGGATATGTTGATGGGGTGGGAGGAGGCTCGTGTGGAGCAGAAACACCGGCCGTTTGGCCCGTTTATGTCTCAATCCAACTGCTGCAGCAAAAACAAAATTGCCTCGGATTTGGCGTTAATTGATGATATCAAGATGTCCAGGGAGACATTCGGGCGCTGGCGTCAATACCGAGAAAAATCCACGAGGTTGAACTCTGGTGTCGGGGGTCTGAATTATGAAGGAAGACTGGAGAGACTTGGGCTATTCAAGCTGGAAAGCAGGTGACTGAGGGGAGGTGATCTTCCAGAAATAAAAACCCAACATGCTGGAAACATCAGGCAGCATCTGAGAGAGAAACGGAGTAAATGTTTCAGGTTGATGAGGTCTCATGATCTTTAAGGTAGTTAAAGGAATGATATGTTTATGTTAAACAGTGAGGGTAAAAAGATCGCGACCTCAAGACGTCCCAAAGCGCTTTACAGCCAATGAAGTACTTTTTGAAGTGTGGTCACTGTTGTAATGTAGGAAACGCGGCAGCCAATTTGCGCACAGCAAGCTCCCACAAACAGCAATGTGATAAAGACCAGATCATCTGTTTTAGCTGTTGATTGAGGGGTAAATATTGGCCAGGACACCTCTGCAAATTATGCCGTGGGATCTTTTACGTCCACCTGAGAGAGCAGACGGGGCCTCGGTTTAATGGCTCATCCAAAAGACGGCTCCTCCGACAGTGCGGCGCTCCCTCAGTACCGCCCCTCCGACAGTGCGGCGTTCCCTCAGTACCGCCCCTCCGACAGTGCGGCGCTCCCTCAGTACCGCCCCTCTGACAGTGCGGCGCTCCCTCAGTACCGCCCCTCTGACAGTGCGGCGCTCCCTCAGTACTGCCCCTCCGACAGTGCGGCGCTCCCTCAGTACTGCCCCTCCGACAGCGCGGCGCTCCCTCAGTACCGCTCCTCCGACAGTGCGGCGCTCCCTCAGTACTGCCCCTCTGACAGTGCAGTGCTCCCTCAGTACTGCCCCTCCGACAGTGCGGCGCTCCCTCAGTACTGCCCCTCCGACAGTGCGGCGCTCCCTCAGTACTGCCCCTCCGACAGTGCGGCGCTCCCTCAGTACTGCACTGGGAGTGTCAGCCTGCATTATAGGCTCAAGTCTCTGGAGTGGGGCTCGAACCCACGACCTTCTGACTCCGAGGCGAGAGAGAGAGAGAGTGCGACCCACTGAGCCAAGCTGACACAGGTTGAATCTAATGAAAGGACTGATAATCGGAAAGTGGGGTCGACCACATGGAACGGATGGTGGGTTTAGGGGGGGCACAAACTGGTGTGGGGGTGGTGGTGGGAGGGTGAGGTGTAGGGCCTCTCTGGATGGGCCGAATGGCTGCCTTCATCCACAGTTACCCTGTGACTCTGCGCGCCGCTGCCCTCCTCTCGGAACGTTAACGCGCCTTGCGTCACGCGCATGTTTACATTGCACACCTCCTCACCCTCTGCTCTCTCTCTCTTCCCTTGCAGTTAAATGGATCGGGATCGGCAAGTCCCGGGAATGCATGATCAAGCTGTTCTGAGGACGTTTTGAATCACGAAGACCACCCCCCCACCTCCAGGACGCCAAATCCCTGCGTTTTGAAGCGGGCCGCTCACTGGAACGGTGAAACCTGGTCCTGTACTCTGTCTGTCTGGGCAGGGAACTGATTCGTGGTGCTGGCGAATCCCCCCCCAAGCTCTCAACGTTTCAGTGTTACTTTTTTTAATCAACCGCCAAATTTCTAGGAAAAATATATATCGTGTAAAATATCTGCTGGGCCATCGTGCATTTCACCGAAGGAGATAAACCAACAGACAGAGAGAGAGAGAGAGTGACCTCTGCACAAGCAGGGGACTTATTTTTATATTTTATTTTTTAAAATAATCAAGGTAAGCTTCGTGGGAGTCTCTCTAGATTTCAATAATGAAGCACGCAAGTATTGGTGAGTCTGCTCCATCCACTGAGTTGCTGAGCAATATTCAGAACCCAGGTTTGATCACTGTGTTAGTGAGCTCGTCGAGCAGGGTGGCAGCTGTAATTTGCCTCATTTCCCCTGTGCTAGGGCAGGAATAAATCAGTCAGGGTTCCTGCTCCTGATCCCTATCCAGTGCCCTGGGTCAAGGAGGGGAGAATCAGCCAGGGTTCCTGCTCCTGATCACTGCCCAGTGACCCCCTGGGTTAGGGAGAGGGGAGAATCAGCCAGGGTTCCTGCTCCTGATCACTGCCCAGTGACCCCTGGGTTAGGGAGAGGAGAGAATCAGCCAGGGTTCCTGCTCCTGATCACTGCCCAGTGACCCCTGGGTTAGAGAGAGGGGAGAATCAGCCAGGGTTCCTGCTCCTGATCACTGCCCAGTGACCCCTGGGTTAGGGAGAGGGGAGAATCAGCCAGGGTTCCTGCTCCTGATCACTGCCCAGTGACCCCCCTGAGTTAGGGAGAGAGGAGAATCAGCCAGGGTTCCTGCTCCTGATCACAGCCCAGTGACCGCCTGGGTTAGGGAGAGGAGAGAATCAGCCAGGGTTCCTGCTCCTGATCACTGCCCAGTGACCCCCTGGGTTAGGGAGAGGGGAAAATCAGCCAGGGTTCCTGCTCCTGATCACTGCCCAGTGACCCCTGGGTTAGGGAGAGAGGAGAATCAGCCAGGGTTCCTGCTCCTGATCACAGCCCAGTGACCGCCTGGGTTAGGGAGAGGAGAGAATCAGCCAGGGTTCCTGCTCCTGATCACAGCCCAGTGACGCCCATCGGGTGAGGAGAGGATTGGGCCCGACTGATGCACTCCACAGTGGAAGAGCCAGCCAACCTCACTGTCTGACGTGGAAAATGGCCACTCGGACGCGGTGCCTTGCTTTCTCTGTCGCGCGCGCGTCGGGCACCGATTCACAAGACCGCAGAAAACTTGCAACGTGATGCAGCACGCGAGGGCAGTGCTTACGACCTGCTCTCTGAGCAAACACTCCGCCTAATCCTACCAGGAGCGAGGTGGGGGTGAGGACAATCCCAGCAATCTGCGCGCTTTTAATCCTGACTCCCAACGGCCCCATAAACATCCCACAGAACAGCAACGTAAAACATGCTGAGGGTTAATAGCTCTGTACGGAATTCCTTCCTCTGGTGTTTAGCAGGGGTGTAGGACTAACCTGTTGAATTTAATTGCTGGTGGGCAGCGTGCAATGAGAATTTTTGTCTGACGACCAATTTACCATCTTCTGACAACATTTTATGTGAGGAGGAAAGATCCCTCTCTTTTTAATATACATAATTTCTGCCCGCTCAGTGAGTGAATGCACCAACCCCATGTGGTGCAGAGCCATACAGACCAGGAAGGCCCCGGTTCAATCCCCAGTCCTTGCTGATTCAGTCGACCCGAGTAGGTGCAGCGGCTCGGGCACTGCCGTTCTCCTGCGTGCCCCTCATCTACGGTGGGCTCGGCCGGGTCAGGTGCTGGGAGAGCAACGCCAAAAGCTTGGTAAAAGAGGTCGGTTTTTAAGGAGCGTCTTAAAGGAGGAGAGAGAGGCGGAGAGGTTTAGGGAGGGAATTCCAGAGCTCAGGGCCCTGTAGTGGCCAAAGTCAGTGGACCGAAAATTGGGGTGGGTACATTTGTGATTCATGCAGGGGTTAAGGCAGCACATCCTCGGAAATTGTCCCTTACAGGTGAACGCACTAGATGGTCCTTGCTCGTTTCTAAGACTGATTTTTATATTTGATGAATGTCTTACCGGTGTAAAATAGTTCCACAGGGTGGGTCAGACTGCCGAAGGATGGACTGTTTTTAAACACTCCTTTTATTCTATCTAATTACTGAGATGTAATAAAGTAACTGACCGTTAACCTTCTGAGTCCCTTTTTATTAATCAGACAGGGGAAAAAAATTGCAGGAATACCTTTTAGAAAGTGTTGCAGCTGTCTTTATCAATCAAGCATTTTCTTTTAGATCGAGTTGGTAAATTGCTTCTGAAACCCGCTCCACGGGGTCATCTAGTGGCCAGAACCTGCAGCTACTCCGTGACAGTTGACATAGGAAAATTGAATGGGAAATGTTGACAGTAAAGCAGAAGGACCTGTTCCGATTGCCGCGACCATGGACGGTGCACCTTCCCTCTTCGGAGCTCCCTGTATCGGTGGAAGCTGCGATGGTAAGCAAATGTCCCACCGATGTTGCTCTTAAACCAGGAAGACCATATTTGTCTGCCCAACGTGCTCCTCTACCACCCGCACTGCCGGAAGGTGCTGTCTCGGGCTGGGTCCAATTCCAGAGGTCCCATTACACACATTTTCCTGCAAAATAAATGACGCTGGATTGAGAAGTGCCTCCGTGAAGCACTGAGCTATTTACTACAGTAAAGCCCCTGTATCAATTTGAACTGTTCTTGCCACTTGGGTTCGGTGGCAATGCAAATTACTGCAATGCTATTTTCATATTTTCTTGCCACACACTGAATCGTAGTCGGGTGAGCCGCTCCTTGTCCCATTACCCTCTGTAACGGGATAGTAACAAGGTGGTCTGCGAGAGGCAGTCTGAATGTGCACTAGGAAACAGATTCCGTGGTGCATCGACATGGCACGTGGCCACGTGAAGGTTGTGGGTTCGAGCCCCATTCCAGAGACTTGAGCACATAATTCAGGAAGAAGTAGAGCAGCTTGGTTTTGTACCAGATCTCACAAATGAATTAGAGGCAAATAAATGTGGGCCCCAAGCAGGAATACTTAAGGGAGAGAAGGAAGAACAAAGATGCACTCAAAGAAGAAAGACTCCCATTTCTACAGCGCCTTTCACGACCTCAGGACGTCCCAAAGCGCTTTACAGCCAATGAAGTACTTTTTTGAAGTGTAGTCACTGTTGTAATGTAGGAAACGCGGCAGCCAATTTGCACACAGCAAGGTCCCACAAACAGCAATGTGATAATGACCAGATCATATGTTTTTGTTATGTTGATTTGAAGGATAAATATTGGCCCCAGGACACCGGGGAGAACTCCCCTGCTCTTCTTCCAGTAGTGGCAGTGGGATCTTTTAACATCAACATGAGAGGGCAGACGTCTTGGTTTAACGTCTCATCCGAAAGACTGCCCCTCCGACAGTGCGGCGCTCCCTCAGTACCGCCCCTCCGACAGTGCGGCGCTCCCTCAGTACTGCCCCTCCGACAGTGCGGCGCTCCCTCAGTACTGCCCCTCCGACAGTGCGGCGCTCCCTCAGTACTGCCCCTCCGACAGTGCGGCGCTCCCTCAGTACTGCCCCTCCGACAGTGCGGCGCTCCCTCAGTACTGCCCCTCCGACAGTGCGGCGCTCCCTCAGTACTGCCCCTCCGACAGTGCGGCGCTCCCTCAGTACTGCCCCTCCGACAGTGCGGCGCTCCCTCAGTACTGCCCCTCCGACAGTGTGGCGCTCCCTCAGTACCGCCCCTCCGACAGTGTGGCGCTCCCTCAGTACCGCCCCTCCGACAGTGCGGCGCTCCCTCAGTACTGCCCCTCTGACAGTGCGGCGCTCCCTCAGTACCGCCCCTCCGACAGTGCGGCGCTCCCTCAGTACTGTCCCTCCGACAGTGCGGCGCTCCCTCAGTACCGCCCCTCCGACAGTGCGGCGCTCCCTCAGTACCGCCCCTCCGACAGTGCGGCGCTCCCTCAGTACTGCCCCTCCGACAGTGCGACGCTCCCTCAGTACTGCCCCTCCGACAGTGCGGCGCTCCCTTTGCGCACTTTACACTTGCATGAGTACACTTTACAAGTTACACGTTACCCTATCGATGTTACACGTTACAATTACACTCGTAGACAAGTTGCACCATTCCATGTTACACTTTTACATTTTGACAACCTACAGAAGCCGACACTTAACCCAGCTTGGGTTTTTATCCTCGGGTGCATTTGACCCAAATGAGAATCGATTAAAGGCGGATGTGGTTGCGGGGTGAAATCTTTTCCTGCTGAAAATTTCCCAGAAGGAAAAAAACGGAAGAGCTTCAGCAATCGGCAACAGTAGCTCTCAGTGCCGCGGGAAACGGCCCACGCTCCCCGTCCGTTTCAGTTTCGCCTGCGCCTGTTGGTTCACACCGCGCACCGTTCTCTGGCGCCCGCTCCCTCAAGTGTAAAGCTCAGTTGCAGGCCTACGCGAACAGTGACCGTTGCCCCAGCAGAGAACGCAGCCAATGGGAACTGGCCGACCGCGATGGAGGACGACCGTGGGCCGACGTGCCTCGGAGTTCGCAGGGAGCCGCTGAGGGCTGCGCCGGAAAGGCAAGTAAGGCCACGTCAAATGCCCGCCCTGACTCACCGAGCTCGCTGTCGGGCGAAAGCTGAGAGAATCCTGCGCTTTCGGGCGTTGTTCGCTGGGAGGAGCCGTGCTCCCAGTTAAACAGAAAGCAAGACGTCCCGAAGCGCTTCACGGCCAATGATTTAGTCGCTGTTGTGTAGGCGAATGCGGTAGGCAGTTTTGTTCACGGCAAGATCCCACAAGCAAACGAATGACCCGTTAACCTGTTCTTGGTGCTGTTGGTCGAATGAGGAATGTTGGCCCAGGACACCGGGGAGAGCTCCATCGCTCCTGTTTAACATAAGTGACAATGACCATCTCCAACAAGGAAAAGCCCAACCGCCACCTCCTGAGCACCCACATCGCCGTGTCCCCCACCATCAACATCCTGGGGTCACTGTTGACCAGAAGCTTCACTCGATCAGCTCTATCACTAAAAGAGCAGGTCAGAGGCTGGGTATTCTGCGGCGAGTGTCTCACCTCCTCACTCCCCAAACCTCTCCACCACCTACAAGGCACAAGTCATGAGTGTGATGGAATACTCGCCACTTGCCCGGATGAGTGCAGCTCCAACGCTCCTTTGCCCGTCCTGTCTCTGTAATCTCCTCCAGCCCTGCAACCCCCCGAGATCTCTGCGCTCCTCCAATTCTGGCATCTTGAGCATCCCTGATTTTAATCACTCCACCATTGGCGGCCGTGCCTTCAGCTGCCTGGGGCCCTAAGCTCTGGAATTCCTCCCTAAACCTCTCCGCCTCTCTCTCTCTCCTCCTTTATCATGCTCCTTAAAACCGACCTCTTTGACCAAGCCTTTGGACACCTGTTCCTAATATCTCCTTATGTGGCTCGGTCTCGAATGTTGTCTGATTACACTGCTGTGAAGTAGCACGGGACGTTTTTGCTATGTTAAAGGCGCTATAGAAATGCAAGTTGTTGTTTCGTGAGATGGTCAGTTTCCACCGGAGGGAAGGCTGTCACCGAGGGGTGGGGGAGAGCTCGGGCCACGGGGGCAGGACACCAACAAGGTTGAAAGCAGTAAGCGTGACATGTAAGGGCGTTGTTGACGGATTCCGACTCTTCTTTCCCCACTTTCAGGTGTGGTGAAGCCCCCCTGCCAGGGCTGTGCACTGTGGGGGAGGCCCGGCCGCCCCTGGAGGTGGCTTGTTCACGCTGCAAGCGGGCAGCTTGAGCCGGCTGCCAGAGGCAGTGCAGTGCATGCGGAAGTCTATTTTGTTTACTCTGTGTTCAAGTAAGTGGCAGGGGTGGGTTGTGGGGAGTGGGCGGATTACAGTAAAATCAAGGCTTTTGTTTTCAGGTGAGACCCCCCCCCCCCTCACCGCCCCAAAGCGAAGGTCCGCAGTGCAGCACAGCACTGGGAGTAGGAAAGAGGAAGAGCAAAATCAAGGAGAGATTGATGCCAAGTTTGATTTTACTCCCTGAAGGCAGTGACTCTTATTGGAGGTATGGTTCAATGAGTGTTGCGATCTCCGGTACCTCAGCCCAGTCAACAGTCTGCATGTGTGAGCTTACAGCACTTGAGTTTCATGCATACCTATTCGACTGTAAGGGGTGTCGCATTGATGCCTGATCCTCTCCTCGCCCAAGATCAAGCCACATTCATTTCCAACAGGGGGCGCTAGTTAGCAACCAGGAGGGGGAATATTGGCTCATTTTCTTTCCCCTCCCCCAGCCCGCCCCCTACCGTAGAGGCACTGAGGACAATTGAAGGGCCCAACTTCCCCAACAAACTCGGCATAGAGCCCGGGGGACTGAACTTGGGATATTCTTGGAACTCTGAGCTGTCAGGATGACCGTCAACCTAGGGTTTTAAAAGCCCTGTTGGGGCTGGGGTCGACGAGTTTATTTGCCCCTCGACTAGAGGGCATTCAAGTGGCCCCGAGAGTGTTTGACGGGACAGTGTAGAGGGAGCTTTACTCTGTATCTAACCCGTGCTGTACCTGCCCTGGGAGTGTTTGATGGGACAGTGTAGAGGGAGCTTTACTCTGTATCTAACCTGTGCTGTACCTGCCCTGGGAGTGTTTGATGGGGACAGTGTAGAGGGAGCTTTACTCTGTATCTAACCCATGCTGTACCTGCCCTGGGAGTGCTTCATGCCTACACTGAGATCCTTCACCCTGATGAGCACAAGGTTCACCCGAACTATTTATTTCAAACATTTAATATTGTGCCTGCTGCCTTGGATTTAATTTCCCCACTTTTCTTGTCCTCTTGCAGTTACCATGTCTGGTCTGAGAGGTTGCTCTTCGGTGACTGCTCTGCTTATTAATTAGGGAGAAACAAAACTGGGAAAGCTACAAAATTAGTACCTCGAGGAGTCTTTCTCCGTGCAGGAGGAGTGATTGTGGAGCGTTACCAACTTAGTCTGCGAGCAGCGACAAGCCTGTTCCGTTTTGACCGCTTTGAGTGTCAGCCATCTTGGCCAAAGCTGGTCACACTGCTCCGACCAACCAATCACGTGAGGGAACCACGAGCAGCCTCTCGGATTGGCTGTTTCAGATCCCGTAGGTCAGACGGTTGGATTTCGATTGGTGGACTGGAGGATGACGTTGCTGAAATCGAGCTACTTTTTAAAATTTCCTTATCGAGATGAGTTGAAAGTGCTTTGGGAGTGCAATGTTTTTCCTATCACGTAACTGGCCAAGGAGTTCCCAGATTCGATCACTGGCCTGAATTCGCTGATCTCAGTCCATCAATGGGGTTGGAGCTTCAAGTGGTCTTAGTGTCCCCTATATTCGGGAGCACAGAAACCAGACAGGGTTCCCACTCCTGATTGTTTCCACCAACCATTTTATGGAAACTCTCCAAAGATGGTCGAATGCGGCGGGATCAGGCTGAGGTGTGATGCCCAACACAGTCGAGCAGCCCGCCATAACACTCGCCGGCCAGGCTCATAAATGGCTAAGAACATAAAAAACAGCAGCAATAGGCCAATCGGCCCCTCAAGCCTGCTCCGCCATTCAATTTTGGCCTCAACACCACTTTCCCGCTCTCTCCCCATACCCCTTGACTCCCCTGTAGTTCAAATGTCTGTCTATCTCCGCCTTGAATATATTCAATGACCCAGCCTCCACAGCTCTCCGTGGTAGAGAATTCCAAAGATTCACGACCCTCAGAGAAGAAATTCATCCTCATGACCCCATATTCTGAAACTATGCCCCCTAGTCCTAGATACCCCCACTAGGGGAAACATTATCTCAGCATCCACCCTGTCAATCCCCCTCAGAATCTAACAGCCAGTTGGTCGAGTTACTGGAGGACGCCCGTGGAACCCGTACCCCAGAAAGGAGTCAGCGGCTTCAGAGCGGGTGGGGGTGAAATTTTGCGTGATTTCTTTTTAAAAAGTAGTTACTTGGCCACAGTCAGCTGTTGAATTTTAACGGTTCTTTTTAGAAACAAGTTTTCAGAAACTTGCCTCACAGCACCACCTAGTGGCCACAGCTTACACGTACACCGTGACAGTTGACATAGCAAAACCGAATGTAAATTCCTATGTAAATATTTCCCAATGGTAAATATGACGCAAAAAGCGTGACCACAAATTGCAACAATGGGAAGTTTGTGGACAGGAAGCACTTGTCTTGCACACAATTTCTCAATATGTCACTGCGCAAATTCCCCAAACTCCATTTCTACTTTGGCTGTTAGATTCCTGAACTTTATGCTCTGATTTGTATTTTTACCTGAATTTTTTTGTTGCTACTGAATCGAAGGAAGATCATCGGATAGAGCTTCCTTCCTGTTAATTGATTGAAAACCTCTCACACTGGCACTCAGCCGCACAGATCCAGGCAGATCGCAGGTGGAATCCCGGGTCTGTGTTGAGCTGACTTGAGACCTGCAACTGTGGGTTCAGCGCACCTGGGCAAAGGGAGCAGAAATCCAGCCAGAATTTCCCGCTCGCGGAAGGTGTGCACGCGTGTGTGCGTGTTGGACTTCGGGTGAGATCGGGACTGCCGACGCTGCCCCTGTGGTGGAATAGGCAGCCGCCACTCACCGCGTCTCTTTGCGCACGGGAGAATAGCCACTCGGATGAGGTACCCTGGCGCGAAGGCAGCACCTTCAAGAGAGAAAAGGGAGGGGAGGGGAAATAACATTGAGTCATTGTTCAAGTCTTTTATGTGGGAGTAATTTATTAACTAGAGCTGAGCTCCAACAGATGGTTTCCTAATTATATCCAGTCCTTGCTGTAAAATTGCACACGGGATTTAATAAAAAAACACTGCATTTAAAGATATTTTTGTGTCGTCTAATGCTTTGCTCACACTTGCTTTGGGACTGGTTGCTGGAAGTGACTCTGCCTCCGTTTGCAAAATCTAATCTAGTGTCAGCTGTGGCTCAGTGGGTAGCACCCTCCCCTCCGAGTCAGAAGGTTGTGGGTTCAAGTCCCATCTCAGAGACTTGAGCACAAAAATCTAGGTTGACGCTCTAGTGCAGTACTGAGGGAGCGCTGCACTGGTGGGAGGTGTCGTCTTTCGGATGAGACGTTAAACCGAGGCCCCGTCTGCCCTCGCAGGTGGACGTAAAAGCTAAACCTGTATCGAACCTTGGTTAGACCACACTTAAGAATACTGTGTACAGTTCTGGTCGCCATATTATAAAAAGGATATAGAGGCACTGGAGAGGGTGCAGAAAAGATTTACAAGGATGATACCAGAAATGCGAGGGTCTACATATCAGGAAAGGATGAACAGGCTGGGGCTCTTTTTTTCTTGAAAAAAGGCTGAGGGGTGACCTAATAGAGGTCTTTAAAATTATGAAAAATTTTGATGAGTGGATAGAGAGAGAATGTTTCCAATTGTGGGGAAGAGCATAACTAGAGGCCATCAATATAAGATAGTCACCAAGAAATCAAATAGGGAATTCAGGAGAAACTTCTTTACCCAGAGATTGGTGAGAATGTGGAACTCGCTACCACAGGGAGTGGTTGAAGCGAATAGTATAGATGCATTTAAGGGGAGGCTGGACAAGCGTATGAGGGAGAAGGGAATAGAGGGTTATGCTGATAGTTAGATGAGGAAAGACGGGAGGAGGCTCGAGTGGAGCATAAACGCCGGCATGGACTGGTAAGGCCGAATGGCCTGTTTCTGTGCCGTATATCCGATGTAATCCTATGTAAAAGATCCCACGGCCACTATTTCGAAGAAGAGCAGGGGGAGTTCTCCCCGGTGTCCTGGGGCCAATATTTATCCCTTAATCAACATCACTAAAACAGATGATCCAGGTCATTATCACATTGCTGTTTGTGGGAGCTTGCTGTGCGCAAATTGGCTGCCGCATTTCCCACATTACAACAGCGACTACACTTCAAAAAAGTACTTCATTGGCTGTAAAGCGCATTAGAACGTCCTGAAGTTGTGAAAGACGGTGTAGAAAAAAATGCAAATTAAAGTCTTTCGGATGGACAGAAGGCCCAGAGACAGAGCAGTGCCACGGGGGAATGGAGAATTACCCTGCTGAGCGGCTGCCCTCATACAGGGAGGCCCAAGGGCAGGGTGACAGGCGGAATGACGGCCCGTTGCGAAGTAAACCCCTCTCCATTATAAACCTGCGCAAACACATCGCTCTTTCAGGAGTATGTGATTGGCCCCTCCCCACCTTTGCTTGGGGGGTTGGCGGCGGGGGGTTAATGTAGGATGGAGGCAAGATGGTACAAGATCAAGGGATTCCGCACCTCTGCTCCGTCCTGACCACCTGCCGTTTAGTCTATATTTGACCAGTTCAGCTCCACTGGACCCAAATAAACCTTTACTCACAACACCCACCCCCCCTCAGTTCTCTGTGAAGCCACAGGTTTGGAAAATTGTTTTGTTCCCATTTAATGATAATTAAGGCTGGAGAAGCTGGGGTTGTTCTCCTTAGAGCAGAGAAGGTTCAGGGGAGATTTAACAGAGGGGTTCAAAATCATGAGGTTTCAACCAGAGGGGGAGATGAGGAGAATTTTTTTACACAGCGAGTTGTTGTGATCTGGAATGCGCTGCCTGAAAGGGCGGTGGAAGCAGATTCAATAGTAACTTTCAAAAGGAGAATTGGATAAATTCTTGAAAAGGAAAAATTTTCAGTGCTATGGGGAAAGAGCAGGGGAGAGTGGGACTAATTGGAGAGCTCTTTCAAAGAGCCGGCACAGGCACGATGGGCTGAACGGCCTGCTGTGCTGTAAGATTCACAGTGTTAGTGGCGGGTCCGAATCCGAGGAATCATAGAATGATACAGCACAGAAGGGGGCCATTCGACCCATCGTGCTTGTGCCGGCTCTTTGGTACAGCTATTCAATTAATCCCCTGCTCTTTCCCTTCAAGTATTTATCTATACGATGAACAGGACCGAGAACTTCGAACACTGCAGGATCAGTCCAACATGTTGACAGGTAATCCAGCAGACCGTTAGTTACTGCAACAAATGGAGTCTCCGTCCCAGATAAATCTGCCGTACCGCCATTGGTCCAAACTCCTGTCACTCAAACACACTGAACAGTCATGTGGGTACTTGCTGCCCAATGAAATTGCTGGGAACAGTCCCACAGCCTTGGCCAATGAGGCGGCTGGAAAGTGGTACCAGAGACAAGCGAATACTTTTGGCCAATGAAATCGCTTGACAGTGATTCCAACATTGGGAGCGATGATGACTGGCTCAAAAAACACGACCCACCAATTTTTTTAAATTAATACTAGTTAACTGCCCATCTTGTTGCACACAGGAAGTCGAAACCAAGTGGCAGTGGGGTTAGATAATTGAACCAGGACATAGACATAATTCAGTCCCCATTTTAAAGTCACACATTCTGCCCTTTTATATTTCCGCTAAAACTGTCCCTGTCAACCCGCCACGCTGTAATTACACCCTCCCGCCAGTGAGGGTGCTGCAGAGTCTTCACGGTCAAGAGGGTGACGTGACAGCGTGACGTTTACATAGAAAATTCCCATTATGAACGCAGTCACGGGATGTTTACATGGGAAAAGTTGTCAGGAAGTGAGTGTGGGAGCAGATGCGATATACTTAATATATTACAGACTGAGAGATGTTAAATTCACCCATTTGACCCAGAGAGAGAAAAAAAACAATTCATTAAAAAACACAAGTTTTTTTCTCCATTGTACAGCTTTACTGGACTGCTCTCCCGACTGAATTTAATTTAAAATGGGCTTATTTTACAAGATGGCTGGTACGTATATATATATTAAAAGATTTTTTTTTTCCATTTTCTGGTTTTCTCCAAATGTAGAACTCTGCAGAACAGAAAATCGTCCACTGTCACTTTAAAACACAAGGTTGGGGAGGGGTTTCATTTCCATTGTTCCGAAGGAGGCTTGTCCAACCACTTCCAGCCCCCGTTAGAGAAGTCCTGTCTGCCCGTGACGCTGGTGACGCTGGTGATGCTGGTGACGCTGGTGCCGCTGGTAGCCCCGGCGCTGGCGCTGGCCAAGGAGGAGGAGCAGGGGGACGACACGTGGGCGTTGTGGTACTTGCGCATGTGGCGGTACAGATCCCCCGACTGCGAGTAGCGGCGCAGGCAGAAGCGGCAGCTGTGGGGCCGCTCGCGGGTGTGCACCAGGGCGTGGCGTTTCAGGCTGTAGCTGCAGGAGAAAGTCTTTCCGCAGGCCGGGCAGGTAGGCAGGTCGTCCTCCGAGCCGGGCGGCGGGGGCAGGTCCTGAAAGTAGAGCTTGGCGGAGAGGGCCAGGGCGTTGGAGCCGGTCAGCTCGGGGTAGGGCTTGCTCTCGGGCCCGGGGGGCAGACCGGCGCAGTACATTCCCGGACCCTGGTAGGCGTCGTCCTCCGAGGGCATCTCGTCTTCGTCCGAGATGACGATGTGGCCCACCTGGTGGTGGGTCTCCAGGGCTTGGCACCTGGGGGCCTGGAAGACGTCTTCGAGCCGGGGGCAGGCGCCGGCCCCGGCCTCCTCGGGCAGGTCCTCGCCGTTGTCCGAGAAGAGGTCATCCTCCACTTTGACCGTGATCAGGTCGCCCTCCTCCTCCTCCTCCTCCTCCTCATCCTCCTCCGGGAGCTGGGGGCGGGCCAGGGGGCCGGGCAGGGCCGGTGAGGCGTCCGAGTCCGCTTGCCAGGGGGCGCAGCCCTCCAGCGAGCGGGCGGTCCCGTGGACGGCTGACTCGGTGGAGGAGCAGGGGCTGGCAAGCACGTTCTCCACCTTGGCTGAGTAGGCCTCGGTCTCCATCCCCGGCTGCGTGGTGTCTGCTGGGTCGGAGGGCCACTGCCCCAGGTCCCGGTCGGCCCCCTCGTAGTGGGGCGGGGGCGGAGGCAGGCGCAGGGGGGCCTGGTCCTCCCCCCCTCGGGTGGCCCTGCCGTAGGCGTAGGGTGGATCGGGGGCCGGGACCCGGGCCGGGACAACCCCCTTGTAGGACCCGGTCAGGCGAGACGTGCCGGGGCCTCCCAGCGCCTCGTCCTCCTTCTTGGTGCTGTCAGCCTCGGCCAGGGCCCGAGCCTTCAGCCTGCTCTTGCAGACCTTGACGATGTCGTTCATGTGCAGGAAGCTGGCCGCGGCCAGCACGTCCTCGGTGGGCGCCCCGCCGAACCGTAGCCGGCCCTCGTACATGAACTCCAGCAGCAGCGAGAAGGCGGGCGCCGTGACGATCTCGTCGTCCAGCCCCACCACGTCCCGCTTGCCCGCGTCCTCCTTGTAGAACATGTGGAAGTAGGTGCTGAAGGAGGCCAGCACGGCCCGGTGCGCCTGGAACTGCACCGGCCCCACCAGCACCGTGCAATCGCACAGGAAGCCCTGGTGCCTCTGGTCACACAGGCTCTGCAGCAGCAGTCGACTGTGGTCGGGGAACTCCATGGACACTCGATGGGCTGGAGATTCTCTCAGTGCGGCACCGAGCTCCAGGCCTCGGTCATTCTAGAGCGGAGAGAGGGACAAGCGTTAAGATCACCAAAGCAACAATTTGCATTTGTATCTCACAGAATTTTACAGCACAGAAACAGGCCATGCTGCGTTTATGCTCCACACGAGCCTCCTCCCACCCTAGCTATTGAAAGGCTTGCATTTATATAGCGCCTTTCATGACCTCGGGATGTTCCAAAGCGCTTTACAGTCCGAGGTGTAGTCACTGTTGTAGGAAAGGCACGGATGAGGGTTTCAACAGCAGATGACTGAGGCCGAGCTATGGGGAAAGAGCAGGGGGGAGTGGGACTAATTGGAGAGCTCTTTCAAAGAGCTGGCACAGGCACGATTGGCCGAATAGCTGTATCATTCCAGGATTCTAATAGAATCGCGGTTATAGAACGTTCTTCTGCACCCCCCCCCACCCCCACCCCCACGCAGATAGGCAAGACCATCTGACAGTGCTCAGGCACTTAAGATGGCCAATGGAATCAGTTAGAACGGGAACTCCTCCCCTGTAAATATTCGACGCTGCAGTTGCAGGCTGCGACCCACTAGGTGGCACTGTAGCTCCACTCTAACCGCGCTCACACCGGGTGCAATGCCACGGGAGATAGACTAGTGAGGACATCATAAGCACCATCGAAGCCCTTCATCCCCATCACTCTTAACCCCCCACCCGCCCCCCCCTACCTCCCTCCATCTTCAGCCTGGATCCATCACTAGGCCCAAAGCCTCCTCGCATTCCCCAACGTGAAAGCCCACCTCTTGTACATCGCCAATGAACCACTCAACCCACGACTTAGATCCCGCACCTTTCCCTCCGCTGTTGTCCCAGCAACCCTCCAGCTCAAGTACCCAAGCCTTCCGAGTGCGAGCCTGGGCAGTGTCTGCTGGCTGACCGCGGGGGGGGGGGGGAAAAGAGGGAGAGAGGCACATCACGGCGGAGGATAATCCCGCCCTAGCCCGTCGCTAGCACCTTTTCCAGCAGCCTCCTCTCCCTCTTCCTCCGCAATAGTTACCTCCCTGTCACCCTTCCCCTCCTACTCCCTGTCTGGTGACCATCACCCCCCTGGATTATTCCACGGTATCAATGCAAGTTATAGGGACTTCTGTAACGCCTCACCACCCAACCACCACGGCCGAGACCAGCAAGCTCAGGAGGCCGAGAACTGTACCTGCGACTGTCCGCCCGCAAGTTACTCTTGAAACACCGCGGAACATGTCCCACTAACCAGGGCATCACTCACACCACATCAAAAAGGTGTTTAAAATCACAGGCGATTTGGGGGATGCAGGCTATCAGGAAAGATTGCACAGGCTGGGGCTCTTTTCTCTAGAAAAGAGAAGGCTGAGGGGTGTAGAGTTTCGCAATTATCGCGATTCTAATAATATGAGAGAAGCAGGTTCAATTGACATCTTTATTGAACGAAAAGTTGCTTTTAAAATAAAAGGGTACAGCAGCCTGTAAAATGGCCGCCGAGCATCGTGACAGACGTTTTCCAGAACATAGTGAGCAGACAAGATGGCGCTGAATATACATTCATTATGAGACCATACTCGGTACAGATTGGAAAGGCAGGATGCAACCCATTTGCGTTTTGGACAAAAACAATGATATAAGTGCTTGAATCGTTTCATATGCACAGTGAGAATCATTGAACTGGACAATCGGGGGCCCATCCAGACACATCAATACACAAATACCCCCCAGCTCAACAATGAGAGAGACATTGACGGGTGATTGGGCCAGTTTTCAGGGGATCCCGAAACCAGTTGAGGAGACGATTTATACACATCCTGCCTAGCTCAACAATGAAGAAGACATTAACGGATAGTTGGCCAGTTTCGGGTGATCCCGAAACTAGTTAAGAAGACAATTACCCCATACCGGGAACTTTGGGCGCCAAAATTAAACAAAGGACAACATCTTGATTTGAGCGGGAGATAAGGCCCGTCCAAACAGTATAACTATAGAGGACGAGTGTTCATCAAGGTTTAGACTCTTGTTCCTTCCGCGGTGCTGTGTTGGTCCGGTGTTCGAGTGTTGGGTGGAGTTCGGGTTCGAGTTCGTTGTTCGTGGTCCGTGTCGGCCAGAAACGGAACCTCAGAACGAGCCACCTCGACACGGCAGGCAGCAGGGTACACCATCCCGATCGTCGGTAAACGGTGTCCGGACCCATCAGGGCAACGCAGCGGTGTGTTCCCGAGCGACCAGCCGCCGGTAGCGAAGAAGACAAGAATCTCGGCCGAGCGAGGCCCGAGTGACGAGAAGAAAGACGAGAAGAAATTCCATGTGGGAGACGCCACGGTCAGTAAAACCCCGACCGCGCCCGAAGATAAACGACGAAGTAGGTTCAAATCCACCTTTTGAATCCTACTGAAGATTTCATGACATCAGGAAGGACAGGCTTATCCTCTGGTTATTTGAGCGGATAGCCTGGGCCATCCGCGACGAATATTCATCGGGGCTGTCTCAAGTGGATCCATCGCGGCAGCGAGTGTAAACAAGTCGAGTGCAGAAGCCCTTACAGCCACGTGACAGCCAGGCGCTGCAGCGAAAAGCTGCGAGTCTCATTTTAAATTCTGAAGTAACCCGAGCGGTGAGCATACTTCCGATCCTACAAATCCAGACATAGTTTAGGTATTGTAAGAGAGGGTGGTTCCTAGGGTTAATGTGTAATGTGTTCCCCCTTTTACGATGTGTCGTGTGTTCCCCATTTGTATAGACCAAGTTTCATAGACGTGTGTATACTTGTAATTTCTTTGATCTGCGCATATGACATGTATTTCATTATTTTGGATACCGTACAATAAAGGCATTCATTTCGTGCTATTCAACCAGGTCTATTTGAGTCTTTCTCTGCATTACTGCTACTTTGCATCTAAGTCCAGGTGTCAGAACCATAAGGGCGAGTGGGTCGAACCACTCACAGGTGATTATTGCAAAAGTCTGGCCGGAGACCAGAGCAAGCAATAGCACAGGCAACGAAAGCCTCGTCGCCGCCCCCCTTACAGGGGTGACCTGATCGAGGTCTTTAAGATTATGAAGGGGTTCGATAGGGTAGACGTAGAGAAGATGTTTCCACTTGTGGGGAGACCAGAACTAGGGGCCATCAATATAAGACAGTCTCTAATAAATCCAATAGGGAATTCAGGAGAAACTTCTTTACCCAGAGAGTGGTGAGAATGTGGAACTCGCTACCACAGGGAGTGGTTGAGGCGAATAGTATAGATGCATTTAAGGGGAAGCTGGATAAATACATGAGGGAGAAAGGAATAGAAGGATATGCTGATGGGGTGGGAGGAGGCTGGTGTGGGGCATAAACACCGGCACGGACCGGTTGGTTTCTGTGCTGTACATTCTAGAATCATAGAAATTCACGGCACAGAAGGAGGCCATTCGGCCCATTGTGTCTGTGCCGGCCGACAAAGAGCTCTCCAGCCTAATCCCACTTTCCAGCACTTGGTCCGTAGCCCTGTAGGTTACGGCACTTCAAGTGCATATCCAAGTACTTTTTTAAATGTGATGAGGGATTCTGCCTCTACTGCCCTTTCAGGCAGTGAGTTCCAGACCCCCACCACCCTCTGGGTGAAAAAAGTTCTCCTCAACTCCCCTCTAATCCTTCTACCAATTACTTTAAATCTCTGCCCCCCTGGTTATTGATCTCTCTGCTCAGTGAAATAGGTCCTTCCTATCCACTCTATCTAGACCCCTCATAATTTTATACACCTCAATCAAATCTGTCCTCAGCCTCCTCTGTTCCAAAGAAAACAACCCCAGCCTCTCCAATCTTTCCTCATAACTAAAATTCTAGCAACATCCTCGTAAATCTCCTCTGTACCCTCTCTAGGGCAATCATATCTTTCCTGTAATGTGGTGACCAGAACTGCACGCAGTACTCTAGCTGTGGCCTAACTAGTGTTTTATACAGTTCAAGCATAACTTCCCTGCTCTTATATTCTGTAATCAAATCTGAGCAGCATTAGATGCCACGCCATTAACATCCATAGTAGCAGTCGCTTTTCTGTGGGAAGTGAATGACGCCAGGGTACATCAGCCAGGGTTCGTACTGCTTGCTATCCAATACCCGCTGCTGAAAATCTCACGCTTGCAAATATTGGGCGAGGTCAGGAATGTGCTCAGTTAACATTCCGCTCTCAGGACAGACTGACAGGAGGCGATACCGAAATGGCAGAGATACTGAACCGATACTTTGCCTTGGCTTTCACTGAGCTGTCTAACAAAAGGGGATGAGAGACACTAAACTCGGACAAGAACCACTCGACACTGGAGCTGTAGATCATGGGTCTTCCAGAGCTGGGAAAGGTCAGCGTGGACACCACGAATTATCGTATTTATTGAACACTAGTACATTACCCTTGCTGCTTCCCAGAGTCAGTTAATAAATATAGATTTTTTTTTAATATACAAGATGGGGTTGGGGCAGGGACTTCTGAAACTCTCTCCACGGCACCACCTACTGGCCAGAACCTGCAACCACACCGTGACAGGCAACTGTTTACATACAGGATTTCCATTCTAAATGTTGACGTGGGTAATTTCAATGGTAAATGTTGACATAAAGCGTGACCAAAAGTTCTGACAACAGGAATTTGGACAGTGCGCACGCATGCACACAAACACACAAGATTTTTGATAATGTATAGATGGTTTTCTTTTAACTATGGGCTAAGACAACCAAGAGGTCAGGATATTTGGAAATCATTCCTTGTAACCTGCTACTGGATGTTCCCTCTGTTAGAAACCCGCAAGGGAAGTCCCCTTGTGTTAAAGCAACAACCTGCATTTATACAGCACCTATAACATAGTAAACATCCTCAAAATGCTTCAGGATTTTGCAGTACACACTAGGCACTAACCGGATTGGAGCTCGGGGAAGTGACAGAACACTGAATCAGAAGATAGCACTGAGGAGGTTTTTGAAGATTGGAGTGAGGTAGCAAGGGGGAGAGGTTTACGACAATGTCCCAGAGTGAGGGACTGAGCGGAGATTTTGGACGTAGAGTGGAATGTGGGGAAAGTGTTGGAATAGCCGAGTCTGGAGGTGACAAACAACAACGTCTTGCATTTATATAGCGCCTTTCAAGTAGTAAAACGTCCCAAGGTGCTTCACAGGAGCGATTATCAAACAAAATTTGACACCGAGCCACATAAGGAGCCATCAGGACAGGCGACCAAAAGCTTGGTCAAAGAGGTAGGTTTTAAGGAGCGTCTTAAAGAAGGAGAGAAAGGCGGAGAGGTTTAGGGAGCTGATGGTGGGGAGCGATTAAAATCGGGGGATGTGCAAGAGGCCAGAATTGGAGGAGCGCAGAGATCTCGGAAGGTTGTAGGGCTGGAGGAGGTTACAGAGATAGGGAAAGGGGGGCGGGGGGGGGGAGGGCGAGGCCATGGAGGGATTTGAAAACAAGGATGAGAATTTTAAAATCGAGGCGTTGATTAACCGGAAAGGGGTAGATGAGGCCCTCCATCAGGTAGCCGCCCCTGCATTGGAATGCTGGCTGGATGGTTACCCCATTGGAAGGCCATGTTGGGACTGCTGCTCTATTAGACAGTTGCCATCATTAGACTTGCATTTATATAGCGCCTTTCACAACCTCAGGACGTCCCAAAGTGCTTTACAGCCAATGAATCAGTTTTTTGAAGTGTAGTCACTGTTGTAATGTTAGTTATGGAAGTTATGAACCACCTTTATAAAACACTGGTCTGGCCTCAACTGGAGTGTTGTGTCCAATTTTGGGCACCGCACTTTAGGAAGGATGTGAAGGCCTTAGAGGGAGGGTGCAGAAAAGATTTACAAGAATGATTCCAGGGATGAGGGACTTCAGTTGCGTGGATAGACTGGAGAAGCTGGGGTTGTTCTCCTTGGAGCAGAGAAGGTTGAGAGGAGATTTGATAGAGGTGTTCAAAATCACCAGGGGTCTGGACAGAGTAGATAGAGAGAAACTGTTCCCATTGGCAGAAGGGTTGAGAACCAGAGGACAGAGATTTAAGGCAATTGGCAGAAAAACCAAAGGCGACATGAGGAAAAACCTTTTTACGCAGCGAGTGGTTAGGATCTGGAATGCACTGCCTGAAAGGGTGGTGGAGGCAGACTCAATCATGGCTTTCAAAAGGGAATTGGATAAGTACCTGAAGGAAAAAAAATTGCAGGGCTACGGGAAAGGGCGGGGGAGTGGGACTAGCTGAAGTGCTCTTGCAGAGAGCCGGCACGGGCTCGACGGGCCGAATGGCCTCCTTCCGTGCTGTAACCATTCAACAACAACAACAAGTATTTATATATCATCTTTAACGTAGTAAAATGTTCCAAGGCGCTGCACAGGAGTATTTTAAGACAAAAATGTTGACACCGATCCACATAAGGATAAATTAGGGCAGGTGACCAAAAGCTTGGTCAAAGAGGTAGGTTTTAAGGAGCGCCTTAAAGGTGGAAAGAGAGGTAGCGAGGCGGAGAGGTTTAGGCAGGGAATTCCAGAGCTTAGGGCCCAGGCAACAGAAGACACGGCCACCAAAGATTGAGCGATTATAATCAGGGATCTCAAGAGGGCAGAATTAGAGGAGCGCAGGTATCTCGGGGGGGGGGGGGGGGGGGGGGGGGTGGGGCTGGAGGAGATTACAGAGATAGGGAGGGGCGAGGTCATGGAGGGATCTGAAAACAAGGATGAGAATTTTGAAATCGAGGCGCTGCTTAACCGGGAGCCAATGTAGGTCAGCGAGCACAGGGGGTGATGGGTGAACGGGACTTGGTGCGAGTTAGGACACGGGGCAGCCGAGTTTTGGATGAGCTCAAGTTTACGTAGGGTGGAATGTGGGAGGCCGGCCAGGAGTGCGTTGGAATAGTCAAGTCTAGAGGTAACAAAGGCACGGATGATTTCTATGATTCTATGTCAGATACGCGGCGGCTAATGTGCGCACAGCAAGCTCCCACAAACAGCAACGTGACCAAATAATCTGTTTTTAGTGATGGCGATCGAGGGATAAATATTGGCCCAGGACACCGGGGAGGACTCTTCTTCGAAATAGCGGCTGCGGGACTCTTTGACGTCCACCCGAGGGGGCGCCTTAGGTTTAACGTCCCATCCAAAAAGATGGTACCGCAGACAGTGCAGCGCTCCCTCGGTACCGTGCCGGGCACTGCCAGCCTGGCTTGCTAGGGCAGCTGCCCGTAGGAGCAGGGCTCAAATGGGGCAGCTGTCAGCAGCAGCAAGGGAGGGGGGGGGCTCAAGTGGGGTAGCTGCCCGCAGCAGCAGGGCTCAAATGGGGCAGCTGCCTGGGAGAGACGGTGGCCCTGATTGGCTGGAGCACGGCCTGCCCGGTGAGAGCCGCCCCCCCATTGGCTGGTCCGTCCCGTCCCTCCCGCACGCACGAGACCCACCCGCGATTGGGCTCGCGGGCGCGCCTGCGCTACCGACCCCGCCCCCCTCCCGCGGCGGCCCGCCAATGGGCGCCCACCGCAGCCGAGGCGCGGCCTCCCGATTGGCCGGAGCCCCGCCGTCAATCAAAGTCACCTGCCGCTCTCTGATTGGCTGCTTCCACAAACGCTGCCGGGTGACGGGGAACACAAAGGGAGGGGGGGAGAAACAGCCGAGCGATCGAGCGATGGCGGCCCGGTCCGACGCACACCCAGACCCTCCTTCTCCTTCTCTCTCCGCCTCACCTTCTCCGAAGGAACCGGTTGGAAAGGCGGTGGTTTGGTTTTTTTGGGGGGTTTTTTACCCTCCGCTCGTCGAGCCGAGCCGCCGACTCGCCGCGCAGCCGCAGACGCCCTCCTGCCGCCCCGGCGGAAGCCGCCAGCTCTCGCGAGGCCCGCAGCCTTCGCCATGGCAACGCCGAGGGAGGCGGCCTAGGCGCTGCAGCGCCCCCAGCTGGCTGAGAGGACTCCTCCTCTCCTTTACATCCTGCAGCGCCCCCCGCTGGCCGGGAGGACTCCTCCTTCCTTTACATCCTGCAGTGCCCCCCGCTGGCTGGGTGGACTCCTCCTTCCTTTACATCCTGCAGCGCCACCCGTTGGCTAAGAGGACTCCTTTTTTAACTAGAAATAGAAATTTGCATTTATATAGAAAAGCAAAATACTGCGGAGTAAAGCTCCCACTTCCCATCAAACACTCCCAGGGCAGGTACAGCACGGGTTAGACACAGAGTAAAGCTCCCTCTACACTGTCCCATCAAACACTCCCAGGGCAGGTACAGCACGGGTTAGATACAGAGTAAAGCTCCCTCTACACTGTCCCATCAAACACTGCAAGACATGCCAGATCATCAACACAGATACCACCATCACACGTGAGGACACTACCCACCAGGTACATGGTACATACTCATGTGACTCGGCCAACGTTGTCTACCTCATACGTTGCAGGAAAGAATGCACCGCGGCATGGTACATCGGCGAGACCATGCAGACACTGAGACAACGCATGAACGAGCACCGCGCAACAATCGCCAGGCAGGATTGTTACCTCCCAGTCGGGGAACACTTCAGCAGTCAAGGACATTCAGCCTCGGATCTGCGGGTAAGCGTTCTCCAAGGCAACCTTAGAAACACACGACAACGCAAAATCATCGAGCAGAAACTGATAGCCAAGTTCCGCACTCATGAAGACGGTCTCAATCGGGATCTTGGGTTTATGTCACGATACATGACGTGATCCGGACTCGAGTCATCGTTAGCTTGTTCACAGATGTGATTCCCAGTAAAAAAGTAAAAATTTTCCCAGTAAAAAAGTAAAAATTTTAAAGCTTTTCGTTTTACATACAGACGGCAGCTTTTGACACGTTAGAACCCCTGCGACTACACCTCATTGTCTCAGTTGTATCTTGCTATGTCTTTGATGTGGTACCTTCCTGGCTGACTTAATTAACTTTATCACACCTCGGCAGATAGTCAGGATGATTTAATTTAGTGGTCTGCAATTGTAAGGTACACATGCTTTGTTTTCTATCTATATATGCTTTGGCGATTCTGTATCTAATTTACTTCACCTGAGGAAGGAGCAATCGATAGCTCCGAAAGCTTGTGATTTCAAATAAAACTGTTGGACTATAACCTGTTGTTGTGCGACCTCTCAATTTTGTCCACCCCAGTCCAACACCGGCATCTCCGCATCATGACCATCAAACACTCCCAGGGCAGGTACAGCACGGGTTAGATACAGAGTAAAGCTCCCTCTACACTGTCCCATCAAACACTCCCAGGGCAGGTGCAGCACGGGTTAGATACAGAGTAAAGCTCCCTCTACACTGTCCCATCAAACACTCCCAGGGCAGGTACAGCACGGGTTAGATACAGAGTAAAGCTCCCTCTACACTGTCCCATCAAACACTCCCAGGGCAGGTACAGCACGGGTTAGATGGGGGACCATTGGGGATATACAAGGACAATCTCGGCAGTGTGGAGCCGCCACTGGAGGGCAGCCTCTCGTCCCTCAGCAGTCACGAAAGCAAAACCCGCTCTAACTGACAACTGTTTGAATTCAAACTTTGCATCGTTGTTGGTTGACATTTTACGAACAAGGAAAGTTTGGTTTAAAAAAAGGGGGGGTATTTTCTCTCTGTGCATTGGGCTTTCTTGCAAAAATCAGGTGCAAAGTTTGCAAGGAGAACAATCTGCTTGTTTTAAAAGTTACAGCTTAAAAAACAAAAGCAAAGTTTTTTTTGGAGGGGGGGGCCAAGGATTATTGTGGGTTGGTTTTTATTGCAATGCCAAGAAAGGGCCTGGAATCCCGCAGGAGGTCGAAGCGTCTTAAGGACCAGGAGCAGGTAGGAGGTTGTAGAATTGATCCGGAGACACAAAAGTCAAGGGATATTTTGTTCTTTTGCAAAAACGAGATAGATTGCGGTTGGGATGCACCCCTTCTAGAAATGCATTTTACTTTGAGACCAAGCTGCAAGAATCTCTTTTGGAAATAACATCGGCAGCTGGTGGGTGACTTGTTTACCCTGTCCTGTTAAACACAACCGTCCACCTTCTCTCTTGGACCAGATACTGACCCAAGATGAAATGCGTGGCGAGAAAAATTTACAATTCATTTTAGTTGACAATATTTAATCGATGGCACCTTTAAATACTTTATCGTGCATCACTTACCCCCCTGTCCTCCAATTTGCAACAATTTAACTGCGTTAAACGGGGCGCAGTTTTGCAATTTAAAGTACTCGCTGCTTAAAATACATATTCGGAAGTATTTGTTACATTAAATAGAGACAGCAACAAATTTTGGGGGGTGGGCATTCCCACGCAAACCTGTTATCAATTCGCGCGACTGCATTTATTGGGTTAAATAATGTGCGAGATGTTTTATTAAACTGCTCTCCGCACCCAGGGGATGGGCTGCAAGTGCCGGAACTGAATGCTGAATTAATGGGATTTCACAGATGAAGTTTCCGAGCACTTTTGGCGCCGAAACGTGAACCGTAAATTTCCCCCCTTTTTTGCGAAGTAAAAAGCAACTTGAAATTATTCAGATGTTGCGTTTAATTAATTCTTAATGTTGCATTATTCAAATGTTACATTTAATTCATAATGTTGCATTATTCAAATGTTGCATTTAATTCATTCTTCATGTTGCACTGACCAGAAACTGTTACAGTTTAGCTACCGAGGTTGCAATTTTTAAGTTCTTTTGTGTTTTTGCACTCCTTTAATTCTGCCCTTCTTGAGAATCTCTGATTATAATCGCTCAACCTTTGGCCGCCGTGCCTTCTGTTGCCTGGGCCCTAAGCTCTGGAATTCCCTCCCTAAACCTCTCCGCCTCGCTACCTCTCTTTCCTCCTTTAAGACGCTCCTTAAAACCTACCTCTTTGACCAAGCTTTTGGTCACCTGCCCTAATTTCTCCTTATGTGGCTCGGTGTCAAATTTTTTGCCTTAAGATACTCCTGTGCAGCGCCTTGGGACGTTTTACTACGTTAAAGGCGCTATATAAATACACGTCGTTGTTGTTTTGGGGTGTAGGTTGTGAACCCAGAGCCAGTGGTTTCCGAG
The DNA here is from genome assembly GCA_030390025.1 of Squalus acanthias. Classification (NCBI taxonomy): domain Eukaryota; kingdom Metazoa; phylum Chordata; class Chondrichthyes; order Squaliformes; family Squalidae; genus Squalus; species Squalus acanthias. Next base: position 26,354,861 of record CM059450.1, on the reverse strand, counting down.
GAAGCTGTGGAGATGGAGCCCTTAGAGGAGGAGGAGGAGGAGAGAGGCAGGACTCTCAGTCCAAGGGATTCCTGATCCTGACTCCCAGGAATCCGATCCACGGACAATCCCGGATCCCCAGGAGCAGCGTGGCCGGGAGGGTGGAGGAGGAGCCGCTGGTGAGTGCAAGGTGGGGGTGGGTGGGGGAGACCGGGAGTTAGAATCATAGAATGGTTACAGCACAGAAGGAGGCCATTTGGCCCCTCGAGCCCGTGCCCTCTCTCTGCAAGAGCACTTCAGCCAGTCCCACTCTTTCCCCCCCCTTCCCCTTCCCCTTCCCCTTCCCCGTCCCCGTCCCCGTAACCCTGCAACCCTGCAAATATTTTTCCTTCAGGTACTTATCCAATTCCCTTTTGAAAGCCACGATTGAATCTGCCTCCACCACCCTTTCAGGCAGCGCATTCCAGATCCTAACCACTCGCTGCGTAAAAAAAGTTTTTCCTCATGTCGCCTTTGGTTCTTCTGCCAATCACCTTCAATCTGTGTCCTCTGGTTCTCGACCCTTCCGCCAATGGGAACAGTTTCTGTCTATCTACTCTGTCCAGACCCCTCATGATTTTGAACACCTCTATCAAATCTCCTCTCAATCTTCTCTGCTCCAAGGAGAACAACCCCAGATTCTCCAGTCTATCCACGTAACTGAAGTCCCTCATCCTTGGAATCATTCTCGTAAATCTTTTCTGCATCCTCTCGAAGGCCTTCACATCCTTCCTAGCGTGCAGTGTCCAGAATTGGAGACAATACTCCAGTTGAGGCCGAACCAGTTATTTATAAAGGTTCATCATAACCTCCTTGCTTTTGTACTCTGTGTCTCTATTTATGAAGCCCAGGAGCCCGTATGCTTTTTTTAACCACTTTCTCAACCTGCCCTGCCACCTTCAACAATTTGTGCACACATATCCCCAGGTCTCTCTGTTCGTGCACCCCCTTTAGGATTGTACCCTTTACTTTATATTGCCTCTCCTCGTTCTTCCTACCAAAATGTATCACTTCGCACTTTTCTGCATTAAATGTCATCTGCCACGTGTCCGCCCATTCCACCAGCCTGTCTATGTCTTCCTGAAGTCTATCACTCTCCTCCTCACTGTTCACTATACTTCCAAGTTTTGTGTCCTCTGCAAATTTTGAAATTGTGCCCTGTACACCCAAGTCTAAGTCATTAATATATATCAAGAAAAGCAGTGGTTCTAGTACCGACCCCTGGGGAACACCACTGTATACCTTCCTCCAGTCCGACAAACAACTGTTCACCACTACTCTCTGTTTCCTGTCACTTAACCAATTTTGTATCCATGCTGCCACTGTCCCTTTTATTCCATGGGCTTCAACTTTGCTGGCAAGCCGGTTATGTGGCACTTTATCAAACGCCTTTTGGAAATCCATGTACACTACGTCAACCGCATTGCCCTCATCAACCCTCTCTGTTACCTCATCAAAAAACTTCATCAAGTTAGTTTATTGCATTTGCAGCCGCTCGGTGTTTTTAAGCCATTGCAAAGTGTCTGTTGCAGCAAAAAAGGCACTCGCACTCGCACACGCACACGCACACGCACTCGCACTCGCACTCGCACTCGCACTCGCACACACACACCAAATTCATGGTGAAATTACCGGGAATGGCTGGGGCTCTGGGGCTCGATAGGCAGCAAGGGAGCATGCATGTTGCGCCTGCTGCTGAAATTGGCAACAGAAATTCTGCAACACACCCTGGGGTGCAATTCATGCGCCATTGCAGAAACGATTGGGGGGTTGGGGAGTGGAAAGAGAGAGGGTTGAGAAATGCACCCTGACTGCGGGGTTGCAGCGAGAGAGACTCGCAGGGTGCCCAGTGCGGCCTCCATCCCACTTCGTGGACATGAATGTCCCACCTGAGAAGACCAGCGTCCGCGGCCTGCGAACCGCTAAGCCCAGGTTCGGCAGGAACTTTGTGGCAAAGAACATCCTCTTGGATGCTCCCAGTCCTATAGGGATGGTCCCAGGCAGGACTACCCGAGCAAGGGCAAGCTCGATGTCACCTTCGCCCTCCGAAGCAGCCGTGCAGCCACTTGTGGGACATCTACCGGGAGAAGAAGGACTTGACCCCGCTGGCTGCCTTCACCGTGGAGCCTCTCAAGGCTTGGGGACCTCCCTAGGAGAGAATGCTGGAGCTGGGAGGGGGACCAAAGGAGTTGAATTGAAATAAATCATTTATGAAATGCCTTTCTTGTCTTTTTTTCTCCATCCAACGTCACTAAAAACAGATGATCTGGTCATTTATCAAATTGCTGTTTGTGGGAGCTTGCTGTGCGCAAATTGTGCATTTCCTACTTCTTTCTTCTTAGGCAGTCCCTCGGAACCGAGGATGACTTGCTTCCACACTAAAAATGAGTTCTCAGGTGACTGACGAGCCCAATGCGGGACCCACAGTCTCTGTCACAGGTGGGGCAGACGGTGGTTGAAGGGGCAGGTGGGTGGGGTGCTTGGGTTGACGTGCGCTCCTTCCGCTGTTTGCGCTTGGCTTCCGCTGGCTCCCGGCGAAGAGACTCGAGGTGTTCGGTGCCTTCCCGGACGCTTCTCCTCCACTTTGTGCGGTCCTGGGCCAGGGATTCACAGGTGTCGGTGGGGATGTTGCACTTTTTCAAAGGTGCTTTTCCTACATTACAACAGTGACTACACTTGAAAAAGTACTTCATTGGCTGTAAAGCACTTTGAGGCGTCCGGTGATCGTGAAAGGCGCTGGAGAAAAGCAGGTTCTATTTTTTTTTAAAGAGGGAAGTGTTGCTGATGTAAGCCCTGAAATTCCAGAGGTTTAAAAAGAAAGACTTGCATTTCTACAGCGCCTCTCACAACCAGTAGACGTCCCAAAGCGCTTTACAGCCAATGAAGTACTTTTTGAAGAGTAGTCACTGTTGTAATGTGGGAAACGCGGAAGGCAAAATGCAAACAGCAACGTGATAATGACCAGATGTTTTACTGATGTTGATTGAGGGATAAATATTGTCGAAGACACTGGGGACAACTTCCCTGGTCTTCTTTGAAATAGTGGCCGTAGAATCTTTTACGTCGACGGATGAAGTTGAATGAGGGTCTTGCAATTTTGATGGACTCCACGCTGGACATGTCCAACCAATGCAGAGCGGCAATCAGCCAAGCCACTAGAATATTGAACTACCCTATCTCTGTCGCCTCCTCCAGCCCTACAATCCTCAGATCTCTGCGCTCCTCCAATTCTGGCCTCTTGCGCATCCCTGATTATAATCGCACAACCATTGGCGGCCGTGCCTTCAGCTGCCCGGGCCCTAAGCTCTGGAATTCCCTCCCTAAACCTCCGCTTTTAAGACGCTCCTTTTAAAACCTACCTCACCTGTCCTGATAGCTCCTGATGTGTCAAGAGTTTGTGTGACTTGTGCTCCTGTGAGGTGCCTTGGGATGTTTCACTGCATTAAAGCCCCTGTATAAATGCAATATTGTGCGTGGCTTTTTCCGAAACTGTTCCTCTCTCACTTTAATGTATCTCTTGAGAAGCGCTGCTGATACCCCACTGTATCCCCTGGTGCAGATTCCTGCTGCTGTCACTGTCATTGTTCCCTTGCCTAATTTGCTCCAGTCCTTTGTGAGCAGGGTGGGGGAAGCAGTGCCACCTGCTGGATCGCCGCTGCAGCGCGGCCACTTGCCCGGGACCTGCTGCAATGTGTGGAAGGTGCCCTCTGCTGGTCTTTCGCGGTGTTACTATCCTAAGAAAAGTGACAGATTCACCTCCCGACCGAGTCAGAAGGTCGTGGGTTCGAGCCCCACGCCAGAGACTTGAGCCCATAATCTAAGCTGACACACAGAGTGCCAGCGCCGCACTTGTCGGAGGTGCCGTCTTTCGGATGAGAAATTTAAGCCGAGGCCCCGTCTGCCCCTCTCGGGTGGGCGTAAAAGATCCCGCAGCCGCTATTGGAAAGAAGAGCGGGGGGGGGGGGGGGCCAACATTTTATCCCTCAACCAACATCGCTAAAACAGATTATCTGGTCATTATCTCCTTGTTGTTTGTGGGAGCTTGCTGTGCGCAAATTGGTGGCCGCGTTTCCTACATTACAACAGCGACCACACTTCAAAAAGTACTTCATTGGCTGTAAAGCGCTTTGGGGGGGCGTCCTGAGGCTGTGATAGACGCTGTAGAAATGCAAGTTTGTCCAATCCCCCATCGGAGCCCAGAGTTTGGGGGTAGGAGAGGGCTGAGCTCGATGGGTTGATTGCTCCCTTCTGAGCCTTGACATTTTCCCTGTTTTCTGTTGTCCTGGGGTGTCGGGTTGTAAACATAGAAACATAGAAGATAGGAGCAGTATTGTGTGCAGTTTTGGTCGCCTTATCTGAGGAAGGATGTTCTTGCCATGGAGGGAGTGCAGCGAAGATTCACCAGACTGATACCTGGGATGGCAGGAATGACGTATGAAGAGAGATTGGGTCGATTAGGCTTATATTCACTAGAGTTTAGAAGAATGAGAGGGGATCTCATTGAAACTTATAAAATTCTAACAGGACTAGACAGACTAGATGCAGGAAGGATGGCGGGGGAGTCCAGAACCAGGGGGTCACAGTCTAAGGATAAGGGGTAAGCCATTTAGGACTGAGATGAGGAAGATATTCTTCACCCAGAGAGTGGTGAACCTGTGGAATTCTCTACCACAGAAGGCAGTTGAGGCCAATTCATTAAATATATTTAAGAAGGAGTTAGATATATTTCTTAAGGCTCAAGGGATATGGGGAGAAAGCAGGGACAGGGTACTGAATTTGGATGATCAGCCATGATCTCAGAAAGAGAATCGTGGTCCTGGAGGCTGATTTTTGGAATACGCCTTGTTTTATCAGATCAACGTGACGCCTCAGGTGGTGCTGCGGAAAATGAAGGTCGAGCTGCCTCTGAAGCCGGAGGAGGAGACAGACACGCCCAGGAGCATCACACCCCCTCCAGTGGTCAAGGTTAGTACCACATCTACTGAATAAGAGTCGTGTGTTGGATTGAAGGGCGGATCCTGGACGGGAGAGGGGGCTGGTTTTATTCACGTTCCGAGAGGGTTGTTATTAAGGCCTGTGCTTGTGTGTGGGGGGGCCAGTTACTAGCGGAGTCCTGCGGGGGAATCGGTGTTAGAAATGTTGCCCTTGTAAATCAATAATGATCCAAAACTTGGCTGCCCCCGTGTCCTAACTCTCACCGAGTCCCGTTCGCCCATCACCCCCTGTGCTCGCTGACCTACACTGGCTCCCGGTCCGGCAACGCCTCGATTTTCAAATTCACATCCTTGTTTTCAAATCCCTCCGTGGCCTCGCCCCTCCCTATCTCTGTAACCTCCTCCAGCCCCACAACCCCGCGAGATCTCTGCGCTCCTCCAATTCTGCCCTCTTGACCATCCCCCGATTTTAATCACTCCACCATTGCGGCCGTGCCTTCAGCCACTTGGGCCCTGAGCTCTGGAATTCCCTCCCTAAACCTCTCCGCCTCTCTCCTCCTTTTAAGACGCTCCTTAAAACCTCCCTCTTTGACCAAGCTTTTGGTCACCTGTCCTAATATCTCCTTATGTAGCTCGGGGTCAAATTTTGTTTGATAATCACTCCTGTGAAGCGCCTTGGGACGTTTTACTGCGTTAAAGGCGCTATATAAATGCACGTTGTTGCTGATGGTTTTTCCCCTCTTTTATTCCTGATAAGGAGGACCTGAGACCAGCGATGATGAGCCTTCGGAAGCTGAGAGAGAAAATTCCAGAAGAGCCGAGGAAAAAGATTACACGGAGAGAAGTCGCAGCGAACCCGACAGAGCGACCCACACAGCAGGTATCTCATTACTGTTCATTCTCCCTGTTGTTAGGGAGGGGGCACCTCACCCGAACCGCTATTTGTAAATAATCATAACGATAGTGCTTGAATTGGTGATTGGAATCTCTCCATATCAGGCACCTACTGTCCCGTCAAACACTCCCAGGGCAGGTACAGCACGGGGTTAGATACAGAGTAAAGCTCCCTCTACACTGTCCCATCAAACACTCCCAGGGCAGGTACAGCACGGGTTAGATACAGAGTAAAGCTCCCTCTACACTGTCCCATCAAACACTCCCAGGGCAGGTACAGCACGGGTTAGATACAGAGTAAAGCTCCCTCTACACTGCCCCATCAAACACTCCCAGGGCAGGTACAGCACGGGTTAGATACAGAGTAAAGCTCCCTCTACACTGTCCCCAAGAGACTGTTGAAATAAATTTCACACAGGCCCCCTACAGCTGACAGAGGAGACTTTCCTTCCATCAGTCTGGTGCGGATTTGAACCCAGAAAAGACAGGCCAGTGTTTAACCCACCGAATCCCTCGCACCCCCCCCCCCCCAGTCCTTTATTTTAAACCAGTTGTGTTGGATCCTTCGGGACAGTTCCATCTGGCGTGCTTGTGACAGAACTTTGCCGATCGATAAATCTACCCCAGTGTCGTGTCTCTGGTGCAGGAACGCAGTGGAAAAGATGATTTATTGGTGTACGGTAATAGAAATAACCTGCTCGGAACCCAAAACAACACAGAAAAATGTGGCAATCCGATGATCTAATGACCCCCTTGGCTTCCCCTCATGGAGCCCATTGGGCCTGGAGATGCAGGTTTGAAAACCTGTTGTTTTACATGGAAACTACTGCACAGAAACAGGCCATTCGGCCCAACAGGTCCAGGCCGTTGTTTATGCTCCACACGAGCCTCCTCCCACCCCTCTTCATCTAACTCAATGTTTGAAACTCCTAAAGCCCTGGTTCCCTCCCATGGCTCATTGGCTAAAAGCACCGACAGGTGTGGGTACTGAGCCATGCGAGACTGGGGAAATCCCAGATTGGATCCCCTCTGTGTTGTTAGCTCTTCAATTGGCCTCGGTGCCCACGATTAATGGGAGGGGGATTAAAATCAGCCCCTGCTCCTCAATCCCTATCCAGTCGTTTCCCCTGGTGGATAGCGTGTTTGGGAGCGGCGCGGGATCGGCCACGGCTGTGACGCCTCTCATGGTGGAAGTGCCCGCTGTCTCGCGAGGCAGTACAGAACCGTTATCGCTGGCAACTTCTCCTACTTTGTCCGAGAGGCCGTTTCTTGGCTGAGGTTGGATCTAGTGGGTATCCCTCAGTACCACCGCCCGTGATATTCGTGGTCAGTGGGTTACAGAGTTCGTCCTTCTCTCCTCGCAGGGAGCCCGAGGCCCGAGCAGGTCCCTGCTGCCGCACGGTGCTCTGTTACCTCGCCCCCGTCGCGCTGATCCTCGCTCTCGGGAGCTGGTACCTCCTGGCCTCCAGAGAGGCGGCTCTGACCTCGGGCACATGGGGCCCAGTCAGGGAGCTGAAGATGGACTGGATTTACAGCTTGTTACCGTGGCAAGAGGAGGATTGCCAGGACCACTGCAGGTAGGCACGGGTGGGGGGTCAGGGGTTGGGGAGGAGGGGGCCGGGGGAGAGTGGTTAGGATCAGGGACGTGGGGGGGGCGGGGGTCAGGGAGGAAGTGGGGGGGGGCGGGGGTCAGGGAGGAAGTGGGGGGGCGGGGGTCAGGGAGGAAGTGGGGGGGGCGGGGGTCAGGGAGGAAGTGGGGGGGGCGGGGGTCAGGGAGGAAGTGGGGGGGGCGGGGGTCAGGGAGGAAGTGGGGGGGGGCGGGGGTCAGGGAGGAAGTGGGGGGGGCGGGGGTCAGGGAGGAAGTGGGGGGGGCGGGGGTCAGGGAGGAAGTGGGGGGGGCGGGGGTCAGGGAGGAAGTGGGGGGGGCGGGGGTCAGGGAGGAAGTGGGGGGGCGGGGGTCAGGGAGGAAGTGGGGGGGGGGCGGGGGTCAGGGAGGAAGTGGGGGGGGGCGGGGGTCAGGGAGGAAGTGGGGGGGGGCGGGGGTCAGGGAGGAAGTGGGGGGGGCGGGGGTCAGGGAGGAAGTGGGGGGTGCGGGGGTCAGGGAGGAAGTGGGGGGTGCGGGGGTCAGGGAGGAAGTGGGGGGTGCGGGGGTCAGGGAGGAAGTGGGGGGGGGCGGGGGTCAGGGAGGAAGTGGGGGGCGGGGTCAGGGAGGAAGTGGGGGGGGCGGGGGTCAGGGAGGAAGTGGGGGGGTCAGGGAGGAATTGGGTGGGTCAGGGAGGAAGTGGGGGGGGGCGGGGGTCAGGGAGGAAGTGGGGGGGTCAGGGAGGATGGGTGGCGGGGAGGAAGTGGGGGGGGAGCGGGGGTCAGGGAGGAAGTGGGGGGGCGGGGGTCAGGGAGGAAGTGGGGGGGAGCGGGGGTCAGGGAGGAAGTGGGGGGGCGGGGGTCAGGGAGGAAGTGGGGGGGCGGGGGTCAGGGAGGAAGTGGGGGGGGCGGGGGTCAGGGAGGAAGTGGGGGGGGCGGGGGTCAGGGAGGAAGTGGGGGGGGCGGGGGTCAGGGAGGAAGTGGGGGGGGGGCGGGGGGTCAGGGAGGAAGTGGGGGGTCAGGGAGGAAGTGGGGGGGGCGGGGAGGAAGTGGGGGGGCGGGGAGGAAGTGGGGGGGCGGGGAGGAAGTGGGGGGCGGGGGTCAGGGAGGAAGTGGGGGGGCGGGGGTCAGGGAGGAAGTGGGGGGGCGGGGGTCAGGGAGGAAGTGGGGGGGCGGGGGTCAGGGAGGAAGTGGGGGGGCGGGGGGTCAGGGAGGAAGTGTGGGGGGGGCGGGGGTCAGGGAGGAAGTGTGGGGGGGCGGGGGGTCAGGGAGGAAGTGGGGGCGGGGGTCAGGGAGGAAGGGGGGGCGGGGGGTCAGGGAGGAAGTGGGGGGGGCGGGGGGTCAGGGAGGAAGTGGGGGGGGCGGGGGTCAGGGAGGAAGTGGGGGGGCGGGGGTCAGGGAGGAAGTGGGGGGGGCGGGGGTCAGGGAGGAAGTGGGGGGGGCGGGGGTCAGGGAGGAAGTGGGGGGGGCGGGGGGTCAGGGAGGAAGTGGGGGGGGCGGGGGATAGGGAGGAAGTGGGGGGGGGCGGGGGTCAGGGAGGAAGTGGGGGGGCGGGGGTCAGGGAGGAAGTGGGGGGGGGGGGGGCGGGCGTCAGGGAAGTGGTGGGAGGGGCCGGGGGCCAGGAAGAGGGGGGCTGGGTCGGGGGCAGGGGTGGTCAGGGACGCGGGGGTGTCGGGATCAGGGACGTGGGGGGCTAGGGTCAGGGAGGGGGGGTGCTCAGGAAGAGGGTGCCAGGGTCGGGGGGTCAGGGACGCGGGGGGGGCCAGGGTCAGGGAGAGGGGTCCGGGGGGGGGGTCAGGGAAGGAGGGCCTGGGTCAGTGACACGGGGGGGTCAGGGAGGAGTAGGGGGGCCGGGTCAGGGAGAGGGGTCCGGGGGGTCAGGGAGGGGGGGTCAGGGAGGAGTAGGAGGGCCGGGTCAGGGAGGGGGGCTCAGGGAGGAGTAAGGGGGCCGGGTCAGGGAGGGGGGTCAGGGAGGAGTAGGGGGGCCGGGTCAGGGAGAGGGGTCCGGGGGGTCAGGGAGGAGTAGGGGGGCCGGGTCAGGGAGGGCCAGGGTCAGTGACACGGGGGGGGGGGTTGGGTCAGGGAGGAGGGAAGAAAGCGGGCAGGTTGAGAGGAAAGAAGAACGAGAGGGAGCAAGAGGCCAGAATTGGAGGAGCGCAGAGATCTCGGAGGGTTGTGGGGCTGGAGGAGGTTACAGAGATAGGGAGGGGGCGAGGGCCATGGAGCGAGTTGAAAACGAGGATGAGAATTTTGAAATCGAGGCGTTGCCGGACCGGGAGCCAATGTAGGTCAGCGAGCACAGGGGGTGATGGGTGAACGGGACTCGGTGCGAGTTAGGACACGGGGGCAGCAGAGTTTTGGATGAGCTCAAGTTTACGGAGGGTGGAATGTGGGAGGCCGGCCAGGAGAGCGTTGGAATAGTCGAGCCTGGAGGTGACAAAGTTTAACAATAAAAACGCACGCCCTATTTCCGGTGCCGTTAATCCGGGCGAAACGCTTGTGGTTTTTTGTGGTGCTGCAGTTTGACGCTGGTGGAGAGTATCCCGATCGGCCTGCTGTACCCGAAGGAAGCCCCTCGCCACGCCTCGATCTACGGGGGCTGGATGGATCTGCTGAGCCGGGCCAACGAGACCGTGCAGATCGCGGCTTTTTACTTCACGTTGCAGGGCAGTGACCTGAAGCAAGAGGACCCCTCGGCCTTGGAGGTGACCACTCCGCGCCGGCCTGTCTTCCTCGGGTGCAAAACTGGCGCGTGTCGACTTTTGAATCTTCTCGGCGCCGCAGCAAGTTTTAAAAACCCCCGTCTGACCTGATTCGCGCAAATTTCTCTCTTTCTTGCACCGCCACAGGAGTAATACATTAAAAGTCTTGCACACAGTGCAGGCTGCCTGTGTCACACATACTCCCTGTAAGAACTAGGAGCAGGAGTTGGCCATAGGGCCCCTCGAGCCTGCTCCGCCATTCAATAAGATCATGGCTGATCTTCGACCTCAACTCCACTTTCCCGCCCGATCCCCATATCCCTTGATTCCCCGAGAGTCCAAAAATCCATCGATCTCAGCCTTGAATAAACTCAACGACTGAGCCTCCACAGCCCTCTGGGGTAGAGAATTCCAAAGATTCACCACCCTCTGAGTGAAGAAATTCCTCCTCATCTCAGTCCTAAATGGCCGAGCCCTTATTCTGAGAGCCCTGGTTCTAGACTCCCCAGCCAGGGGGAAACAGCCTCTCCGCATCTACCCCTGTCAAGCCCTCTCAGAATCTTATATGTTTCAATGAGATCCCCTCTCATTCTTCTAAACTCCAGAGAGTATCGGCCCAATCTACCCTCATAGGGCAGCCCTCTCATCCCAGGGATCAATCAAGTGAACCTTCGTTGCACCGCCTCTAAGGCAAGTAACACGCTCTCCCTGTCACACTCTTATGAGACCCCTGTTGTTATAAAGTAGCGCAACATCTGTCTATATGAGCAGCACTACAGGACATCTGCTAGTTTTGTGTGTGTGTGTGTATTTTATATACATATTCTAGCGCACTTCGATCGCGCACCAGACGTCACACCAGTGTCACGCTTCATTACAGATGCAATTACAATTTTAAAGAGTAGGGCAGTCAGTGACCTGGAGCTTGAAATTTACCACCAGTTACACCGGCCCTCTGATTGACCCCAGCAGTTTAAAGGCAGCTACAATTACCTCGGATTTGCCAAATCTAAAGCAGTGGCCTTAAAGGGACGGGCCAGGTTAGTAGTGAGACGTCACACAACTACGCTCCATCCTGGAGCAATGCCACGGTAGATCCACTAATGGTTCGCTGCCCCTCTGTCCGATGCCTCTCTCATTTTGAGTTCCGGTTCATGCGCAGGGCGAGATGGTGTTAAAGAGGTTGGCGGAATTGAAATCTCGAGGAATCAGGCTGAAAGTCGCAGTGAACAGCCCCCAGACGTCGGAAGAGGACACGACCTACCTGGAACAGAGTGGTGAGACCGAGGGCTATAATTAACACTTGTTTGGCTCTTTCCATTTTCTTGTTCATCTCCCCTCACCACCCCCGGAGAAGGCGCTGACTCTTGCTGGGGGGAACGGTTACACAATGCCCCGGCCAATGTGGCTTCCTCACCGCAAGGCTTTTCGACCATAGAACTGCGGACAGGCCCGGAATCGAACCTTCCTGCCCTGTATAGCGAGGGACCCCCGCCAGACAGCGCACTCTTTAAGTGAGTTGCTGCGGCGTCGTGATTTGCACACTTACGATGGGATGCACTCAAGAAAGAAATTATAGAATCGTGCAGCCCAGACGGAGGCCATTTGGCCCATCGTGCCTGTGCCGGCTCTTTGAAAGAGCTCTCCAATTAGTCCTGTTATCCCCTGCTTTTTCCTCATAGCTCTGCAAATATTTATCCAATTCTCCTTTTGAAAGTTACTATTGAATCTGCTTCCACCGCCCTTTCAGGCAGCGTGTTCCAGATCACAACAACTCGCTGCGTAAAATTTTTCTCCTCCTCTCCCCTCTGGTTCTTTTGCCAATTATCTTGAATCTGTGTGCTCCTGCCAGTGGAAACAGTTCCTTCCTATTCCTAAATTATTCTTTTAAAAAAAAAAGAATTAATTTGAAAAAACATTACTTTCATATTCCCGATCTAAATACTTTGAAATTTCAGCACATGAGGCCATTCGGCCCACAATGTTTGTGCTTCACATTGGACTTCTGTACTGTAATCCCGCTCTTTCCCTGCAGCGTCTATTATATTTCCTCTTCATATTTATCTCATTCCCTTTAAATGTTGCTTCAGTAGCCCCTTGTGACCATTTGGTCCAGATTCTAATCACCCTTTTGTGTGAGATAAAAATTCTTCTAAACCTCTTCCCTATGCTTTGAGTTTGAATCCTCAGTTTAAGGCTCCTTGTTGCCAGTTGAACTCCCAGTGGAAATCAACTTTAACTATTTAGCCCCTTTGACACTTCAAACACTTCTGGTAAGCCCCCTTTAACCTTTCGGCCTTGATTTATCAATTCTCTCATCGTAACGTTATTTCTCATTCCTGGTATCTATCGATAGAAAACAAAAAATCTTTTGTCTGCATGCATTTCCTTTTTACAAAATCTTGCTTCCTGTTGTCACATCTTTTTGTGTCAACTCTTTTCTCCATTATGAATTCCTACGTCTGCATCTAGGCATAGGCAACCACCTATGTAAACTGTCACGCTGTAATTACACTCTCCCACCAGTGGTGGCCCTGTAACACCTCAGCCTGTACTGCAGCGGAACCTCTGCACTCCAACCAGCTCTGCTTCCCAAGTTTTGTTCTTGAAACAATGATATAAAATCCCCAAGTATTATTTAAAAATAAGGGCAGAATGCGAGAGTTTAAAATGGGAACCATCCTCGGCTCTCCAACCCTGCTTCGCCAGAAGACTACATGCTCTGGATTTCCCGGAGGCAAGACCACAGGCGATCATTCCATTGCCCTAGTTGGTCCACGTCACATTATTCCGAGGCCAGCGTGTTCGGGATCGCTCCGAGTGTCTAGTTCAGCGGTGGCGGCGGAGTGCGTCACGGGACGCGGCTTGTCTGTAACGTGCCTGTGCCGTTTCGCTGTGCAGGTGCGGAGGTGAGGCACGTGGACCTGAAGAATCTCACGGGCGGAATCGTTCACACCAAGCTCTGGGTGGTTGACGGAAGGCACGTCTACATAGGCAGCGCCAACATGGACTGGCGCTCGCTCACCCAGGTAACTGCCAGCGAGCGGACCCGGGAAAGCTCGACACTGCCCAAAGCTTTTCCTCCCTTTATTTTGTTCCCCCATCCCCTCCTCTCCTTAAGGCGCTGATTCGTGGCGGCGCGCGGTTACAAACGGGCGCCGGACACCCTCTGGTACCTCGGCCAAAGGGGCGGTCTTCATGCATAAGACTAAATAGTGGTCCCAGCTGGGTCTCCCTGCTCCTGGGCTGGTTTGAGGGGGTGGGCGGGAGGGGGAAGGGAGGAGGGGTGGGTGGGGAGGGAGATGATCAGTCAGGGCTGCTCTTACAGTTTTATTTTTACTATCCAGTGACTCTTACAGAAAAATGCACCTGTTCGGACATTGAGGACGGGATCTGGATTGGCCGTGATGCCCCTCACATTCGATCAGCTCTGCACTCTCACCTCGGGGTCAGAAGGTTGTGGGTTCACAGTCCCACTCCAGGGATTTGAGCACAAATATCTAGGCTGACACTCACAGTGCAGTACTGAAGGAGTGCCGCACTGTCGGAGGGGCAGTACTGAGGGAGCGCCGCACTGTCGGAGGGGCAGTACTGAGGGAGCGGCGCACTGTCGATGGGCAGTACTGAGAGAGCGCCGCACTGTCGGAGGGTCAGTACTGAGGTAGTGCCGCACTGTCGGAGGGGCGGTACTGAGGGAGCGCCGCACTGTCGGAGGGGCAGTACTGAGGGAGCGCCGCACTGTCGGAGGGCAGTACTGAGGGAGCGCCGCACTGTCGGAGGGGCGGTACTGAGGGAGCGCCGCACTGTCGGAGGGGCAGTACTGAGGGAGCGCCGCACTGTCGGAGGGCAGTACTGAGGGAGCGCCGCACTGTCGGAGGGGCGGTACTGAGGGAGCGCCGCACTGTCGGAGGGGCAGTACTGAGGGAGCGCCGCACTGTCGGAGGGGCAGTAATGAGGGAGCGCCGCACTGTCGGAGGGGCAGTACTGAGGGAGCGCCGCACTGTTGGAGGGGTAGTGCTGAGGGAGCGCCGCACTGTCGATGGGCAGTACTGAGAGAGCGCCGCACTGTCGGAGGGTCAGTACTGAGGTAGTGCCGCACTGTCGGAGGGGCGGTACTGAGGGAGCGCCGCACTGTCGGAGGGCAGTACTGAGGGAGCGCCGCACTGTCGGAGGGTCAGTACTGAGGTAGTGCCGCACTGTCGGAGGGGCGGTACTGAGGGAGCGCCGCACTGTCGGAGGGGCGGTACTGAGGGAGCGCCGCACTGTCGGAGGGGCAGTACTGAGGGAGCGCCGCACTGTCGGAGGGGCAGTACTGAGGGAGCGCCGCACTGTCGGAGGTGCAGTACTGAGGGAGCGCCGCACTGTCAGAGGTGCCCTCTTTCGGATGAGACGTTAAACCCGAGGCCCCCATCTGTTCTCTCGGGTGGACATAAAAGATCCCACGGCCACTATTGGAAGAAGAGCAGGGGGAGTTCTCCCCGGTGTCCTGGGGCCAATATTTATCCCTCAACCAACATCACTAAAAACAGATGATCTGGTCATCATCACATTGCTGTTTGTGGGATCTTGCTGTGCGCAAATTGCTGCGTTTCCTGCATTACAACAGCGACCACACTTCAAAAAAAAAAGTGCTTCATCGGCTGTAAAGCGCTTTGGGGCGTCCTGAGGTGGTGAAAGGCGCGGTAGAAACGCGAGATCTTGTTTTCTTTGATGCTGTGACCACTCCCTCCCGCTCTGTCCAGGTGAAGGAGTTGGGAATCGTGCTGTCTAACTGCAGCTGTCTGGCACGGGATGTGGAGAAGGTCTTCGAGGCGTACTGGCACCTGGGGGAGAAGGGGGCCGCCATCCCAGGACGGTGGCCCAGCCGGTACAACGCTCTGTCCAGCAGGCAGCACCCACTCCAACTGAAGCTGAACGGCATCGAAGCACAAGTCTACGTGTCGGTGAGTCATTTACTTTTCTCCCCTTCCTTTTCCTGAAAGTCCTGAGTCACGTCGGAAAGGGGGTGGGTGGGGGGAGGTATGCCGTTCCACCAGAGCTGGGAACATGAGAACACAGGAACAGGAGCAGGCCATTCAGCCCCTCGAGCCTGTTCCGCCATTCAATGAGATCGTGGCTGATCTGTATCTTAACTACATCCATCCGCCTTGGCTCCATCGCCTTCTATACCCTTGGCCAAGAAAAATCTATCGATCTCCGAGGAGGACTGCGACAAAATACAGGAAGACATTAATAAACTTGCAGAATGATCGTGTAATTGGATAATAAACTTCAATATGGGGAAGTGTGAGGTGGTGCATTTGGTTGGAAGAATAAGGAGGCCGCCTACTGCTTGTATAGTAAGAGTCTAAATGGGGTCGAGGAACAGAGGAATTTGGGGGTACAGATTCACAAATCACTAAAAGTAATGACGCAGGTTAATAAGGCCTTAAAAAAAGCAAACCAAGCACTGGGCTTCATTTCCAGAGGGATAGAATTGAAAAGTAGCGAAGTTCTGTTAAACTTGTATCGAACCTTGGTTAGACCACACTTGGAGCACTGTGCACAGTCCTGGTCTCCATATACCTTGGTTAGACCACACTTGGAGCACTGTGCACAGTCCTGGTCTCCATATACCTTGGTTAGACCACACTTGGAGCACTGTGCACAGTCCTGGTCTCCATATACCTCGGTTAGACCACACTTGGAGCACTGTGCACAGTCCTGGTCTCCATATACCTCGGTTAGACCACACTTGGAGCACTGTGCACAGTCCTGGTCTCCATATACCTTGGTTAGGACCACACTTGGAGCACTGTGCACAGTCCTGGTCTCCATATACCTTGGTTAGTCCACACTTGGAGCACTGTGCACAGTCCTGGTCTCCATATACCTCGGTTAGACCACACTTGGAGCACTGTGCACAGTCCTGGTCTCCATATACCTCGGTTAGACCACACTTGGGGCACTGTGCACAGTCCTGGTCTCCATATACCTCGGTTGGACCACACTTTGAGCACTGTGCACAGTCCTGGTCTCCATATACCTCGGTTAGACCACACTTGGAGCACTGTGCACAGTCCTGGTCTCCATATACCTCGGTTAGACCACACTTGGAGCACTGTGCACAGTCCTGGTCTCCATATACCTTGGTTAGACCACACTTGGAGCACTGTGCACAGTCCTGGTCTCCATATACCTCGGTTAGACCACACTTGGAGCACTGTGCACAGTTCTGGTCACCATATACCTTGGTTGGACCACACTTGGAGCACGGTGAACAGTTCTGGTCGCCATATTAAAAAAAGGATTATAGAGGCACTGGAGAAGGTGCAAAAAAGATTTACTAGAATGATACCAGAACTGAGAGGTTATAACATCCGGAAAGATTGAACAGGCTGGGGCTCTTTTCTCTGGAAAAGAGAAGACTGAGGGGTGACCTGATCGAGGTCTTTAAGATTATGAAAGGGTTCGATAGGGTAGACGTAGAGAAGATGTTTCCACTTGTGGGGGAGACCAGAACGAGGGGCCATCAATATAAGATAATCACTAATAAATCTAATAGGGAATTCAGGAGAAACTTCTTTCCCCAGAGAGTGGTGAGAATGTGGAACTCGCTACCACAGGGAGTGGTTGAGGCGAATAGTATAGATGTGTTTAAGGGGAAGCTAGATAAACACATGAGGGAGAAGGGAACAGAAGGTTATGTTGATGGGGTGAGATGAAGTAGGAGTGGGAGGAGGCTCGTGTGGAGCAGAAACACCGGCACGGAGCAGATGGGCTGAATGGCCTGTGTCTGTGCTGTAAATACTGTGCAATGCCCTATCAATTCCTTTCAAAATCCTAACATTTTTAGTGTCTGTGTCAGCTGTGGCTCAGTGGGTAGCACTCTCTCCTCCGAGTTAAAAGGTTGTGGGTTCGAGCCCCAATCCAGGGACTTGAGCACAAAAATAAGCTGTCCCCTACATCGTCGGTGTGAGATTTTCTGTTCCCCCACATTGACCATCCCGCCCATGCCAAGCCCACCAGGAGCAGCAGCTGGACTGCGACTGACAAAACACATTTCATGTGGGCCAGCAGACGCGGAGACTGTTGCTGAACCAGCGCCCCGGGGAAGTAACTAACCCACTCCACCACCCTGGTCTCTCGCGGAAATAGGTAGTATTTTTGAATTCCTGTTCTGGATCTGGTGATGGGAGCACTTGACTTGTTTTGAGAGTGACTGCGAGCGTTCTCCGTCTTTCCCAGAGTGCTCCCCCGTCGCTCTGTGCTTCCGGTCGAACCACGGATCTCGATGCCATCCTGAGCGTCATCGACGACGCGAGAGAGTTCGTCTTCATCTCGGTCATGGACTTCCTTCCACTCTGCCGGTACTGCGACCCCCCGAGGTATGTGGACACGCGGAGGGCAGGCTACTGCTGACCCCTAGCGTTAATGCTGCAGATAGGTTCGGAGCTGAAGACGTTGGCTCAGAGGGTGAATCCCCATCTCTGACAGGCCAAGGTTCGATCTCAGGTCTGTGCTGAGTTAGCTGGTCTCAGTGGGGAAGGGGGTGGGGTGGTGTTGTCTGTGGGTAGAGGTCTACACCTGTGGCTTAGGAAAGGTTAAATCATCCTCGCTCCTGATCGTTTTCCGTCAGCCCTGCTTGGACTCGGAGGAGGGGGGGTGGTGGCGCCCCACCTCATGGCCGGATAGCTTGCTCTCCTGTGCCTCCTAGTGGCCAGAGCGCGCACAAAATCCAGGCTGACATTCCCAGTACAGTGCTGAGGGAGCGCCGCACTGTCGGAGGTGCCGTCTTTCGGGTGAGACGTTAAACCGAAGTCGCGTCTGCCCCCTCAGGTGGACGTAAAAGATCCCACGGCCACTGTTTCGAAGAAGAGCAGGGGGCGTTCTTTCCTGGTGTCCTGGGGCCAATATTTATCCCTTAACCAACATCGCTAAAAAAACAGATGATCTGGGTCATTATCATAATGCTGTTTGTGGGAGCTTGCTGTGCGCAAATTGGCTGCCGCGTTTCCAACAGCGACCACACTTCAGAAGTACTTCATTGGCTGTAAAGTGCTTTGGGACGTCCTGAGGTGGTGAAAGGCGCTGGAGAAATGCGAGTCTTTCTTTAAACAAACGGCGGTTGTTTCTCATTCAGGTCAGGACAATTACTTTTTGTTTTTCCGTGCACCCCTCCAGATTCTGGCCGGTGATCGAGGACCGGCTCCGCGAGGCGGCCTGCGAGCGGAAGGTGTCGGTCCGCCTGCTGATCAGTTGCTGGGCGCACTCCTACCGCCCCATGTTCGTCTATCTGAAGTCGCTGAGCATCCTCAGTGAGGAACCCCTGAGCTGCCCAGTCCAGGTGGTGAGTCGTCTGTCTTCGAAAGTTGTTTTCGTCGCTTCCTGCGTTGGCTACCGCGCTGGTGGTGGTGAGAACGGTTTACTGCCTTGGTTGTGGGGGGTGTGGCCCCTTTCAAAACCGTCCTCCCCAAGCTAGCCTGGAGTTCCTGCTCCTCATCAGCGTCTAGCTGTGTGGTAACGATACCGGCCTCAATTCTGATGCCCACCCACTTGGTGGAATATTAAAACACTGGTTAGGCCACAGCTAGAATACTGTGTACAGTTCCTGTCGCCACATTACAGGAAAGATGTGATTGCACTAGAGAGGGTACAGAGGAGATTTAAATCTCCCCTCAGCCTCCCCTGTTCCAAAGAAAACAACCCCAGCCTATCCAATCTTTCCTCATCGCTAAAATTCTCCAGTCCTGGCAACATCCTTGCAAATCTAATTGAAGTGTATAAAATTATGAGGGGCCTAGATAGAGTGGATAGGAAGGACCTAATTGGTAGAAGGATTAGAGGGGAGTTGAGGAGAAATTGTTTCACCCAGAGGGTGGTGGGGGTCTGGAACTCACTGCCTGAAAGGGTGGTGGAGGCAGAAACCCTCATCACATTTAAAAAGTACTTGGATATGCACTTGAAGTGCCGTAACCTACAGGGCTACAGACCAAGAGCTGGAAAGTGGGATTAGGCTGGATAGCTCTTTGTCGGCCGGCGTGGACACGATGGGCTGAATGGCCTCCTTCTGTGCCGTAAATTTCTCTGATTCTGCCAGCACAACATCTGGGCTGACGGATGGAGCGTGGCCAAATTGGGCAGCGCACCAGAGGGCGCCCACCCACACACCTTCGGGAGCGGAGGTGGGCAACCGTTGAGCAATGAAAGCCGTCACATTTATCTCCGGGGTCACAAGGAAGTTCTTACTGCATCAGTGGTGAGAATGTGGAACTCGCTACCACAGGGAGTGGTTGAGGCGAATAGCGAAGATGCATTTAAGGGGATAAACACATGAGGGAGAAAGGAATAGAAGGATATGCTGATGGGGTGAGATGAAGAGGGGTGGGAGGAGGCTGGTGTGGAGCATAAACACCACTTTGACCAGTTGAGCCGAAAGGCTTGTAAAATTCTACGTGATTCTCTAAGAGGTGTTGCTTTGACACTGACACTAAGATGTTGTTTCAAGAGCCTGTTCCCTTCCATCCACCCCCTTCCTTTCCTCTTGCAGAAGCTCTTTCAGGTTCCGGCCACGGAGGAACAGAAGAGAATTCCCTTCAGCAGAGTCAACCACAACAAGTACATGGTCACCGACCGCATCGCCTACATTGGTGAGTGTTGGGGGGGGGCGCTCCTGCGTTGGGTAAACTCGGGCCAAACCGGGTAATTCAGCGCAGTCCTTTCCCCCCGCCCTGCCTTAACTCTCATCCAGCTCTGTCACTGGATGAGAGCTGCAGGAGGGGTTTAGCACCTCTACTGGTGGGAGGGTGTAATTACAGCGTGACATGATTACATAGGAAATTCCCATTATAAATGTGGTTCTAGGAACTTGTATTGATGGGAAGCGCATGCAGATGTAACATTTCTAATATAGCAATAGATGAATATAGATGTGCTGGGGGGAGGGGTGAATCTGGAAAGGGGGGAGGAAGAGGAAGGGCTAACTGCGCAGTTGCTACAATGAACTAAACCTCCAATTTGCATTCTTTGCTTAAAGGGACATCCAACTGGTCCGAAGACTATTTCATCAGAACGGCTGGAGTGGGGCTGGTCATAAACCAGACCGGGGCTGCGCCTGGCAACCCGGGCACAGTGCAGAGCCAGCTTCAGGCGGTGTTCGAGCGCGACTGGAGCTCTGACCACGCATCGGATCTTGGCAGCGAAGATGTGAAGCACTGTTTCCAGCGTAGGGAGGGCGTGTAAGGAGCAGCGAGCATCACTTGCAGCCCGACGGTGCGAGGGGGGGAATGGGGGACAACAGAGGCGGCGGGGGTGGGGGGAGGTGGAAGCGGTGGAGAGTCTCGGACTCTCTCCTTTTCTGTCTCGACTCCCTTTCACTCCTGTGTTATCACTTTCCCAGAGGTGGAGTGGCTTTTTAAAGTTATATTACCTGTTTTGGAGCCCCACCCCCACCCCAAAAACAAATTGATTTAACCTTCCATCACAACAAAAAAACATTTCACACTCACAAATGAGGCACTAGGATTTGAGCACCGTGCTGTGACGTAGAAACTGCCTGGATTTGCTTTTTAATGTCGACCTTGTGTGGTATTGGATTTCGATGCTTGACGTTCAGCCCTCGATTTGCGCAGCAGGGTTAGCGTCGAGTGCTTAACGAGCGCTCCCAAGTTCCGTCGACCGCCATCTTAATGGAGGCGTGTACCTGCTTTAACACGGCACCTTCCAACATCCACCTCGCAACAAATTTCACACACACGTTTTAGCCTGTACAGTAGTAAGTGCGCAAGCTGTAGGACTTTAGTTTTTAACTGCCCTTTAGCCTTTATCGGGTACGGTAGCATAGTGGTTATGTCACTGGACTAGTAATCCTAGAGGCCTGGACTAATGATCTGGAGTTCAAATCCCACCAATTTAAATTCAGTTAATAAATATATCTGGAATTTTTTTAAAAAGCTAGTATCAGTAATGGTGACCATGAAACTACCGGATTGTTGTAAAAACCCATCTGGTTCACTAATGTCCTTTAGGGAAGGAAATCTGCCGTCCTTACCTGGTCTGGCCTGTATGTGACACCAGACCCACAGCAATGTGGTTGACTCTTAACTGCCCTCTGAAATGGCCAAGCAAAGCCACTCAGTTGTATAAGGCGGCTCACCACCACCTTTTCAAGGGCAGTGAATGCTGGCCTTGCTGGCGACGCCACATCCTGCAAACAAATTAAAAAAAAAAGCCTGTTTGCAGTTGTTTGTTCCTCCTGGTAACATCGGAGATGGAAACCTGAAACTCTAGGGGGGCGTTTAGGTAGAACGAACAAAGACTGAGAAAAGGCTGGTATTTGGGGTGAATTCAGCTACGTTACGTTTTTACACCTTCCATCTGACAGCAAGGTTAGAATCATACCGCACAGAAGGAAATCGTCCGGCCTATCGTGCCGGAGTAGATTTCGGTCTAGTTTTCGTC
This sequence comes from Squalus acanthias, assembly GCA_030390025.1. NCBI lineage: Eukaryota > Metazoa > Chordata > Chondrichthyes > Squaliformes > Squalidae > Squalus > Squalus acanthias. The sequence goes on along the minus strand of CM059450.1, from coordinate 26,333,293 downwards.
CCCATATCTATTTGTGAAAGTCACTCGGAAAGCCGGCTTTGAATTTTAACTCAGTTTTAAAGCCCACGCAAGGGCTAACCTACCCCGCCTCGGAAAGGTGAATTAAGAACAGGATCAGGAAGTGCAGGGTCCCTAGTTCGAGATGCAAGCTCATCAGACTGGTCTTAACATAAATGCAACACCTCACATTAAACACCTCACATTAAACACCTCGCTTTCTCCCCCACCCCCCACACACACACCGAGGGGATTTTTAACAAAAAACTACAGCGCCTTTCCTGACCTCCGGACATCCCAAAGCGCTTTACAACCAATGAAGTACTTTTCAAAGTGTAGTCACTGTTGTAATGTAGGAAACACGGCAGCCAATTTGCACACAGCAAGCTCCCACAAACAGCAATGTGATAATGACCAGATCATCTGTTTTTAGTGATGTTGGTTGAGGGATAAATGTTGGCCCAGGACACCGGGGAGAACTCCCCCTGCTCCCCTCCCAAAAGTGCCGTGGGATCTTGTCTTGTCTGTCCACCCGAGGGGGGGAAGACGGGGCCTGGGTTTTAATGTCTCATCCGAGAGATGACGTAAATTGCTGAAATTACATGCCATCCGACGTCATGTTATACAGGCTTCCCCGGTGGTCCATTTGTACTGCTCAAAGTTGCATCAACCCCCTGTCGTCTGCAGTTAACTGATGACAGCTGGAGTGATGGAACAATTGGGATCAACGTCCCTGGGCTTGGGGGGGGGGTAGGGGAAATCAGCGAGGGTTCCTGATCGCTATGTAGCCACTTCTGCTGGGGAGTCCCTATGTGCCAACATAAACAGGCCCCCCCCACCCCCTCCAAACAGCTGTCACCCATCCCATTATCTGTGTTGACTCAAAGAATAGGTATGTGGGTGAGGTACGGAGGAGGGGGGGGGGGGTCAGTGCCAGTGTTCCTTTTAAGCTGCGCAGCTGTCTGGAGCTCCCGCGCAGGGCGCTTGCCGGCTTTCGGATAACTCCAGCTTGCGTGGGGATTTGAATGGGCCGTGCAGCCCGTTAAAGGGGCCACCCACCCAAACAAAAACAAAAATTAAAGGGAACATCGGTCAGTGCCCCATGGAACTCTACCCCGGCAAGAGTCACTGGCTTTCGGAGGATCAGCCATAGCGGAGCAGGCCCGAGGGGCTGAATAGCCTCCTCCTGTTCCTATAAGAGAATTTTTAAAAAAATGTATATTTTGTTATAATTCTATTTTTGACTTATCTTTTGTACTGAAATGTAGCATTTATTTAGCTTGGAGATGGGATGATTATGTTTTGAGTCATTCTATACATGTTTACGGGTTAAAGCGTCGTATTTTACGAGGACAAGTCCGTCTCCCATGTTACTGAAGACAGAGAGTCGAGGCCAAGTGCAGTCTTCAGGTGCAGTTGGGGTTTGAGGGGCGGAGAATATTTGGATCAGAGTGAGCTTCTGTAATCGAGCCCTCGTTTTAGTCCTGCATTCCGTCCTTATTTCCATTATAAACTGCAATGTCCCCCATTTAAAATGGAAACTTGGCAGGCACTTGTCTCGGTACAGCATTTCAACCAGTGGTGGGGCTTCGTCTGGCAGGAGGGCTGAATGGCAGCGTGACAAGTTGACATAGCCAGTTTCCATTATAAATGGGGACATAATTTACAATGGGGAAAACAGTTTGACAGGAAGTGTATGCGGGTATAATTGTTAATTTTCCACACTCTCTTTCCGTCACCTTTTTCCCAGTATAAATTCCTATGGACGAATAATGCTCCTCACTGACCAGGAAAAACTAAACACTGGAGGAGATTAGCTCCCGCAGCTTTGCATTTTTAAAAAGTTTAGCAGTTCATTTTTTAAAAAAAAGGAAGTTGCCATATTCTTGCCAAAAAGCGTGCAAATCTCCCAGTTAATTTTTCCGGCCTGCTCCCAAGCGCGAGGGGCTCAGTCACGCCCCCAACGCCGGCATCTGAAGGGTGCCGTTGGCTCCATGCTTGCAGGTGAATTAAAAGCTCAAGAAACTTCGAGCCTCAAACCCAGTGTGTTTTTAAAAAAAGAGTAAGGGTAAAAAACCGCGGATACCCGCGCAATCGCCCACGCCCGCCCTGGAAACGTGGAGTGTTCTTTATACTCTCACAGTGCCAAAGACCTAGAGTGGAAATATTGGGTGATGGTGCAAGGGTTAGGTGGTGTGGCAGGTAAGAAATCGGGAAATAAATCAGCCAGCGGACCCCACCGTTTGCGACCTGCCGTCTGTTTCTGCTGGGAAAGGCAGGCATGGACTTGAGCGAGGATGGGATTGGAACTGGCCTCTAAAGAAACGCTCGCTCATTGTGCTTGGGGGGGGGGGGGGGGGGGGGTAGCAATATTCCCATCTTAAATGGAGAGCGGCTGTGGCAATTTTTCCTTTTTAAGTAAAAGCAGAGACAATACATTAAGCCGCAGTGCAGAAAGCTGTTCAGAGTGCTTGTAAAAACAGTTTTGCTTGTGTTGAAATAAAATGATTTGAGCTTCTTACAAGAAAGTCATAAACAGGTTTTGTTTGGATGATATATTAAATTACAACCAATGCAGCCTCCTCCCAAACCTCTGGACTGGAAGGCGGCAAAGGAGGCAGCGGTGTTGTCTTTAGGCTTAATGTATTGATACCAATATACAGTTGGGGGGGTGGCTTTTTTTTTACTGCAACTATATTCAACACCACAAACTGTACCCCAGTGTTATACAGTGACGGGCCTGTTCCCACCGGTACTGCACCCCAGTGTTATACAGTGACAGACCTGTACCCACCAGTACTGTACCTCAGTGTTATACAGTGACAGACCTGTACCCACCAGTACTGTACCCCAGTGTTATACAGTGACAGACCTGTACCCACCAGTACTGTACCCCAGTGTTATACAGTGACAGACCTGTACCCACTAGTACTGTACCCCAGTGTTATAGTGACAGACCTGTACCCACCAGTACTGTACCCCAGTGTTATAGTGACAGACCTGTACCCACCAGTACTGTACCCCAGTGTTATAGTGACAGACCTGTACCCACCAGTACTGTACCCCAGTGTTATAGTGACAGACCTGTACCCACCAGTACTGTACCCCAGTGTTATAGTGACAGACCTGTACCCACCAGTACTGTACCCCAGTGTTATAGTGACAGACCTGTACCCACCAGTACTGTACCCAGTGTTATACAGTGACAGACCTGTACCCACCAGTACTGTACCCCAGTGTTATAGTGACAGACCTGTACCCACCAGTACTGTACCCCAGTGTTATAGTGACAGACCTGTACCCACCAGTACTGTACCCAGTGTTATACAGTGACAGACCTGTACCCACTGTTAGTGACAGACCTGTACCCACCAGTACTGTACCCCAGTGTTATAGTGACAGACCTGTACCCACCAGTACTGTACCCCAGTGTTATAGTGACAGACCTGTACCCACCAGTACTGTACCCCAGTGTTATACAGGGACAGACCTGTACCCACCAGTACTGTACCCCAGTGTTATACAGGGACAGACCTGTACCCACCAGTACTGTACCCCAGCGTTAGTGACAGACCTGTACCCACCAGTACTGTACCCCAGTGTTATACAGGGACAGACCTGTACCCTCCAGTGCTGCACTACTCATGTTTGGAAAGGCAGTGCTGAATGATGTTCTTCTGTAGTTCCAAGTAGACACGATACGAAAGGTTCCTACTGTTTACTCGAGTTGCAGTGACAACACAATAGGCCCGAGAGACCCCTCAGTGAACTCTTGCAAATCCGGACACACTCCTGGGACTGTCCCAACAGCTAAAGGACAGTGTCAGCTATCTTTCTTTTAAAAAAAAAGAAATCTGCATTTTGTTTTGAAGTATACAGCAACAGATGTGACCCGCTAGTAAGTCAACAAATACTGAAATCCAAGCCACTGCAGAGCTCCTGGTGTATGGGAACCCCCTTGTTTAATACCCTATTTTCAGCACATTATGTTTGTGTTACACTCCTGCTGCACCATTTTAATCAGTTTACTGCAAATGATTGTTAAACATGTCGAAATTTAAACCAACAAGCTTAAAATTGCACAGAAGGAATTAAATCCCTTGTGTGTGCAAGACTTGGGTTCGAAACCAAACACACAACACACTAGGTTTCCGGTTCACCCAGGATTTTTTTATTCAGTCGCAAATGCTTATCTTGTCACATGAGACCTTGCGGCTAGATTATAAAGATATACAAACAAAAAATACAAAGTGTTTCGTCACAGGACTGACAAAGTGAGGATGTTTTTAAACTCGGGAATCTTCCTGTTGGAAGTGTACCTAGTGGCGCCAAACAAGACTGTTGTTTCACAGAGCTGCTTAAAACAGGAGCTGCGGCTCGATCCTCGTAAACACAACTGCCCGTGAGCAAACATGTTGATGTTGAGCTAGTGGAGAGGCAGGGCGGTGGAGCAGGACAACGTATCAGAGAAGAAAGAGATGATCTTTGGGTGATCTCTTCTCCGCTCCCCACGGGGGCTTTGGACGGCCAACGGTAGCTTTAGCTCACAAGTCCTGTAAGGAGAAAAATTGTTGAAGGATTAACCATTAGAGGCCGAGACTTGTATAAAATAACAGAGCCAACCCCCTCCCTCCGAGGCTGATGGCAGTGTATTGTTGCAAGTTTGCTGCTGTCTCCCGTTCGGTAAAGCTGACCTCTCTACCTGTGCTCACGCTCACACACCAATTTTTGTTCACCAGCATTGTGACGCTGGTTCAATGTTGAGAGATTGAGTCAGCTCTTTCCCAACATGTTGAGTTTTGAAGCTTAAAGGAACTTTTGAAAATTTGCTTCACATCAGCTGCAGCGTTGAATACACGATCCCCCACCCACCCCGACCACCTTTAGGGATCAACACCAAGCTATGCACATGACACCATGTGATCCTCAAGCCTACTTCCGAGCTAACCCTTTTACTCATAGAAACGGTACACAACATAAGAATTAGGAGCAGGATTCGGCCCCTCGAGCCTGCTCTGCCATTCAATAAGATCATGGCTGATCTTCGACCTCAACTCCACTTTCCCGCCCGATCCCCATATCCCTCGATTCCCCGAGAGTCCAAAAATCTATCGATCTCAGTCTTGAATATATTCAACGACTGAGCCTCCACAGCCCTCTGGGGTAGAGAATTTCAAAGATTCACCACCCTCTGAGTGAAGAAATTTCTCCTCATCTCAGTCCTAAATGGCTGACCCCTTATCCTGAGACTGTGACCCCTGATTCTAGACTCTCCAGCCAGGGGAAAACAGCCTCTCAGCATCTACACTGTCAAGCCCTGTAAGAATTTTATATGTTCCAATGAGATCACCTCTCATTCTTCTAAATTCTAGGGAATATAGGCCTAGTCTCCTCAATCTCTTCTCATAGGACAATCCCCCGGTCCCAGGAATCAGTCATTGCACTCCCTCTAAGGCAAGTATATCCTTCCTTAGGTAATTAGTGCAATCGGAACCTATGTTCACACCTAGCGACACGACACGCCTGCTCCCCCCTCACACCCACTGCGGTGCCAAGCCTCGGCTATTACTCCTTACTGTGTAACCAGATCTAGCAGAGACATCCGCTGAATAAAACGGGTCTACACTACTGGACAGAGACAGCAGTCGCACTTACCCAAGTAGTCATCCATCAGAGAGCCAATAGCGAACTGGAAGAGAAATGAGAGTACAGGTTATCAGAGACGACAGACCCCCCCAAACTCAATCCCTGAACAGCAAGAATGGGTGTAAAAAGCCAGATTCCCCCCCATGACCCTGACACATGCCACAGCACCAGGACCCCCTCGCCATTCTTCAGACTGAGTATTGGCAGACTCTTGAGTCATGTGGGGAGGCACAGTTGGCCCTGTTAGAATTAGCGCAGAAGGCGGCCATTCAGCCCATCGTGCCTGTGCCGGCTCTTTGAAAGAAGCTCTCCAATTAGTCCCACTCCCCCCCCCCTGCTCTTTCCCCACAGCCCTGCAAACATTTTCCTTCTCAAGTATCTATCCAATTCCCTTCTGAAAGTTACTATTGAATCTGCGTCCACCACCCTTTCAGTCAGTGCGTTCCAGATCATCATAACTCGCTGCGTAAAAAAAAAAAAAATTCTCTTCATTTCCTCCCTCCTCGCTTTCCAGATGTCCTCCCGCACGTGCACTCTTCCAGCAGAGTTCGACCGGATAGTGATCGGGAACAGGGTACATGGGCCGAGGATCCCCTCTTCCTAGCCCAGGATCACGGAGGCTAACTGTCGTGCCCCTTTCAGCTACTTCATGGGAGACCAGGAATCAAACCTGGGGTGTGTGTGTGTGTGTGTATGTCTCGGTACATTTACCAACAAAGTTATTGGTGGGGCAAAAAAAAAGAAATCACCCGTACGACCCGATACGCCGGCAGCCATTATAAAATAACCCGCTAAGCATCGGGCTGTGTACTCACTATGTCGTTTTTGTCTACTCTGGTTCCGACCACCTTCAGCCGAATTTCATCATCTTGCTGGATGACTATGTCCTGGAAACAGACCCAGAGAGTTAGGAGGCCCTGGTTACATTAGGAGCTCCGCACCCTTTACAAATATACAAAATCGACTGGCAGGAAAAGACCAGGTGGCGCATTGAGCTGGTAATCTGGGAGAGGCAAGAAACCAGAAGGGGAAAATCCCCAGGGGCCAATAAGGGATGAAATACTCTGGGGAAAATTCCCCTCTCTCTCGACCCCCACCCCCTCTCAGGTGAGCGAAACCCAGTCCAGGACCGTGAGTTATTTGTAAAACCGCTTCCCTTCTACATGATGCGATCTCTGCCCCAGTCAAGAATCGGTCCAGTTTCCCTCTTGAAGGCGTACAGAGATTCAGCAACCACCACGCCAGCCGGCAAAGCATTCCGGAGGCTCACTGCTCTTGAAACCCAGGAATCTGTTGGGCGTTCCCACTTCTGGGCACGAGAGATAATCCCCATCGATGTTCCCTGTAATTTTGTTTGGCCCTTTAAGGGGCTGCACGGGCCATTCAAAATCATAGAATCATAGAAAGTTACAGCACGGAAGGAGGCCATTTCGGCCCACCATGTCCGCGCCGGCCAACGAAGAGCTATCCAGCCTAATCCCACTTCGCAGCTCTTGGTCCATAGCCCCGCAGGTTACAGCATCCCAAGTGCACATCCAAGTACTTTTTAAATGTGGTTAGGGTTCCTGCCTCTACCACCCTTTCAGGCAGTGAGTTCCAGACCCCCACCACCCTCTGGGTGAAGAAATTTCCCCTCAAATCCACCAATTACTAAAAATACCGCACATGCACGGTTTTTCTCATTGAAAAGCCGGCTGCGCGGGGTCTTACAGGGAACATTGATCCCCATCCCATTAAAGTAAATTTAGTGGCGGAGAGATCGACTGAGTACATTCGAACATACGAATTAGGAGCAGGAGTAGGCCACTCGGCCCCTCGAGCCTGCTCCGCCATTCAATAAGATCGTGGCTGATCTGATTACTCCACATTCCCGCCTAGCCCCGATAACCTTTCACCCGCTTGCTTATCAAGAATCTATCTACCTCTGCCTTCAAAATATTCAAAGACTCTGCTTCCACCGCCCTCTGAGGAAGAGAGTTCCAAAGACTCACGACCCTCTGTGAGAAAACATTTCTCCTCATCCCTGGCTTAAATGGGTGACCCCTTATTTTTAAACAGTGACCCCGAGTTCTAGATTCTCCCACAAGAGGAAACATCCTCTCCACATCCACCCTGTCCAGACCCCTCAGGATCTTAGAAGTTTCAACTTTATGGGTATCAAGAAGCTGTGCTTCTGGAAAGATTCAGTCACAACTCTGCTAGCCTTCCCCCAAAACATTCTTCAGTATATATTCTTTTCCTTCAAGTTTTTGTTGGCCAAGTTTTTCGACCCTCTTCTCAAAGGGCTGGCTCCATGGGGTGCAATCACCTTCCGCTACCTCACCCACATGTCTATTCTTCAAAGGGTGATGTTAGACGGCAGGTGTCGGAAGACTTTTCAAACATGGGGGGGGCATCAACGCTGAGCTCAATCCTTTCTCACCCAACATCCGCACAGACTCACTTTCCAGCAGTAGGGTTACTGGTTAGTGAGCTGAGTGGGGACCCAGTGTAATTCCACCCCCTTCCTTGCCCGAGGCCACCTGTAGCGTCCCTAATGCTACTTCAGTGGAGGTCAAGTAATTTGCGCACAGACTGAGGGACAAACGTGGGACCTTTCCCGCCGGCAACTACACGTTGCTCTGAGCAACTGAGCCCCGGGCGAAGCTTTCAGTATATGATTCACCACTCGTCAGCCATTTACATACCTCGTCGCTGGTCTTGTAACAGGGAGGATTGGAATTGGGATCGAACTCCATTTCTGACGGAATAGACTGGGAAGAAAGAGAACACAGTGAAGGATGAATGACTCAAAGCAGACTCAGCAATTTTACCCCCTCCCAAAGGTGCTGACTCATGAGGCCTTGAAATCTGCACACGAACAGCCATTCTTTATGCTTCAGCTCAGACAGAAGGTGCCAGCAGGCTATTTGACTGGACAGCGTCACAACTCTCTTCGCCTGACACAGGAACACGTGGATTTCCAATTGGATGGCCATCGAAACCCCATTTTCCCTGCCAGAGGCAGATATACACCTACAGTATCTCCTGTCCACCCAGCACCTCCTGCCATTTTTAATATGGATGTGTCAGAGATTACATCGAATGTACAGCACAGAAACAGGCCATTCGGCCCAACCGGTCCGTGCTGGTGTTTATGCTCCACACCAGCCTCCTCCCACCCTACTTCATCTCACCCTATCAACATATCCTTCTATTCCTTTCTCCCTCATGTGTTTATCCAGCTTCCCCTTAAATGCATCTGTGCTATTCGCCTCAACCACTCCCTGTGGTAGCGAGTTCCACATTCTCACCACTCTCTGGGTAAAGAAGTTTCTCCTGAATTCCCTATTGGATTTATTAGTGACCATCTTATATTTATGACCTCTAGTCCTGGTCTCCCCCCACAAGTGGAAACATTTTCTCTACGTCGACCCTATCAAAACCCTTTCATAATTTTTAAAGACCTCTATCAGGTCACCCCTCAGCCTTCTCTTTTTTGGAGAAAAGAGCCCCAGCCTGTTCAGTGAACCGGGATCCCAGCAAAGTTTGAGGCCGAGAGGATTAACTCAAAAAAAAGAGCTGGATAAACACATGGTTGAGAGAGTGTGACTGCTGGCGATGGGTAGAAAAAAGGAAAAAAAAAGAAAGATAGAGAATGCAGCTTTGTAAAGACAAATGACGGGGTTTATGATTCGGTATGGATCCTCAATCAAGAACTAGTAACTGGAAGATAAGACAGGTCCTCAGTAGTGGGGCGGGGGGTGGAGAGAAGAGAACATGAGACGATCTACCCCGATCACTAGGGCTCCCGTCAGTGAGGGGTTAATGGGTGAAATAGCCAGCAAACAGGCTCTTTGAAAAGCTGGAAAGGGGTGAAAGTGGGCAGGTGATATGAAAAGGTTCCTAAGGTGACCAAACACCCCACATGAGACAATGCACTCTTTATTCATTTAAAATGTCCCCTGGGGTTTCCCCACAGGTCACTAGTCTGCAGATAATAGACACCTCTCAGTCACAACAGCAGCTCACCCCAGGCCACAGGGGTTTTTTACAGATAAATAACTCTGTAGATGTGGGTGTCACCGGCGAGACCGGCATTTAGTGCCCACCCCTAGATGTCCGGAGAAGGTGGTGGTGAGCCCTTCTTCTTGAACTGTTGCAAGCGGTTTTGATTCTAAAGTGGCTCGCAAGGCCACTCAGTTGTGAGTAGTTAAGAGTCAACCAGGTTGATGTGGGACTGGAGTCGCGTGTAGTTGGCACCAGGGTAAAGACGGCAGGTTTCCTTCCCTCAAAGATATTACTGAACCAGTTGGGTTGTTACGACAATCCCGACAGCTTCACGGTCACTTTTACTGATTTTTTTTATTTCCAGTTTTATTTTTAAAACCAAATTCAAATTCTCAAACTGCCATGATAGGATTTGAACTCACGTTCTCTGGATTTCTAGTCCAGTACCATAACCACCATAGTACCTTTAATAGACAAGAGCAGGTACAGTTTTAAATGTCAAGAAGTTGCAACTTACATGTCTGGAAATGAAGCAGGACATGGGTCCGATTTCAGTGAAGAGTCCAACCTGCGATATAAAAGGAACAGAAATCAATAAACAAACATTCAGGAACTCCGTATAGTTACACAGTGAGTGACCCTTACCCTGCTGAATAAAGAGTGACTCTGTACAGTTACACAGTGAGTGACCCTTACCCTGCTGAATAAACAGTGACTCTGTACAGTTACACAGTGAGTGACCCTTACCCTGCTGAATAAAGAGTGACTCTGTACAGTTACAGTGAGTGATCCTTACCCTGCTGAATAAACAGTGACTCTGTACAGTTACACAGTGAGTGATCCTTACCCTGCTGAATAAAGAGTGACTCTGTACAGTTACACAGTGAGTGATCCTTACCCTGCTGAATAAAGAGTGACTCTGTACAGTTACAGTGAGTGACCCTTACCCTGCTGAATAAAGAGTGACTCTGTACAGTTACAGTGAGTGACCCTTACCCTGCTGAATAAACAGTGACTATGTACAGTTACACAGCGAGTGATCCTTACCCTGCTGAATAAACAGTGACTCTGTACAGTTACAGTGAGTGACCCTTACCCTGCTGAATAAACAGGAACTCAGTTACACTGTGAGTGACCCATACCCTGCTCTATAACCAGGTACTCGAAACAGTTACAGTAAGTGACCCTTACCCTGCTGAATAAAGAGAAACGCTACACAGTTACACACTGAGTGATCCTTAGCCTGAATTAACAAAGAGGAACTCTGTACCGTTACAGTGAGTAACCGTTACACTGCTCAATATCCAGACACTCCAGCGTAACACAATATTTGCAACTATACACAGATATCACCGAGGCATGAAAGATTCTATCTGCACTGACAAGGTAGTTACAGTGAATAAGAATTATTATATATTAACAATGAATGGAGTTGCATTTATATAGCACCTGATCATATCCTCAATATGCCCCAAAGTGCTTCAGAACCATATATATATATATATGTTTAAAATGGGGCCTGTTGTTAAGGGAGGAATGTTGGCCAGGCACCAGGAGAACTCCCTGCTCTTCCAATACTGCACTGGGATGCTTATAGTGTCTGAAGGAGATAAGCAGGAGCTGACCCTGCCCGTAGGATGGCACCTCCGACAATGCAGCAGTTCCTCAGTACTGTATCGGACTGTCAGCTGTTGGATATTGAGCTCAAACCTCAGTGTGGGGCTTGAACCCATCAACCCATGACCTTCTGGCTTAGGGGCAGGATTATTGCCAACTGAGCTAAGCCGACAGACACCCCCTTACTGTTTAAGGGTAAAACCAAGAATGGCTTCATACGAACATACGAAATCAACAGCAAGAAAAGACCAGCTGGTCCATCAAGCCTGTCCCACACCATGATGGCCAGAGCACCATGGCTAAACACTTCTTCCCTCTCCCCCACCTCCCACCCACCCTCTGCCAATCATATAATCTTTTGGGAGAGGCAAAAAAAAACCCTGTAAAAACCTATGGCAAACAGGAAAAGAATATTGCATTTAACGGCTTCGTTTAACTGCATACAGGGGCTATGGTGATTAGATATACCCAGACATTACCTTGTTGACCTGCGTGACCACAGCATCGACCACCTCCCCTTTAAATGGGCGGAAGACTATGGCCTTGTACTTGACGGGGTAGAGCACGAATCCCCGTCCTGGCTGAATTACACCAGCTCCGATGTTGTCTATGGTGGTCACGGCAATCACAAAACCATACCTGCAAGAAACAAGCGAGCGTAAAAAGGTTGCAGCTTACAGTGCCCGCCATTCCAGACCAGAATACAGCCCATGAAACAGTCAGTACCATCACTAGGATCGGAGTAAAGCTCACCATTAGTTCCGGGAAGATACTCTTCAATTGTTACCGGTCTGCTTTGATGATCTGCATCAATAGAATCATACAGCACAGAAGGAGGCCATTCGGTCCATCGTGCCTATGCTGGCTCTCTGAAGGAGCTACCAATTAGTCATAGTATTTACAGCACAGAAACAGGCCATTCGGCCCAACTACTCCTTGCCGGTGTTTCTGCTCCACATGAGCCTCCTCCCACCCCTCTTCATCTCACCCCATCACCGTATCCTTCTATTCCTTTCTCCCTCGTGTTTATCCAGCTTCCCCTTAAATGCATCGATACTATTCGCCTCAACCACTCCCTGTGGTAGCGAGTTCCACATTCTCACCACTCTCTGGGTAAAGAAGTTTCTCCTGAATTCCCGATTGGATTTCTTAGTGACTATCTTATATTTATAGCCTCGAGTTCTGATCTCCCCCGCAAGCAGAAACATCCTCACTAAGGCCACCGTATCAAACCCCTCCATAACTTTAAAGACCTCGATCAGGTCACCCCCCCTGCCCTCTCTTCTCCAGAGGAAAGAGCCCCAGCCTGTTCAATCTTTCCTGATAGGTACAACCTCTCAATCCTGGTATCATTCTAGCAAAGCTTTTTTGCATAGTCCCACTCCCCCTGCTCTTTCCCCAAAGCCTAACTGATGGAAAAACTGCAGCATCACTGGATCACGAGAGGTTTTCGGATTAAAAAAAGGTTTTCTCCCCAGAATATTTAAATGCCATAACCACTCAAAAGGCTGGATATATTGCTTCATCGTTTCCTGGGTCAGAATCTGGGAATTTCCTACCCAACACCAACGTGGAAGTACCATTAGCACAAGGCCTGCAAAGGTTCAAGGAGAAGGTCCACCACCGTGCACTAAATGTAGCTCTGCCATCATCTCCCACATTCAGTGAAGACATTTCTGCTTGGGACGTGGGCGAGGCAGCATTTATTGCCCATCCCTAGTTGCCCTGAGAGGCAGCCACATACTCAGGGACTGGAGTCACATAAGAATTAGGAGCAGGAGTCGGCCATACGGCCCCTCGAGCCTGCTCCGCCATTCAATAAGATCATGGCTGATCTTCGACCTCAACTCCACTTTCCCCGCTCGATCTCCATATCCCTTGATTCCCTTATATCCAAAATATCTCGATTTTAGCCTTGAATATAATCCATGACTCAGCATCCACAGCCCTCTGGGGTAGAGAATTCCAAAGATTCACAACCCTCTGAGTGAAGAAATTCCTCCTCATCCCAGTCTTAAATGGTGAACCCCTTATCCTGAGATTATGCCCCCTAGTTCTAGACTCTCCAGCCAGAGGAAACAATCTCTCAGCATCTACCCTGTCAATCCCCCTCAGAATCTTATACGTTTCAATGAGATCAGCTCTCATTCTTCTGAACTCCAGAGAGTATAGGCCCAATCTACTCAATCTCTCCTCATAGGACAACCCTCACATCCCAGGAATCAATCATGTAGGCAAGGCCAGGCCAGGGATGGCAGGTTCCCTTCGCTGGAGGACAGTGACCAACCAGTTGGGGTTTGTACAACAATCCAGCAACTTGCCATGGTAGGATTTGAATTCACAACCTTTGCACTGCTAGCCCAGTACCATACCTCTGAACAAACGAAAGCAAGATTGTCTGAAGGAATGACACAGATTCAAGCAACAGCAATTTAACAGAATATAGCGCTGTTTATTAACGATTTGGGGATGTTACTTTGGAAAGGACAGGGGCATGGCTTGCCAGTACAATGTACAATTGTCATCACCAACAAAACTATCAACAGTCCGTGACGGAGAAAGACCGGGGCACTTCTCACCAGTACACTGCACCACTACCATCACCACCAAAACAGGGAGAGTGTGTGACGTAAGAAAACTACTAGGCACTTGGTCTAAGTGTTAAACAAAGCTTTAATCAATCGTTTTTCAACATGGAGATCTAGTTGTGTCCTTCATAATTCCTGTTAAAGAATGTCCGAGCAAGCTGGGCCCATGCCAGAGTATTTATACTCTCCCTGGACAGCGCCACCAGCAGGCCGCCCAGTATTATTTCATAAGTCATTTCCACATGAATGACGAGATTCATGTCAGTGTGGTCACTGGGATTTCAATAGAGGTTACTGATGGACATGTGAAACTTTCATGTGGTACAATGACAGAATCTGCCCTTCCAAAATTTACAGAGTATGTACAGCACAGAAGCATCAGCAACAGGGATCGACAGAAGAATCCCCAAGGAATGTGGTTATGCAAAGCTTGCAGTAGATATCACGTATCGACCTGCATAGTCATCAACGCACCCATCTATCATGAACATTCGGCCCAACTGGTCCATGCCGGTGTTTATGCTCCACATGAGCCTCCTCCCACCCCTCTTCATCTCACCCCATCAACATAACCTTCTATTCCTTTCTCTCTCTCTCTCGTGTGTTTATCTCGCTTCCCCATAAATGTATCTATGTTATTCACCTCAACCACTCCCTGTGGTAGCGAGTCCCACATTCTCTCCACTCTCTGGGTAAAGAAGTTTCTCCTGAATTCCCAATTGGATTTATTGGCGGCTGTCTTATAGTTATGGCCCCTAGTTTTGGATTAATTTGGGATGTGTGGCGAGGGTGCTTGGAGTCAGATAACACTGGGGTGAACTACTGGTGATGTTGGGGAGCATCATGCAAGCAGGGTACTGCACAACATTGAGGTGCACTGGCTGCAGTGCAATTTTTCTAATTAGTAGCTGCTCTTCCACAGCAACCAGGGAGTCAAGACCAATCGTAGTCATCAAGTGAAGTGAGGTTACAGGGCAGGGCATAATTGCGCAGAGGTAATTCTGTCCTCATTTTAAAGTTAGACATTCTGTCCTGATTTGAACATACTTTGATTTAAAAAAAAATATTCTAAGGATATGGGCGTCACTGGCAAGGCCAGCATTTATTGCCCACCCCTAATTGCCCTCGAGAAGGTGGTGGTGAGCCGCCTTCTTGAACCGCTGCAGTCCGTGTGGTGAAGGTACTCCCACAGTGCTGTTAGGGAGGGAGTTCCAGGATTTTGACCCAGCGACAATGAAGGAAAGGCGAGATTTGTTCAAATCGGGTTGGTGTATGACTTGGAGGGGAACTTGGAAGTCCCCATGCACCCACTGTCCTTGTCCTTCTAGGTGGTAGAGGTCGTGGGTTTGTGGAGGTGCTGTCGAAGAAGCCTTGGTGAGTTGCTGCAGTGCATCTTGTAGATGGTGCACACTGCAGCCACGGTGCGCCGATGATGGAGACAGTGAATGTTTAAGGTGGTGGATGGGCTGCTTCGATATTATTTATATAGTTAAACAGCAAAACTTAGGGCGATTTGAGCAACAGAGTTGGTTGGAGGACAGGGGTTTTCCTGTAGTCCAGGCTGAGGAGTGGAATGACACAAAACTGAGGCAGTACAGCATTGCCACTAGAGGGAGGATGCAATCTTTCATCGTCGCTGGGTCAGAACCTTGTAACTCCCTACCTAACAGCACTGTAGGAGCACCTTCACCACACGGACTGCAGCGGTTCAAGGCGGCGGCTCACCACCACCTTCTCGCGGGCAACTGGGAACGGGCAATTAACGCCGGCCTTGCCAGCGATGGCTACGTCCCAAGAATGAATAAAGAAAAGGAAAATCACAGCAGGACAAGGTTGCGTGGGAAATTTTCATCATAACTCTGGACATAGCAACTTATAATGGAGAAAGGTGATGGGAAAGCGTGAAAAAAACGTGACAGGCTTTTGTAGACGAGTAGCGCGCCGACGCAAGTTTTATCACATTTCTTGGATACAGATTTTACATAGGGCTAGTGGGTCACTCACTTTCCAGTGCAAGTTCCCTCCACCTCAGTGAAGAGCTTCTGTTTGACGGTGTTGAGGAGGTTAGGGCCAAAGTACCGAGGATGCAGCAGGATCTCGTGTTCCAAAGAAATCTATTTATATTAAAAAAGAGAAAAAGATAGATCTTTAAAAATGACGCAAGTGTGCTTATTGTCTAAAATGACTGGGATTTCAGAAGAACATAAGAATGAGGAGCAGGAGGAGACCACACGGCCCCTCGAGCCTGCTCCGCCATTCAATAAGATCATGGCTGATCATCGACCTCAACTCCATATTCCCGCCCCAAAAATCTATCGATCTCAGCCTTGAATATGCTCAACGACTGAGCCTCCACAGCCCTCTGTGGTAGAGAATTCCAAAGATTCACCACCCTCTGAGTGAAGAAATTCCTCCTCATCTCAGTCCTAAATGGCCGACCCCTTATTCTGAGACTGTGACCCCTGGTTCTAGACTCTCCAGCCAGGGGGAAAACAGCCTCTCAGCATCTAGTCTGTCAAGCCCTCTAAGAATTTTATACAATTCAATGAGATCACTTCTCATTCTTCTAAACTCCAGAGAATATAAGTATTTCTACTCAGTCAGTAGGTCGTGGGTTCAAGTCCTGCTCCAGAGACTTGAGCACAATAATCCAGGCCGACATTCCCAGTGTAGCACGGTCGGAGGTGCCGTCATTAGGATGAGACGTTAAACGTCCGCTCTCTCAGGTGGATGTAAAAGATCCCAGGGCCAAGATTGGAAGAGCAAGGGAGTTCTCCCCGGTGTCCCGGGGCCAATATTTATCCCTCAATCAACATCACTAAAAACAGATGATCTGGTCATTATCACATTGCTGTTTGTGGGAGCTTGCTGTGTGCAAATTGGCTGCTGCGTTTCCTACATTACAACAGTGACTACACTTCAAAAAGTACTTCATTGGCTGTAAAGCGCTTTGAAATGCCCCAAGGTCGTGAAAGGCGCTATAGAAATGCAAGTCTTCCCTTTTGTTCTTTCCTCCCTCCATTTCTCTGCCCCTGCACTTACTTAAAACCTGTTACATCTCTAACTTTTTCCAGTTCTAACGAAAGGGCATCGACCTGAAACATTAACTGTTTCTCTCGCCACAGATGCTGCCTGACCTGCTGAGTATTTCCAGCATTTTCTGTTTCTATTTCAGACTTTCAGCATCCGCAGTCATTTTGCTTTCGTATGAAGAACATTAAGGTACTAGGGATGCTATTTCCGCCGCCCCCCAACATGAACCTCCTTTGCCATTGGTGCAAATAGCTGCCAATCATACAAAAAACACCCACCACACACAGTGGCTAGGCTGTCACAGCGGTCAATCTAGAGACGTCACCACACAGCAGTATGGTATGTTGGCCTTCATTGCAAGAGGATTTGAGTACAGGAGCAAGGATGTCTTACTACAGTTATACAGGACCTTGGGGAGACCACACCTGGAGTACTGTGTGCAGTTTCGGTCTCCTGACCTAAGAAAGGATATACTTGCCATAGAGGGAGTGCAATGAAGGTTCACCAAACTGATTCCTGGGATGGCAGGACTGTTGTATGAGGAGAGATTGGGTCGACTAGGCCTGTATTCACTAGAGTTGAGAAGAATGAGAGGGGATCTCATTGAAACGTATAAAATTCTGACAGGGCTAGACAGACTGGATGCAGGGAAGATGTTTCCCCTGGCTGGGGGGTCTAGAACGAGAGGTCACAGTCAGAGGATACGGGGTAGCACATTTAGGACTGAGATGAGGAGAAATGTCTTCACTCAGAGGGTGGTGAACCTGTGGAATTCTCTACCACAGAAGGCTGTGGAGGCCAAGTCACTGAATATATTTAAGAAGGAGATAGATAGATTTCTAGCCACAAAAGGCATCAAAGGGTATGGGGAGAGAGCGGGAATATGGTATTGAGACAGAGGATCAGCCATGATCATATTGAATGGAGGAGCAGGCTCCAAGGGCCGAATGGCCTACTCCTGCTCCAATTTTCTATGTTCTATGTTTTTCTATGTTATAACAGGTAGCACCAGGTCGATCAAGAGACGTCACCACGTAGCACCAGGTCTACCAAGAAACGTCACCACGTAGCACCAGGTCCACCAAGGAACGTCACCACGTAGCACCAGGTCCACCAAGGAACGTCACCACGTAGCACCAGGTCCACCAAGGAACGTCACCACGTAGCAACAGGTCCACCAAGGAACGTCATCACGTAGCAACAGGTCCACCAAGGAACGTCACCACGTAGCAACAGGTCCACCAAGGAACGTCATCACGCTAGCCGTTTCTCGACGCGCACGACAAACCATTTACTTTTAAACTCACCGACCGTTGCCGTCTTTGGCCGCCCTCCCTTGACACTCATTTAAAATAAATAATCTACTCACATGATAAAACATCGCTGCGAATGATGATTGGCAAACACCGGGAATATTTAAAAAAAAGAAAAAAAGCGTCTTCCGTCAGCACGCCCGCCCGCGCCAGACGAGCAATGGACAACCGCCTCGGCCACGGGGGGCGTGATGACGCACCTCCGGCGCCGTGACGTCACGGGCTACGGTATGACCCCGCCCTCCGCGTGCGGCAGCCGTTGGTCTAACCGCCTTTCCCGCCCTCTCCAGCAGAGCTGTCAGTCGGTCGTCGAGAAGCTTCATAGATTGCCCCACACACAGAGCTCCGCCAACTTGTAGGGAGAAGAGAGCATCAATTGACAATGACACCAGCGCGGCACTGTCGGAGGGTCAGTACTGAGGGAGCGCCTCACTGTCGGAGGGGCAGTACTGAGGGAGCGCCGCACTGTCGGAGGGGCGGTACTGAGGGAGCGCCGCACTGTCGGAGGGGCAGTACTGAAGGAGCGCCTCACTGTCGGAGGGGCAGTACTGAGGGAGCGTCGCACTGTCGGAGGGGCGGTACTGAGGGAGCGCCGCACTGTCGGAGGGGCGGTACTGAGGGAGCGCCGCACTGTCGGAGGGGCTGTACTGAGGGAGCGCCGCACTGTCGGAGGGGCGGTACTGAGGGAGCGTCGCACTGTCGGAGGGGCAGTACTGAGGGAGCGCCGCACTGTCGGAGGGACGGTACTGAGGGAGCGCCGCACTGTCGGAGGGGCGGTACTGAGGGAGCGTCGCACTGTCGGAGGGACAGTACTGAGGGAGCGCCGCACTGTCGGAGGGGCGGTACTGAGGGAGCGCCGCACTGTCGGAGGGGCGGTACTGAGGGAGCACAGCACTGTCGGAGGGGCAGTGCTGAGGGAGCGTCGCACTGTCGGAGGAAAAGTGCTGAGGGAGCGTCGCACTGTCGGAGGGGCAGTGCTGAGGGAACGCCGCACTGTCGGAGGGGCAGTACTGAGAGAGCACCGCACTGTCGGAGGGGCGGTACTGAGGGAGCGCCGCACTGTCGGAGGGGCAGTGCTGAGGGAGCGCCGCACTGTCGGAGGGGCGGTACTGAGGGAGCGCCGCACTGTCGGAGGGGCAGTGCTGAGGGAGCGCTGCACTGTCTGTGAAGCGCTTTGGAATTTCCTGAGGTCGTGAAAGGCTTTACATTAACGCAAGTCTTTTTCTGTTTTTCTACCCACCAGCAACCATGTCATCTGTGAGAGAGGCAAAAAAAAGCGCCAGATAAAAACCCAAGGTAAAGTAAGAAAACAATCTGGAAGGTTCCTCTCCAACCTTTTCAGAACTAGTCCAGGAGACCACGTCAACCATGCTTATATTACCTGGTATTCTCCGCCCCAGCTAGCAGCTGGTTCAGCTCTCTTAGAATCACAGAATGATACAACAATTTATATAGCGTATTTAACCTAGTAAACTGTCCCAAGGCACTTAACAAGAGCGATAGCAATAACAAACAAGCTTGACACCGAGCCACATAAGCAGATATTAGGGAAGATGACCAAAAGCTTGGTCAAAGAGGTCGGTTTTAAGGAGTGAATTAAAGGAGGAGAGAGAGGCGGCGAGGTTTAGGGAGGGAATTCCAGAGCTTAGGGCCCAGGCAGCTGAAGGCATGGCCGCCAATGGTGGAGCGATTAAAATCAGGGATGGTCAAGAGGCCAGAATTGGAGGAGCGCAGAGATCTCGGAGGGTTGTAGGGCTGGAGGATGTTACAGAGATAGGGAGGGGTGAGGCCATGGAGGGATTTTAAAACGAGGTGAATTTTAAAATTGAGGCGTTGCCGAACTGGGAGCCAATGTAGGTCAGCGAGCACAGTGGGGTGATGCGTGAATGAGACTTGATGCGAGCTGGGATACGGGCAGCAGAGTTTTGGATGAGCTCAAGTTTATGGAGGGTAGAACTAGGGAGGCCAGCGTTTGGAATAGTCAAGCCTAGAGGTGGCAAAGGCATGGATGAGGATTTCAGCAGCAGTTGAGCTGAGGCAGAGGCGGAGACAGGCGATGTTACGGAGGTGGAAGTAGGCGGTCTTGGTGATGGAGCGGATATGTGGTCATAAACTCATCTTGGGCTCAAACACAACACCAAGTTTGCAAACAGTCTGGCTCAGCTGAAGACAGTTGCCAGGGATGGAAATGGTTGTCAGGGAACAGAGTTTGTGGAGGGGACCAACGACAGTGGCTTCAGTCTTCCCAATATTTAGTTGGAGAAATTTCTGCTCATCCAATATTGGATGTCGGACAAGCAGTGTGAAATCAGAGACAGCACAGAAGGCCATTCAGCCCATCGTGCCTGTGCCGGCTCCTTGGTAGAGCTTTCCAATTAATCCCCGTGCTCTGCTCTTTTCCCATAGCCCTGTAACTTTTTCCCCTGAAGGTTTATGGAGAATCAGCACTCGCCACACAAGACGGCAACTTTTTCCAATGGTCTACTATCCCCTAAACTAATCCTACCCTTACGTAATTTATACGCATGGCCCCTGATCTTGCCCAGTCTATCAAATTGAAATAATCTATCAATAGGAGGACAATCTAGTCCATTAACTATTTTATATTCCTCCATCAAATGACACCAAGGTCTACGCATCTCTAAAGTGAATAGACACAGCTTTTTAAGCCTCTCCAAGGTTATTTAAGATGGGAATCATTATTGTGGCCCTCTACTGAAATTGTCTGCCATGTATCTGACATTTATCAGTAATGCCAACTCTCGTGAATTAATTGTGAGACATGCGATTTTTCATGAAAATTTACCTCAACTCGCGATCTCGCAACTTAACTGAAAAGTCATGATTTTTTTTCCTACTTTATTGATCTTCGTTACGCCTCCTGGTGATTGGCTGCTCTGGGACATGTGGGTTTGGTCAGGCCAATCAGCTGTAAGATTCTTTGATTGACAGCTGTTCACAGGCCTGGCAGTTAATTGACAGCAGAGGGAACCATTACAAAGCGAAGTGATGGGGAGCAGCCAATGGAAGAGCAAGGAAGGTGGTGCCGTGGTTAGAGATAGGGAGGGGGAAGGCCATGAAGGGATTTAAATACAAAGATGAAAATTTTAAGTTGGGGGACCGGAAACCAATGTAGGGCAGCGAGGACTGAGTTGATGGATGAGGGGGACTTGATGTGGGATAAGATATGGGCAGCAGAGTTCTGGATGAGCTGAAGTTTATGAAAGAATGAAGGATGGGAGGCGGGCCAGGAGAACATTGGAATAGTCGATTCTGGAGGTGACAAAGAATCAGGAAGTTTTTTTTTATTAATCCACCAACCTGGAAGAATCCAGGAATTTATTGTTGAAGATTGGTTAGTGGCGTGGGAGCCAGAGGGATGTAGCTACTGACGTGTCAAAAACAATGACTTTGGTTTTGCCATTCATGTGCTGAAAGAAACTTTGCATGCATCCAGGACTTAATATTGGATACGCAGTTGGAAAGTTCCCTTGGAGTTGGCGGCAGAGAGACGTACTTGGGTGTTGATGTAATAGCAGAAATTGACTTGTTGTTTGCGGACGACGTCCCTGAGGCAGTGATGAACCAGAGGTTCAACCCTATCGCTCTGTGATGCAGAATATCATTACATCCATGAGCTGCAAAACAGTGATTAAAACAAGCCAGAATGTTCCAGAATGGCAGTCCAGTTTTTAAACAAAAACGGCTTTACAGTCTACCAGAACACTTTAGCTTCAATGTTTGCAAGTGTACTAAGCCACTGCCACCAGGGCGGTGTCTTATCAGCAATACTGATGGTTATCTAGCGACGCTATCTGCGAAGGGAGTCACGAGACTCTTCTGACCTCCGAGGATAGGCCACCAGTGGCACTAAGCCTCCACAACCCTGGGGTCCTTTCCTGACTAATATCCCGACTAAAATCCCTCCACTCCACCCCTACCTTTATTCAGCCCCAGACTCTCTCCCCACTGTTAATATCTCAGGGGTGAGACTTCCACTTTGTGGCTCTCATTTCACTCTTTTCTATTATGTTTGCTGGAAGCTGTGTTTCAGTGGAATCATCTTACACGAAAGAACAGTTCCCTGCCCATGCATGAGTCAGAGTCACTTGATCCTTTGCTCCAAATTGAATCAACCCTCTTATTGAGTTAACTGAAAACAAATCTTATTTCCGTATCTCATGCCGTATCATTGTTCAATGTTGAATTGAATAGAACTAATTTAACATGTCAGATATAATTCTATAAATACTGCAATTCCCCAGACAGACCAGGAAGGCTCCAAGATTGAGCTCAGATTTATGTTGAGTTAGCTCACCATTGGTCTTTGTGCTCCCAGCTGGAAAGTGCATGCGTGTGGATGTCAGATGAAGACAGGATTGGCCTTGGCTGTGATGCCTACTGTAGTTGAATATCCAAGCAACAGTCATAGCCTAGGTGCCCATGGAACCATACCCCAGCACTGTCCTCCTCAGATATACAAATTGTGCTGGGGGACTGGTGGGTAGCAACTTTAATATCTTTGTTCAAGAAGGGAGAAAAGGATACACCAAGTAACAAGACTTGTTAGTCTAACATCAGTTGTGGGTAAACTCTTAGGCCGCAATTTTATCATTGGTGGCGGGGTAGGTGTGGGTCAGGTGGTCGGCGGGTCCTGGTCCCGCCTCCGCTTTCAGCCGGTAAAAATTTGCGATTTTGCCCTAAATGGGCAATTGAGTCCCGGCGTGTGCGCTCCCCCGGCCAATTACTGTTTTGGGTCTGGAACTCGCCTCTGCTGACGTCTGTGAGCCAGCTGCATTTAAGGGGCCCAAGCAGCCTTGGTTCATTTTCTCATTATTTACTGCTGGATTGACTACTCTGCGGACTACTGCTGACATGGCCACCTCAAGGGCCAAGGCCTCACCACGATTTGCTGCTGACTCCCTCCATGCTCTTGTGGAGGGAGTCAGAGGTCAAAAGGAGGTACTCTTCCCATCCTCTGGGAGGAAGAAGCCACCACAGCAGACCAAAGCTGTGTGGCTGCAAATTGCACAGGAGGTCAGTTCGACATCGACGTGCAGTCGAACCTGGGTGCAGTGCCGAAAAAGGTTCAATGACCTGGTCCGCTCAGGGAAAGTTAGTATAACATCACCATTACCCTCAATCTGCTCCACATCTCCTCTCATCACCAGCACTCTGCATTGTCAACCTACTCCTCCACATCCCACTTTACCCTTACATCCCTTGCATCCTTAACCATTCCTCTCTCTGTACACAATCACTTCATTATTTGACTATGCTGCCCTCACACTCGCTATCACTGTGATGCTAAGACAACAACTAACAACGCACAGGGAGGGCCCTTGGTATTGGCACCTCACTCCATCTTTGTCTCCTTCTAAGCATCTATGCTCTGGATTCTCTACACTCACTTCATCATTCTCACTCAAACTCCACTTGTGTCCCTCATTGCAGGAAAAGAGAGCCCACAATAAGAGGGAAAGGGCTAAGACAGGAGGAGGGCTACACTCAATAGCCCATCTCACCAGCGCTGAGGAGGTGGCCCTAGAGATCATTGGAGCCAATGAGGATCTGGAAGTGGGGGACGGACAGACGGGAGCATCAGAGCAAGCTGGTGACAGAATAGATTTGCATCTCTCTCATTTACATTGCATGAGTGACTGATATGGCATCTGATGCTCATACAGATTGACTTATGATGATCTGCACTATTCTATGTGCATGCTACGTTAATATCACATGTAACTCATGCCTTTTCTCCCCCACAGGACCATCGACAGCCCCCCTCCCCACTGTCCAGGAGGAAGAGCCAGAGCCAGAAGACTCCTCAGAGGAACCTGCAACCTCTGAGGGTGCAGGGTCAGCAGAAGTAAGCGCACCCAGCACCAGCGCAGAGACGCACACCTTTTGTCTCCAGGGTTACTGCGAGTGTGGAGAGGATGGAGGAGTCCAACTCTAACATGAGCAGTGCCTTTGTGGAGGCAATGGCGCATGAACGCACCACCACGGAAAGGATGGCAACCTAGAACATAGAACATTACAGCACAGTACAGGCCCTTCGGCCCTCGATGTTGTGCCGAGCATTGTCCGAGACCAAGATCAAGCTATCACACTCCCTATCACTCTGGTGTGCTCCATGTGCTTATCCAATAACCGCTTGAAAGTTCCTAAAGTGTCCGACTCCACTATCCCAGCAGGCAGTCCATTCCACACCCCAACCACTCTCTGAGTAAAGAATCTACCTCGGACATCCCTTCTATATCTCCCCCCATGCACCTTATAGTTATGCCCCCTTGTAACAGCTGCCTCTACCCGAGGAAATAGTCTCTGAACATCCACTCTATCCCCCTCATCATCTTATAAACCTCTATTAAGTCGCCTCTCATCCTCCTCCGCTCTAAAGAGAAAAGCCCCAACTCCCTCAATCTTTCCTCATAAGACCTCCCCCCCCAAACCAGGCAGCATCCTGGTAAATCTCCTTTGCACTCTTTCCAATGCTTCCACGTCCTTCCTATAGTGAGGTGACCAGAACTGCACACAATATTCCAAATGTGGTCTCACCAAGGTCCTGTACAGTTGCAGCATAACCTCACGGTTCTTAAACTCAAACCCTCTGTTAATAAACGCCAACACACCATAGGCCTTCTTTACTGCTCTATCCACTTGAGTGGCAACCTTCAGAGATCTGTGGATATGAACCCCCAGATCCCTCTGCTCCTCCACGTTCCTCAGAACCCTGCCGTTGACCCTGTAATCCTTATTCAAATTTGCCCTACCAAAATGAATCACCTCGCACTTATCAGGGTTAAATTCCATCTGCCATTTTTCGGCCCAGCTCTGCATCCTATCAATGTCTCTTTGCAGCCTACAACTGCCCTCCACCTCATCCACTACTCCACCAATCTTGGTGTCATCAACAAATTTACTGATCCACCCTTCAGTCCCCTCCTCCAAGTCATTGATAAAAATCACAAACAGCAGAGGACCCAGCACCGACCCCTGTGGCACACCGCTGGTAACTGGTCTCCAGTCCGAAAATGTTCCATCCACCACCACCCTCTGCCTTCTATGAGATAGCCAGTTACTTATCCAATCGGCCAAATTTCCCTCTATCCCACAACTCCTTACTTTCTTCATGAGACGACCATGGGGAACCTTATCAAACGCCTTACTAAAATCCATGTATACGACATCAACTGCTCTACCTTCATCTACACACTTAATTACCTCCTCAAAGAATTCAATCAAATTTGTTAGGCAAGACTTACCCTTCACGAATCCGTGTTGACTATCCCTGATTAAGTTGCCCCTTTCCAAATGGTCATAAATCCTATCCCTCAGGACCTTTTCCATTATCTTACCAACCACCGAAGTAAGACTAACCGGCCTATAATTACCAGGGTCATTCCTATTTCCTTTCTTGAAGAGAGGAACAACATTCGCCACTCTCCAGTCCTCTGGCACCATCCCCGTGGACAGTGAGGACCCAAAGATCAAAGCCAGAGGCTCTGCAATCTCCTCCCTTGCCTCCCAAAGAATCCTAGGATATATCCCATCTGGCCCAGGGGACTTATCGACCCTCAGGTTCTTCAAAATTGCTAAAACATCTTCCCTCAGAACATCTACCACCTCCAGCCTATCCACCTTTATCACACTCTCATCCTCAAGAACATGGCCCCTCTCCTCGGTGAACACTGACGAAAAGTATTCATTCATCACCTCTCCTATCTCTTCTGACTCCATGCACAAGTTCCCACTACTGTCCTTGACCGGCCCTACCCTCACCCTGGTCATTCTTTTATTTCTCACATAAGAGTAAAAAGCCTTGGGGTTTTTCTTGATCCGACCCGCCAAGGACTTCTCATGCCCCCTCCTAGCTCTCCTGAGCTCTTTTTTTAGCTCATTCCTTGCTACCTTGTACCCCTCAATCGACCCAACTGAACCTTGTTTTCTCATCCTTACATACGCTTCCTTTTTCCTCTTGACTAGACATTCAACCTCTTTTGTGAACCATGGTTCTCTCACTCGGCCATTTCCTCCCTGCCTGACAGGGACATACCTATCAAGGACACGCAGTAATTGCTCCATGAAAAAGCTCCACTTTTCGTTTGTGCCTTTCCCTGATAGTTTCTGTTCCCATCTTATACTCCCTAATTCTTGCCTAATCGCATCATAATTACCCCTCCCCCAATTATAAACCCTGCCCTGCCGTATGGCCCTATCCCTCTCCATTGCAATAGTGAAAGTTACCGAATTGTGGTCACTATCTCCAAAGTGCTCTCCCACATACAAATCAAACACTTGGCCCGGTTCATTACCCAGTACCAAATCCAACGTGGCCCCACCTCTTGTCGGCCTATCCACATATTGTGTCAGGAAACCCTCCTGCACACACTGTGCAAAAACTATCTCATCCGAACTGTTTGACCTATAAAGGTTCCAATCAATATTTGGAAAGTTGAAGTCACCCATGACAACTACTCTGTGACCTCCACACCTATTCATAATCTGCTTTGCAATTTCTTCCTCCACATCTTTATTCCTAATTGGGGGCCTGTAGAAAACTCCTAACAACGTGACCGCTCCTTTCCTATTTCTAACTTCAGCCCATATTACCTCAGACGGCAGATCCCCCTCGAACTGCCTTTCTGCCGCTGTTAAACTATCCTTGATTAACAATGCTACTCCTCCACCTTTCTTACCAACTTCCCTACTCTTACTGAAACATCTATACCCCGGAACTTCCAACAACCATTCCTGTCCCTGTTCTAACCATGTCTCCGTAATGGCCACCACATCGTAGTCCCAAGTACCAATCCACGCTTCAAGTTCTCCTACCTTATTCCGGATGCTCCTTGCATTGAAGTAGACACACTTCAAGCCATCTTCCTGTCTGCCGGTACATTCCTGCGACCTTGATACCCTCCTCAGTACCTCCCTACACTCACCACTGGCTCGTGGACTACAGCCCTTTTTCCCATCCCCCTGACAAATTAGTTTAAACCCCCCCGAAGAGCCGTAGCAAATTTCCCTCCCAGGATATTGGTGCCCCTCTGGTTCAGGTGCAAACCGTCCTGTTTGTACAGGTCCCACCTTCCCCAGAATGTGCTCCAATTATCCACATAACTGAAACCCTCCCCCCTACACCATCCCTGCAGCCACGTGTTTATCTGCACTCTCTCCCTGTTCCTCAACTCGCTAGCACGTGGCACCAGCAACAAACCAGAAATTACAACATGGTTTGTACTGGCTCTCAGCTTCCAACCTAGCTCCCTAAATTCCTGTTTTAAATCCCCGTCCCTTCTCCTACCTATGTCGTTGGTACCGATGTGTACCACGACTTGTGATTGTTCCCCTTCCCCTTTGAGGATTCTGAAAACACGGTCCGAGACCTCTGTGGAAATGATGGCTACCTCCGTGGTAAGGGTGGCTACCTCTCTGGAAAGGTTGGCTACGGTAGAGGAGAGGATGGCTACGGCCATGGAGGAAATAAATCGCCAGAGTCTGGAAAACATGGTGAATGATCAGAATAGACTGACATCTCTGGAGGAGCGATGGGCAGCTATTGAGCAGAGAAACCAGAGCTCATGGAAGTCCTTTTGATTAGGACTGCCAGTGCAGATACGGGTCCTCATGGCCCCCCTGATGTGCAGCAAGGTGCTGTCAAGCCACTTGCTAGCACTGAAGCGGGGCTGACCCATGAGAGGGATGTTGGTGGCAGGCAACAAGAAAGTGGGGGCTCCTCTCCAAGCGCTCACACTCCCATGCCACTGAGTAGCCCTCGGTCAGGGTCCTCACCCAACTGAGATGGGCATCTCAGCCCCTGCACAGATGCAGGAGGAGCAGACTGTTGCCGAGCCCTCCCAGGCTCGCAAACCCAGAGGACGCCCGCCAAAGGTGTCGAAGCAGGAGCAGCATGAAAGTGAGCAAGGTGCCGCCACATCTGCTGAAGCCACAGGGGAAGCATGATGTAGAAGCATGCGTAAGAGGAAGATAAAGCACAATTAGTCACAAGGGTAGTCACTTGGGTGTTCTGTTCTGTTGTGTATAATTTTTGACATTGTCATCCTTTGTGAATGGATTAAACAGAAGTGATGGCAAACAGTTGAAGTTCTGGCCTATGTGATCTCGGAAATGGAAGTTCCACATTGAGGGCTCAGGGCGACTTGCATTTGTAATTATGGTAGTGAGAGTGATAGGAACCCACAGGTTTTTGTACATTGTGTATGGTGTGTTAAGAAGGTGCCAGCCACATTTGTTTCATTCGTCTACTTAAACGAATCTGGCAACGATTAGTGCATCCCTTGCATCTCGGGCAGCAATGTGCTCGTGTGCTGCTGGAACTGGCGCATCCGCCTCCGCAAGGTCTACCTCCTCCTCATCTGAGGAGGCTATGCGCTGAGCCACTTGTTCCTCAGGCAGCTGCAAGCCACGATACTGTGCGATATTGTGCAGTGCACAGCAGACCACGACGATTCTGGAGACCCTGGCTGCTGAATACTGTAGGGCTCCACCTGATCTGTCAAGGCATCTGAATCGCATCTTCAGCAAGCCGATGGTTTGCTCGATGATGGATCTGGTGGAAATGTGGCTGGCATTGTAGTGCTCCTCAGCTTCGTTCGATGGCTTCTTCAATGGTCATGATGCGGAGATGCCGGTGTTGGACTGGGGTGGACAAAATTGAGAGGTCGCACAACACCAGGTTATAGTCCAACAGTTTTATTTGAAATCACAAGCTTTCGGAGCTATCGATTGCTCCTTCCTCAGGTGAAGTAAATTAGATACAGAATCGCCAAAGCATATATAGATAGAGAACAAAGCATATGTACCTTACAATTGCAGACCACTAAATTAAATCATCCTGACTATCTGCCGAGGTGTGATAAAGTTAATCAAGTCAGCCAGGAAGGTACCACATCAAAGACATAGCAAGATACAACTGAGACAATGAGGTGTAGTCGCAGGGGTTCTAACGTGTCAAAAGCTGCCGTCTGTATGTAAAACGAAAAGCTTTAAAATGTTTACTTTTTTACTGGGAAAATTTTTACTTTTTTACTGGGAATCACATCTGTGAACAAGCCAACGACGACTCGAGTCCGGATCACGTCATGTATCGTGACATAAACCCAAGATCCCGGTTGAGACCGTCTTCATGAGTGCGGAACTTGGCTATCAGTTTCTGCTCGATGATTTTGCGTTGTCGTGTGTTTCTAAGGTTGCCTTGGAGAACGCTTACCCGCAGATCCGAGTCGTCGTTGGCTTGTTCACAGATGTGATTCCCAGTAAAAAAGTAAAAATTTTCCCAGTAAAAAAGTAAAAATTTTAAAGCTTTTCGTTTTACATACAGACGGCAGCTTTTGACACGTTAGAACCCCTGCGACTACACCTCATTGTCTCAGTTGTATCTTGCTATGTCTTTGATGTGGTACCTTCCTGGCTGACTTGATTAACTTTATCACACCTCGGCAGATAGTCAGGATGATTTAATTTAGTGGTCTGCAATTGTAAGGTACATATGCTTTGTTCTCTATCTATATATGCTTTGGCGATTCTGTATCTAATTTACTTCACCTGAGGAAGGAGCAATCGATAGCTCCGAAAGCTTGTGATTTCAAATAAAACTGTTGGACTATAACCTGGTGTTGTGCGACCTCTCAATTTTCTTCAATGGTGTCATCAGCCACGTCTTCAGGGGATAGCCCTTGTCTCCAAGTAGCCACCCGGAAAGTTGGTTTGGCGGATTGAAGAGCGGAGGCACACTAGACTGCTACAGGATGAACGAGTCATGGCAACTGCCAGGGTACTTCACGCAAACATGCGAAATGTCCTTTCTGTGGTTACACACCAGCTGCACGTTGAGGGAGTGGAAGTCCTTGCGGTTGACAGAAACAGCTGGGTTGTGATGGGGTGCCCTAAGGGCCACATGTGTGCAGTCTACGACACCCTGCACCCTTGGCAAGCCTGCCATATTTGCAAAGCCAACTGCACGCGCGGTTACACTTGCTTGATCCGTCGAGAAGTGGATGTAATTGTGCGCCTTGGCAAAAAGGACATAGGTTACCTGCGTGATGCAAGTGTGTGCGGCCGACTGGGAGATGCCGCTGATGAGCCCTGGAAGGACCCTGAAGCAAATAAATTGAGGGTGGTGGTGACTTTGACAGCCACTGGTAAGGGGTGTCCACCCGCTCCTCTGGGCTCCAGGTGTTGGTGTAGCATTGCGCAGATGTCACTGACTACCTCTTGCGAAAGTCTCAGCCTCCTTTGGCACTGCTGCTCAGTCATGTTGAGGAAGGTCATTCTCGGCCTGTAACCCCTGTGTTGGGGGTATCTCCTGCGGCGACGTGCATCCCTGTGCATACGCCTTCTGCCCTGTGCACCATCAGGTGGGTGAGCAGGAGGTTGGCGCTCTTGCTGTTGGTGCTGCTGTTGTGCCTGGTTCTGCTGCTACCGCGGCTGCTGTTCCTCCAAATCTGAGGACCAGGATGAAAGGAAATAAATGGTTCCCATGCTGCTGGTAGATATCTCAGTTGAGGAAGCGCTCAGTCAGTGTGGGGAGAGGGTTTTCCCAAGAGGTCACAGTGGAGATGGATCTCAGCTTCACCACTTCCAAGATCAGTAGACCTGCAAAAAGTTTTCCAAGACCTGAAAAAACAAAGTTCTGCCACCTGCAACTGATCCTTGTTGAGAGCTCCGTTTTTATGCTGGAGCTGCAGCTGTCAAGAAGGCAGCCACTTGTGAACCCGACACAAATAGCTGGCGTGGTTTGGGAACGGTGTGGAACATGCAGAAAAAGTGGTAAAATTTAAAACGGCTGTCAAAATGGCATTATCCAGGCAGTTAACAAGCTGTTAACTGCCTTAAGTGCCTATGCAGGACCGAACGGGAGTCTGGGAGCCCACCTTTGGCAAAGTTGCACGGAGGCGGGTTGACAGAGGGATCGGAACCCACTATCATTTTTTTAAATTTTACCACCTGACCCACCTCCAAACCCGTCCCCCGAGCGCCGGCAAAATCGCGGCCTCAATCCATTATTCCAGATCAAATTAGTGAGCATTTGGAAATGCGTGGGATAATTAAGGACAAATTTAATGGAGTTTTTTGAAGAAGTGACCAGTTGGGTAGATAAAAGGAATGCTGTGGATGTAGTATATGTGGATCTTCAGAAGGCATTTGTTAAGTTGTCTCACAGGAGGCTTATTACAAAGATTCAGGCATGCAAGAGGAAATGTAGCAACATGGTTGGAAGGTGGGTTGACCGACAGGAAACAAAGGGTTCGGGCTAATCCGTGTTGCCTAGATTGAAGAAGGATTGAAAGTGGAGTACCCCAGGGTTCAGTGCTGGGTCCACTCTTGTTCTCAGTAAATATAGATGATTTGGACTTGGGCATAGGAGCATGATAGCGAAATTTGTTGATGACACAAAAGTAGGGGGTTTGGCAAACAGCGAGGAGACTGTAAAAGACCTGAGGAGGACAGGTTCTCGGAATGGGCAGGCAGGTGGCAGATCCAATTAAATGTGGAGAAGTGTGAGGTAGTACATTCAGGAAGGAAAAACAAGAAATTGGAACATATCCTCAATAGTAAGACCTAAAGGCTGAGGATAAAAAGAGACCTAGGGATTCAAATACGTATTTCCTTGAAAGTGCCTGTGTAGATAAAGTTATAAAACCGTCCAAGGCATTTTAGGTTTTATAAATAGAGGTAGAGGCCTAGAAATTGGACATTGACAGAAACCTGCCGATGTTACCACGGCCTCGGGTTTACGGCCGCTGAAAATGGCCGCAGCACTACCGGGCAAAAATTTGCGTTGGGGGCTGGAGATTTGTAGCACAGCGCTGACTTACTGTGTAATGCCCTTTTACTGGCGGCATCCGACCCAAAGTTCCCGTCCAGGAGTGGCGTTGCAGCTTCTTACAGCCTCTGGGAGCGAGGCTGTGGAGTACGCAAGGAATTGTGGGCAATTAAACGGGCAATGAATTATAGGGGCAATGGATTCAGAACTAATAAAAATTAAAATACAGTGGAAAAAATGCAGTTTTCAGCCCTTAATACATTTCAAAAAAAAATTTTACCATTGAAAAGAAGTCCCAAATGGGAGTCTTCAGCACTTAAATCCGAACCTCATAAAACTAACACAAATGGCTCAGCAAGCCCGGGAAGAGACACCCAGGGTCTCGCACGCAGCACTCCAGCTTTGTGCAGGGGTGCAACACTGCAAGAGAGATCCTCTACTCACAGGGGCCAGGAGGCCCTCCAGAAAGAAGGATGTGGGACTACATCACCGAGGCTGTCAATGGCAGCACTGTCATCCCCCACCACCTGGCACCAGTGCCCAAAGAAGCTTCATGATCTCAGACCACTGCTCAAGGTCAGTGAATGCATCTTCAAAAGCCGTCTCCTACCAACTGCAACACTAGTCTCACACTGCTCAATGCTCGACACCCACCCCCCACCCCCAATCACTCACCTACCAACAATCTGTACCAATCACAAACCACATCTCCCATTCCTAGCCTCACCTCACCCCCCTTGGAGGAGATGGTACAGATCATTCTTGGCAAGGGCATGGCTGAACCCTTGGCCAGCTGTGGGACAGAAACGATACAAGATGCTGGTATCCTCATACGTTATCCTCCTTCTAGCATGCACCTCTTGCTTTCTCATCCTCCCCTCACCCTTGTGCCTTCCTCATTTCACACACCCAAGAAATGCAGCCTGCCAAGCCAGTGGTTGGCCAAGAAGTGGGAGAGGAGAGTGAAGAAGAAGAAGGAACACCGTCACTTGATTTGACACTCACGGCCACCAGCTCCTCAAGGTGGACCAGCAAGGCCATTTGAAGTGTCCCCCACTGAAAGTCAGCAGCCTTCCATCAGCCATGACATCAGTAGGATAGGCAAAGGCTCACAAAAGACAGTCACTAAGATAATGCATAAGGCTGATAAGTTGATTTCTTGATATATTGGATGGATAGATGTATAAAGTTGGATTGGAAAGTTTGCTTTGTCGTGGCTTTTATTTCAGCATTATGGCCAAGAGGACACTGTGATGTCAGTAACAGAGGGAAGGTATGGTGTGGGACAAATGTTGAAAAGGGAATTGGGGTTGTGGTCACTGGTACTGCAGGCAGATGATTCCATCCTGGATATCCCGGCCAGAAAGGGGCTGTCTGGGTTGCATCCTTGCTTCTGCTTCCACCTCTTTGGCTTCCTCCTCTTCGGGTTCTTCCTCGTCCCTCTGCGAGTGGATGCTGTAAATCTGAAATGACAGCATAAAATGCTGGAAATACTCAGCAGGTCAGGCAGCATCTCGATCTGAGACTTGGGACTCGATTTTGCCAGGCCCGAGGAGGCGGGATTGGAGGCGTGTGAGGTGGTAAAATCGCAAAAAATGGCAGGCGGGCCCAATCCCGCCTCCATCTCGCCTCAGAGCAATTTTCCCAAATGTGTGTTTTCTGACTCCGTTTCCATCCCGCCTCCAAGAGGCGGGCTAGGCCCTTAAGGCCCTTAACAACCAGTTAAGTGCCTCTATAATCCCATTTTGAGAGGCCTTTCTGATTTTACCACTTTTCCCATGTCCTGCACGTCTCCTCTGGAACATGCCAGTGAATCCTGGCGGCCTCACAAGTGGACTGCTTACTAACAGCTGCAGCTCCACCATTAAAAAGGAGTTTTCAGCAATCATCATTTGCAGGTGGCAGAACTTTGTTGTCTCAGGTCTGGGGGAACTTTTAGCAGGCATACCCATTGTTGTGGAAGTTTGGAGCCTGACACCCATCTCCAGTGTGACCTCCATCGAAAGCCCTCTCGCCACCTTGACTGAGCGCTTCCTCAACTGAGGCATATATCAGAAGCATGGGAACCATTTATTTCCTTTCCTCCTGGACATCAGATTCGGACGAAGACCAGCCGTGGCAACAGCAGAACCATGAACAACAGCACCACCAACAGCAGCAGTAACAACAGGAGCGCCAAGCTGCTGCTCACCCACCTGAAGCTGCACAGGCCAGAAGGCGCCAGCGCGCGACCACATTGCTGCCCGGGATGCAAGGGACGCACTCATCTTGGCCAGATTTGCTTAGCCTGCACAATCAAACACTTTTGCCTCGCATCTTCTTATCAGACCATTGACAATGACCAAAAACCTGCGGATTCCTATCACTCTGACCACCATACTGACAATTGCAAGTCGCCCTCAATGTGGAAGTCCTATTAGCGAAATGACACACGCCACAACTGCAACAGTTTGCCATCAGAATTTTTTATGACAATAAGCAACTGATGGCTTTTCAAAATTAAACACAACATTACACCCTTGTGACTACTTGTGCATTATCTTCCTCTTACGCGTGTTCCTACGTGGTGCTTCCCCTGTGGCTTCAGCAGATGTGGAGGCCCCTTGCTCACTTTCTTGCTGCTCTTGTCTCGACACCTTTGGCGGGCGTCCTTTGGGGTTGCAAACCTGTGAGGGCTCAGCAACAGTCTGCTATTCCTGCGGCTGTGCAGGGGTTGAGACGCCGATCTCAGTTGGGTGGGGCTCTGACCGAGGGCTCTGCAGTGGCATAGTCGTGTGAGCGCTTGGAGAGGAGCCCCCACTTCCTTGTTGTATGCCACCAACATTAATCTCATGGGTCAGCCCCACTTCAGAGCTAGCAAGTGGATGGACAGCACCTTGCTGCACTGCAGGGGGGCCATGAGGACCCGTTTCTGCACTGGAAGTCCTACTCCAGAGGACTTGCATGAAGGTCTGGTTTGTTTGCTCAATAGCTGACCATCGCTCCTCAAGAGATGTCGGTCTATTCTGAACAATTAACATGTTTTCCATACCCTGGCGACTAAGCTCCTCCATGGATGTAGCCATCCTCTCCTCTACCGTAGCCATCCTCTCCTCTACGGTAGCCGGCCTTACCATGGAGGTTGCCATCCTTTCCAAGGAGGTTGCCATCCTTTCCGTGGTGATGCGTTCATGTGCCAACGCCTCCACAAAGGCTCTGCTCATGTTAGCGATGGACTCCTCCATTCGCTCCACACTCGCAGCGAACCTGGAGACAAAACCTGCCAGAGACTCCTGCACCTGTTCCTGGAATTCCAGCACCGCTCTCCTTCTGGATGGACCCGGAGGCACAGGGTCGACATGCAGCAGAGCCGAGCTGGGAGCGTTTTCTCCACTGCGACGAGGACTCTCCACTGCTGTCCCTGTCTCCACCATCTGCTGATGCTCATTTGTGAGCTGTGATACACCAGGTGACAACTCTACTCTATGTCCCGAAGGTCCCACTGAGGTGTGAGTGTCTGCGCTGGTGCAGGGTGCGCTTAATTCTGCTGACGGAGCGCCCTCAGAGATTGCAGCTTCCTCTGAGAGTCTGGAAGCTCAGGCTCTTCCTCCTGGACAGTGGGGACGGGGGCGCTCGATGGTCCTGTGGGGGAGTAAAGGAAAGAGTTAGAGATGTGAGGTAAAGGTTGCATGCACATTGAATTGTGCAGATGAACAATCTGTTAGAGCATCAGAATCATTATCAGTCACTCATGCAATGTCAATGAGAGATGCCAAACTATTCTGTCACCAGCTTGCTGTGATGCGCCCGCCTGTCCGTCCCCCACTTGGGAATCCTCTTCGATCCCGGCAATTTCCAGGGCCGCCTCCTCCGAGGTGGTGAGCTGGGCTATTGAGGGTGGCCCTCCTCCTGTCCTCGTTCTTTCCCTCTTATTGTGGGCTCTCTTTTCCTGCAATGAGGAACACAAGTCGAGTTTGAGTGAGAATGAAGGAGTGAGTGTAGAGAATCCATAGCATAGATGCTTAGAAGGAGACAAAGGGCCCTCCCTGTGTGTTGTAAGTTGTCATTGCGTCACAGTGATAGGGAGTGTGAGGGCTGCATGGTTGAATAGTTAAGTGAATGTGACCATAGAGAGAGAGGGAATGGGTAAGGGTGCAGGGATGTCAGTGTCAAGTGGGATGTGGAGGAAGAGGTTGGCAAAGCTGAGTGCTGGTGAGGAGAGGTGATGGGAAAGTCATACTCACTTTTCCTGTGCGGAGAAGGTCATGAAACCTCTTCCCGCACTGCAGCCAGGTTCTGCGGCACATAGAGATGGCATTGACCTCCTGGGCCACTTGCAGCCACACAGCTTTAGTCTGTTGCGTTGGCTTTTTTCTCCCTGAGGAAGGGAAGAACACCTCCTTATTAGATCTTGCTCCCTGCACCAGAGCTTGGCGGGAGAGCTCATCAAAGTGAGGTGCACACTTTTGCTTGCTGGTGGACATGGTCGGTAAATGAAGTCCTTCATACAATGTCCAAAGCGTTTCCAGTCTCCAGAAGAATCAAGGCTGCTTGCAGGCCTTAAATCCAACAGCATTGATGACGTCATCAGAGGCAACTCATTGGGCCAGTGGTTCCCACACGCAGGAAATCAATTGCCCAATTAGGGGAAAATCCCACTTTTTCAACACATCACTTAGGAGTCGGGGTCCTGACACGATTTCCACCTGACACGCCCCAGCCCGCCCACACTGACAAAATCCAGCCCTTGAACTCTGTTTCTCTCTCCACGGATGTTGCCTGACCTGCTGAGTATTTGCAGCATTTTCTGTCTTCTCAGAGGCCTACCTTTACCATCCAAGGCCTTGCAAGCATCCAGCAGCACTCCCTACAAACTAAGACAACTTTTAACATGTATTTCAGCAAGCCACTACTTCAATAAAATAAAAGAAAACCTGTCCAAAAGCTTAAATGCAAACTTACCTGAAAAATGTGTGTGTCCCTTTAAGAGATGCTGACAGCACCTTTGTCAGTCTGCTTGCACACCGGGTTTACCTGGCGTGCTTAGGACCCAGCGCTGAACTCAACGCTAGGGTGAAAGTTTGCCCTGGTGACGTTAAGTCGGCGTTCGTCACCACAGTGCCATTTCTTTTCAGGGCAATGCTACTTACTGACAGTGCTACTGGGACGACGAAAATAGAGGATGCGATGGGACCCGACACCAGCTGGCAGAAGAGCGACAGGTCGCCGCTTTCTCCACATTATGCCGCGCTAACGGGTGGCGCTAAGGTAGGGAATTTCTCCCCCATAGAATACAAGAGTAAAAAAAGTAATGATAAATTTCTACATGGCAGTGGTTAGGCCATAGAGTACCGTGTGAAGTTTTGGACACCCCATTGTAGACGGTGTATGGCATAGATTCACCAGAATTATGCCAGTAATGGGAAACTGTAGTTATGTGGAGAGACTTGAGATATTGGGACTATTTCCACTGGAGTAGAGAAGGCTATCAGCAGATTTAATAAAGTTTTTTTTAAATTATGAAGGGTTTGGATAGGGTAAATAGGGAAAGACTATTTCCTCTGGTTAGGAGTCAATGTTGAAGGGACATCATTTCAAAATTATCATTTAGAGTGAGGAGAATTTTTTTTTTTTACACAGAGGGTTGTTGAAGCATGGAATGCTCTATCTCAGTGAGTGGTTGAAGCAGAGACCATTGCATCTTTTAAAGGAAAACTGCATAAATATTTAAAGCAGAGGAAGACACAGGGCTATGGGGAGAGAGCAGGGGGTGGGTTTAGTTTTGGATTGCTCCAGCAGAGATGGCACGGACACGACATAAATTATGCCAGTGATGGGCCAAATGGCCTCCTTCTGTCCTGTAAATTTCTATAGTTCTATGTCAACAATAACTTACATTTATATAATGCATTTCATGTAGTAAAATGTCCCATGTTGTGTTGCCTTCAGTGGAAAAGGGTAGGGGATGTGTGGAAGGGAAGCCACATATCTGGTGCACACACAGGTCATGGGGCTTTGTTGATTATAGTCTAAATTTTTCGAGTAGGTGGGAAATCTCATTCACTGCCATTTCAAATTGGAAAATTGCAGGAGCGTATACAGCTGACGGCAGGTGAAGTTCTTCATTGCCGGCGTGTACTTGAAAAATTACCCCCATATATAAATTGCCACATTACGCTGCGCTAACGGGTGGCGCAAAGGTAGGGAATTTCTCCCCCATAGAATACAAGAGTAAAAAAAGTAATGATAAATTTGTACATGGCAGTGGTTAGGCCATAGAGTACTGTGTGCAGTTCTGGACACCCCATTGTAGACAGTATATGGCATAGATTCACCAGCATTATGCCAGTGATGGGAAACTAGTTATGTTATATTATTTTTAGATGTGTTCTCTGTATTTGATTGGCCACTCAACTGCTCTGTTGTGTTGGGTGACTGAATCTTTATTATGTTAAAGATCTTGTGTACGCATGCACGTCCTGTCCAAGTTCCTGTTGTCACTTTTTTTGGTCATGTATTAATGTCAAAATTTAACATTGAAACTGCCTATGTAAACACTTAGGGCTGGATTTTACTTACCGAGACGAGTTAGGGGCGGGACTGCTGCCTTCCGGGTTCTAGTCCCGCCCCCAGTGACGTCTGACGAACAGATGATATTTTGCCCTGATTGGCCTTGTTAAGCCCGCCCTGCGGGCTTGCCGGCCAATTAAGGGAAAGCCGGTGTCAGATGACGTCAGTTGATGACGCTTCATCTGCCGGTTTTCTTAAAGGCATATACACCACACTTGTTTGACAGATGAATTGTCAGTGTTTGACAGCATTGAGGTGCTGTCAAACACTGACAATCACTGTACACAGGTGAGCCCTTGCACCTAGGCTCTCCAGTAACTCTCTCCTTAGGATAAAACAGATGGCAGCTGCAGCTGAGATTGCAGAAGCCATTTGTCACTTCTCCCGATGAGATGAGGCTACACAAACACTTCACAGCTTGTCACCTGCAGAAACATCTAACCACATTAAAAATGACTTTCCCAACATTTCCTTACCTCTGATACTCACCAGTGTCCCATTGCATCCTTCACACCACTTCTGCAGCTGTCATCCAAACACCAACATAACAACAGACCCACAGCACGCCTCACTTACCCTGGCGGGGTTCCCCGACATCAGGAAGCGCGCAGCAGCAGTCGAAAAATTGGGAAAAGCCTCTTAACTGCCTGTTAACTACCTGTTAACAGGCAGTTAAGTGGCTATAATCCTCTTCCCGCTACTAGGAGTCGGGTCCCTGCGCAAATCGGGGACCCGACTCCTGGGAAGATTGATTGGAGGCGGGTTGGGAACGGGGTCGGGACCCGCTCCGATTCTTTCTGACTTTCCCAGCAGTCCCGCCTCCAAACCCGCCTCCTCAGGGCTGGTAAAATCCAGCCCTTAGAATGGAAATCCTGTATGTAAACAGTTTCCTGTAATGATGTAGTTGCAGGCTCCGACCAGTAGATGACGCCGTGGAGTGTGATTCTGAGGTTTCTCAACTCTGTTGACCTTTCGTCTATAAAATATTATTATATTCATGAAACCACCAGTTTGGTTTGGAAATTCATAAGCACGATGATGAGCTTCTGCAAATGTCAAGACACCCAGCTGACCAAAAACATATGTAGTACATTGCTTTCGGAGTCCAACCATGGTGCATCCCTTTCTGCCTCACTTTATAGCAACCTTGAGCTTCCTCGATGGATCAGTGGGTAAATGTATTTCCTGGTGGGGTATGGGTCTGAGCCAAGCGGACGAGGAAGATCCCAGGTTTGCGCCAAGAAAGCAGATCTTCAATTGGTCTCAATGAGGGCAAAAGAAATCAGCCAGAGCACATAAGAAATAGGAGCAGGAATAGGCCACTTGGCCCCTCGAGCCTGTTCCGCCATTCACTAAGATCATGGCTGATCTTGGGCTCAAAACCACTTCCCTGCCCGCTCCCCATAACCCTTCACTCCCTTATCTTGCAAAAATCTGTCTATCTCCACCTTGAATGTATTTAATGACCCAGCCTCCACGGCTCTCTGGGGCAGAGAATTCCACAGATTTACGACCCTCTGAGAGAAGAAATTCCTCCTCATCTCAGTTCTAAAAGGGTGACCCTTTATTCTGAAACTATGCCCCCGAGTTCTAGATTTCCCCAAGAGGGGAAACATCCTCTCTGCATCTACCTTGTCGAGCCCCCTCAGTATCTTATATGTTTCAATAAGATCACCTCTCATTCTTCTAAATTCCAATGAGTAGAGGCCCAACCTACTCAATCTTTCCTCATAAGTCAACCCCCTCATCTCTGGAATTAACCTAGTGAATCGTCTCTGAACTGCCTCCAATGCAAGTATATCCTTCCTTAAATAGGGAGACCAAAACTGTACGCAGTACTCAAGGTGTGGGCTCACCAATACCCTGTACAGTTGTAGCAGGATTTCCCTGCTTTTATACTCCAACCCCCTTGAAATAAAGGCCAACATTCCATTTGCCTTTTTGATTACTTGCTGTACCTGCATGCTAACTTTTTGTGTTTCATGCACAAGGACCCCCAGGTCCCTCTGAACTGTAGCTTTTTGTAATCTCTCTCCATTTAAATAATAATTTGCTTTTTTATTTTTCCTGCCAAAGTGGATAACCTCGCACTTTCCCACATTATACTCCATCTGCCAAATGTTTGCCCACTCACTTAGCCTGTCTATATCCCTTTGCTGAATGAGTCCTCTGCACAACTTGCTTTCCCACCCATCTTTGTATCATCTGCAAACTTGGCTACATTACACTCGGTCCCTTCATCCAAGTCATTAATGTAGATTGTAAATAGTTGAGGCCCCAGCACCGATCACTGTGGCACCCCACTAGTTACCGTTTGCCAACCGGAAAATGACCCATTTATCCCGACTCTCTGCTTTCTGTTAGTTAGCCAATTCTCTATACATGCTAATATATTACTCCGTGAGCTCTTATCTTATGCAGTAACCTTTTATGTGGCACCTTATCGAATGCCTTCTGGAAATCCAAATACACCACATCCACTGGCTCACCTTTGTCCACCCTGCTCGTTACATCCTCAAAGAACTCCAGCAAATTTGTTAAACATGATTTCCCTTTCATAAAACCATGCTGACTCTGCTTGACTGCATTATGATTTTCCAAATGCCCTGCTACTGCTTCCTTAATGAAGGACTCCAGCATTTTCCCAACGACAGATGTTAGGCTAACTTATCTATAGTTTCCTGCTTTCTGTCTCCCTCCTTTCTTAAATAGGGGTGTTACATTAGCGGTTTTCCAATCTGCTGGGACCTCTCCAGAGTCCAGGGAATTTTGGTATATTGCAACCAGTGCATCCACTATCTCTGCAGCCACTTTTAAGACCCTGGGATGCAGGCCATCTGGTCCAGGGGACTTGTCGTCTTTTAGTCCCATTATTTTACCAAGTACTATTTCCTTAGTGATAGTGATTGTCTTTAGTTTCCCCCTCCCTGTGGCCCCTTGATTTTCCATTATTGGGATGTTGTTAGTCTTCTACCGTGAAGACAGATACAAAATATTTGTTCAGAGTCTCTGCCATTTTCCCGTTCCCCATTATTAATTCCCCAGACTCATCCTCTAAGGGACCAACGTTTACAGAGTTCCTGGTCCTGATCATTATCCAGTGACCGTTGTTGGAAAGTGAGTGGAGGTCAGCTGAGGGTCATTGGACTTGGCCACTATGCCCTTTACGGTAAAAATAGCCTGCCAGTGCTCACTGTCTAGGATCACTTTGAAGCGTTGCCACTTGGCAAGATATCGAAGGGCAACCTTACTCCTCCAGAAGCGATTGCTCCGCTTCACTTCTCTCCCTCAAATGGATACAACTCCCTTCTAAGTTTATTATTCCTACTACACATGATATATCAGAGATATTTGCAAAGCAATCGGACAGCCTGTCCTCGGAGTAGGGAAGTGCTGGAGCAGGTGCTGTATGTGCAATAGCGTGAAGGATCACGGTGTTTCTCCTCTCCCGCGCCCCTATCACCCTCCAGATTTCTCCATTCCATACCTGACAGTTGTGATTCCTGCCAGGTCAGATTCCAGTGGCACGGGCTGCTCCTAGTACTTTGTCTTCAAGCAGCCATTCTTCAAGTCTGAGAGTGGACATTAGAGGTCCTGAAATTGATAGCCCCGAGAGGGCAGAACAAGGACGCAGGTCAAGCAGTGGGTGGGGGTGGGGAAATGGTGTTAATTAGGGGTGGGAACTGGTTTGGTGGGTCTCCGACCCTTTTTCCTTATGTTGGGAAATTCAGATGAGAAAGGTTAGTGCTTCTTGCGTCCGCTCCATCCGTTGTGACGTCATTGAAAGAGGCAGGACTGGCGGGATGACATTCCCCGCCTGAAATACCACCAGTTCTTGTGACCAGGAGAAAGTACGCCTGAAAAGATGACTTTTTGTCTGTAACAGCCAATCTCCCACCGTTCCCACTGGATCCTCCGCGGGGCAGATCAGCCATGTTCTTATTGCATGGCAGAGCAGGCTCGAAGGGCTGCTTGGCCTACTCCTGTTCCTATGTTCAGGTGTCCATTAACAGCCGGATGCCAGAAGTTCCACCGCGCCGCACTTCCAGTGGCGGAGTGGGGCTCCAGGAATCTCAGGGAATAAGGTGTTGGAAGGCTGCTCGGTCATGAAGGGCACCACAGCCAAACGTAATGCTCCCCTCACCCAACATTCACATGTGGACACACACTTTCCAGCAGAACTCACTGAATATTGTTCAGCAGCAAGGGACCCCGCTTAAATTATTTTATCCACACCTCAGCCCACAGGCCAACTGTAGCTTTCCTACTGCTCAAATCAAAGATTCAGCCTTTTATTTCTTAATTTGGATAAAAACCGAGAGAGAGAGACAGACCAGCCTTTAATTCAGGGTAATGAACAATTTATTTGATTTTTACAAGGCACACACTTGTCTTACATTCCCATCGTCTACTGTTTGCCGCAAAAGTGCAGACAGATTTATGAAAAAAAAGTTCTATTAACAACACTTTTGAGTTGAACAATGAAATGGTAAGAAAAACCTAGCAAAGTCACAATTCTCGCCATTCATAACATAACAAAATTGCTTGTTATGTTACAAGGAATATTGGTGCTATCTGTGGACTCAGGCAAGGCGGTGCTTTACTGCAAGACAATGAATCCTCATTACCCATGCAGGGGTAGGTATGCTCTTGCATTCTACTTTACAATGCTAGCAAATTGGATGTTACAGGCTCCTTCGCCGGCATGCCCATATGTGTGATCAGCTAACTCATCAACTCCGACCAGGCAATCCAACATGAAATCTCCGGGGTCTGTTAGGCTCAGTTCCAGCTGGGGCAGTGCACATGCCAACCGAGTCATGGGGTGTGGTGTGGGTGGGCGGGGGGTGGAGGTGGCAGGGAGACGGCCTGGAAGCGCTATTTGAAATGCAACTAAATTGGATATTTAATTTAGTGCTTCAGATGTTTTAATATCTGTGACTCACTCCAAACTGCATGGTTGAGTATTGAGTAATTTCCCTGGGCTTTCACTCTTGTGGCTTTGGGTGGAAGGACATGGGGATAAAAGATTACAGCAGCAGCACCACCACCATGAGTTAAGGGGGTTTGGGGAGGGGGGAGGGTGGCGTAAACACTCAAATTCACAGTAGAAACATGCCCTGACTAGATCCACAGACAACACTTACACATTTACAAAGCAGAAGAATTTAAGCTACCCAGAATAGAATTTTTTTTTTGCAGCCCTGTTAATTTACAGAGAAAGGAAATCGGCCAAACTTTACTTATTGCTGTTGGACCCTGGCAATACGGCACCAATCACTGGACGAATTGAGTTTATTTTGGCTATTGCCAAATTTCACCTTACATAGATAGGATGGCATCTATTTGTCTAAAGACAGCTTAAACTCTTCCTCTCCATATCTATTTTCCTCAGAAATCAATATTCAGTAAAACCTCTCATATATTAGCTGCAACTCCATTGAATAAAGTAAGCTAGAGAGAGCACCAGTGATTACATGTCTTAACACCTCCATTTTACCAGTATATGAAAATAATAAACCGCTACATAGAAAATGTATCAAAATAGGTTTTATTTTTCCTGCTAGTAAGCTATTGCTCTCAGCTTGTAGTAATAGAACTTTAGTTTGTTTTTTAGCTGGTACAGAAGTGTACTGAAATATCCGCAGGTCAAATCTGACTATGGTTCTATTCCTCGCATTGTAAAAAAAAACAATAGCTCAACACTTTAAATATTCCATCCTATTTTTGACCTGCAAATGAGATAGGGATGAAGTCTAATAGATCTCCATGCCTTGGCTTATCAGTAAAAAGTAATGCAGTTAATTTCTATTTACAAGGATTCAGCTCTATTTACAAAATTATGGTTTGTTTTTATTGATATTTAGTTCTACTTTAGGAAGACGGAATCCTGCTCTGGATCCGCTCTCGTTGCTAGAAGAGGAGGACATGCGGGACTTTTTGGAAACTAGAGAGATTCCGCTGCCCTCTACTGCTGCCTCACCTTCATTGAGAGTGACCTCGTAGGAGCCCTTTGACTTGGCCCCGAAG
This sequence comes from Squalus acanthias, assembly GCA_030390025.1. Taxonomy (NCBI): domain Eukaryota; kingdom Metazoa; phylum Chordata; class Chondrichthyes; order Squaliformes; family Squalidae; genus Squalus; species Squalus acanthias. Next base: position 26,288,738 of record CM059450.1, on the reverse strand, counting down.
CCTCCAAATGTTCCAAATTTCAGCTTTGACTTTTTGCCTTTTGTACCCGCAGCCCCTTCTCCAAATTCTATTCTGCCCTTGGGGGAAGAAGGTGAAAGTTCATGCTCATCACTCAGGGATGATGACCTATGACGTTCTGACTTTTTGCCTTTAAATAACGAGAAATCTAGTGTGCCTGACTTCCCTTTTGGGGAAGTGCTTATGTCCAGACCAGAACCTTTCCCAGATGCTGACATTTCTGGTCCTTCCATCTCAATGTCACTGAAACCCAGGCTACCCTTTGAGCCCTTAATATCAATCTTGGCCCCAGATGCACTGAATTCACCCTCTGATCCTTCACTACTACCTTTCCCTTTCGACTTAGAGAAATTAAATTTGGGCATTTTAATTTTGCCCTTCTTTATTCTGACCCCTGAACTTTCTATCTCACCTTCTGGCAGGTTGACACTTGCCTGTGCTCCTTTAATGTTGACACTTGGACCTTGTGCACCTGAAACATTTAGCTGAGTTTCTGGAACGCTGACGCCCATTGCCATTTCTGGTCCTTCTAGGTTCGGCCCTTTTATTTGAAATTGAGAATGTTTGAATTTAGGTATTCTCAGTTTGTCCAATGGAACATCAAGATCAGCTATTGCTGCTTTAATATCTGTACCTATGTCAGGAGCTTTGAGATCAAACTCTGCACCTTTCAGATCACCTTTGGAGCTGGGCACCCCAACACCTCCTTTTCCATCAAACTTCACATCAGCTGTAGGGATTTTCACTTCAGGGCTCTTTACTTTACCACTTAGGTTCACATCTGGTACACTGACGTTTATATCTCCCTTCATGTCTCCCTCGAACTTTGGTCCAGAAAATCCTATGTTGGCTTTTGGTGCATTAAAATCAACACTGGGACCTTTTCCTTTTAGACCACCAAAGTTGATGTCTGGTCTGTCCATTTTCACATTTGGCCCTGTAATGTCTACTTTAGGGCATTTTATGTCAGTATCTATCTTTGGACCAGAAAGATCAGCAGCCAAATTCCCTTCTAGTTTAGGTCCCTTCACATTAATGCCAAAATCAGGCGCAGAGACCCCAAATCCTGAAAAGTTGTCGCCTTTTATCTTCTGTCCTGCAGTGTCGATATCAGCTTTTGGAAAGTTGATCTGAGGCATCTTTAGCTTTCCTTCTGCACCTTTAATGTCAAAGTCTGGAGCATCAACATCTACATTAGGACCTTCTACATCCACATCTAGTCCTCTAAAGTTTCCTTTGATATTTGGACTGGAAATATTGACATCACCTTTTAATTGTGGTTTCTTTAAACCTATATCCAAATTAGGTGCTGTGATGCCAACGGATGGCATTGCAATCTGGGGGCCTTTGAATTTACCATCAGCATTTATGTCCACGCCAGGCATCTCAACATTTCCATGTAAACCTGGTGTCTTGAAGTCACCTCCTATCTTTGGTGCATTTATGCCGAGATTCAGATCAGAGCCTTGTAGTTTAGTACCAGAAATGTTAATTTCAGGCATTTTCAGTTTTCCTTCTGGACCCTCAAAATTAACATCTGAAGTCTTAAGATCCAACTTTGGTCCTTTCATATCTATTTTAGGTCCTTTGATGTCACCTTTTAGATCAAAGTCAGGTGAGCTGATTTTGGGTCCTGAAACCTTCCATGATGGCATCTCAAAACTTGATCCTTTTACTTTAGCATCATGACCATCAAAATTTACATCAGGAGCACCAATTTTGATATCTGCTGCAGGTATGTTAATGTCACCTTCTAGCTTTGGTCCTGAAAGATCTGCTTTTGGAAGGTTGGCAACAACATCCATATCTGGCCCTGCTGCTTTGCGGTCCATCCCAAAGCTGGGGAGTTTCAGTTTAGGCATTTTCAACTTTCCTCCTGCACCTGCGATGTTAGCATCTAGGTTTACATTTGGCCCTTTGATGTCATATTCCATTGTTGGACCAGATACACTAACATCACCTTTAAGATTTGATCCTTTTAAATGTAGATCTGGAGCAGAGATCTTGGGTTGAAGATCAATACTGGGTGCATCAATGTTAACTTCGGGTCCTTTAATTCCACTCTCTAATTTTGGTGTACCAACATCAATATCCACACCTGAACCTTTGAATTTAGGTCCTGAAATCTTAAACTTTGGCTTCTTCATTTTCATTTTTAATTTACCTTCTGGTTTTTCAATGTCAACATTTGGAGCATCAACGTCAAAATCTATTTCTGGTCTCTTTATGTCGAGCGTTGGGCCTTTTACATCTCCTGATACTTCACCTTTCAGATTTGTGCCCTTCAAATTAATATCCAAATCTGGCTCAGATATTTTGGGCGACTTGATGTTTACTGAAGGAAATTTTAATTTTGTGCCTTTCGCTTTGAAACCAGATCCTTTCAAGTCAACATCCGTGTTGACATCTATTCCAGGTGCTTTAATGTCAATATGTGGACCTTTTATATCTGCAGATGAAAAGTCAATATCAGGTGCTTGTAAATCTCCTTCAATCTTTGGACTCAGTAGTTCACCTTTAATTTTTGATGGTGCCAGATCAAACTCAACATCTGGAAATGACAACTTCATTTTTCCAAATCGTGGTTTCTTTACTTTTGATGGCTTGATATTTAACTGTCCATCTGATGATCCAAGGCTTATATTTAGATCTGGGGACTTAATATCCATTTCTGGGTTGGATAAATCAAGGTCACTCTTTGGAACGGTCAGCTTCACATCTCCTGCAGGTTTCTTCGATTTGATGTTGAATTTAGGCATTTTAAATTTGCCTTTTTTTCCCTTAGTGCTAACATTTAAGTCTGGTGAATCAACATTCAAATCTACATCAGGACCTGTTACATCCATAGATGGAGCATTGATGTCTCCTTGTGACCCTTTAATTCCAAATCCAAATTTTGGCGTCTTCACTTTTGGCATTTTCAGATGTGCTCCTAGACCATCTGTATCCATCTCAGGTGCACTAACACCGATACCAATACTTGGAGATTTAATATCAGCAGTACCTTCCACTTTTGGGCCTTTCAAGTCAAGATTCATGTCTGGTGAAGATATATTGGGAGCTGAAATGCCCAATGAAGGCAGTGAAAACTTGTGCCCATTTCCTTTTACATCAGGACCCTCAATGTTCATGTCAGGTCCCTCGATATCTACTTTAGGACCTTTAATATCAAAATTTGGGCCTTTGATGTCACCCTTCATATTAATGTCAGGAGCAACACCACCTGTCAGTTCTGGACCTTTAAATCCAAGATCAAAATTAGGAGCTTTAACTTTGGGAAACGAGATATCGAATCCTGGCATTTGAAATCCAGGGCCTTTGATTTTACCATCAGCATCCATATCTACTTCAGGTAATTCAACCCCACCTTTTATCTTTGGCCCAGATATATTAACATCTACTTCGGGAAGATTAGCATCAATGTTCATATCTGGACCTTCTACTTTAGCTCCCCCCATTTGGAATTTGGGCAATTTGATTTTTGGCATGCGGAACTGTCCATTTGCACCCTCCAGGTCAACATCTGGTGCTTCTACATCTATCTTTGGTCCTTTGATCTCTCCCTCTATATTTGGTGAAGAAATGTCAATATCCTGATCCCCTTTTAGTTTTGGGCCCTTGAAACCCAAATCAAAGTCCGGAGCCTTAAGGCTGGGCATATGTAGGGAAGGCATTGAAAACTTGAGCCCACTTCCTTTTACATCAGCTCCCTCGAAATCTACTTTGGGACCTTTGATATTCAAATTTGGGCCTTTGATGTCACCCTCCAGGTTAACATCAGGGACATCAACATCTCCGGTCACTTTTGGACCTTTGAGCTCCAGATCAAAATCAGGCTTTTGAAACTTGGGTGCTGAGATATTGAATCCCGGCATTTTAAATTTAGGGCCTTTGATTTTACCAGAACCTTTTCCTACATCTACATCTACGTCAGGTATTTCGACACCACCTTCTATCTTTGGTCCAGATAGCTTAACATCTGCCTCGGGAAGATTGGCATCAATACTCAGATCTGGTCCTTCTCCTTTAGGTCCACCCATTCGGAACCTGGGCATTTTGAATTTAGGCAAGTGGAACTTTCCGTCGGGACCTTTTATGTCAGCTTCTGGCGTCTTGATATCTACCTTTGGTCCTTTGATCTCTCCTTCTATATTTGCAGAAGGAACATCAATATCATGGTCACCTTTCAATTTTGGGCCTTTAAGACTCAAGTCAAAGTCTGGAACTGTTATGCTGGGCATATGTAGGGAAGGCATTGAAAATGTGGGCCCACTTCCTTTTACATCAGGTCCGTCGATATCAACTTTGGGACCTTTAATATTCAATTTCGGGCCTTTGATATCACCCTCCAGATTAACATCAGGTGCATCGACATCACCTCCCACTTTTGGACCTTTGAGGTGTAGATCAAAATCAGGCTTCTGAAACTTGGGTGCAGAGATATTGAATCCCGGCATTTTAAATTTAGGGCCTTTGATTTTACCAGAACCCCCTTCAAAATCCAAATCTACATCAGGTATTTCAACACCGCCTTCCATCTTTGGACCAGATAGCTTAACATCTGCCTTGGGAAGATTAGCATCAATGTCTAGATCTGGACCTTCTCCTTTAGCTCCACCCATTTGGAATTTGGGCATTTTGAATTTAGGCAGGTGGAACTTTCCACTGCCACCTTCAACGTCAACCTCTGGCATATCTACATCTACCTTTGGTCCTTTGATCTCTCCCTCTATACTTGCAGAAGGAAGGTTAATATCATGGCCACCTTTCACTTTTGGGCCTTTAAGACTCAAGTCAAAGTCTGGAACCGTTATGCTGGGCATATGAAGGGAAGGCATTGAAAATTTGGGCCCACTTCCTTTTACATCAGGTCCGTCGATATCAACTTTGGGACCTTTAATATTCAAATTTGGGCCTTTGATATCACCCTCTAGATTGAAGTCAGGTGCATCAACATCACCTCCCACTTTTGGACCTTTGAGCTTTAGATCAAAATCAGGCTTTTGAAATTTGGGTGCTGAGATATTGAATCCTGGCATTTTAAAATTAGGGCCTTTTATTTTACCAGAACCCCCTTCAACATTCAAATCTACGTCAGGTATTTCAACACCGCCTTCTATCTTTGGACCAGACAGCTTAACATCTGCTTCAGGAAGATTAGCATCAATGTTCATATCTGGACCTTCTACTTTAGCTCCCCCCATTTGGAATTTGGGCAATTTGATTTTTGGCATGCGGAACTGTCCATTTGCACCCTCCAGGTCAACATCTGGTGCTTCTACATCTACCTTTGGTCCTTTGATCTCTCCCTCTATATTTGGTGAAGAAATGTCAATATCCTGATCCCCTTTTAGTTTTGGGCCCTTGAAACCCAAATCAAAGTCTGGAGCCTTTAGGCTGGGCAGATGTAGGGAAGGCATTGAAAACTTGGGCCCTCTTCCTTTTACATCAGGTCCCTCAAAATCTACTTTGGGACCTTTGATATTCAAATTTGGGCCTTTGATGTCACCCTCAAGATTAACATCAGGGACATCAACATCTCCGGTCACTTTTGGACCTTTGAGCTCCAGATCAAAATCAGGCTTTTGAAACTTGGGTGCTGAGATATTGAATCCCGGCATTTTAAATTTAGGGCCTTTGATTTTACCAGAACCTTTTCCTACATCTACATCTACGTCAGGTATTTCGACACCGCCTTCTATCTTTGGTCCAGATAGCTTAACATCTGCCTCGGGAAGATTGGCATCAATACTCAGATCTGGTCCTTCTCCTTTAGGTCCACCCATTCGGAACCTGGGCATTTTGAATTTAGGCATGTGGAACTTTCCGTCGGGACCTTTTATGTCAGCTTCTGGCGTCTTGATATCTACCTTTGGTCCTTTGATCTCTCCTTCTATACTTGCAGAAGGAACATCAATATCATGGTCACCTTTCAATTTTGGGCCTTTAAGACTCAAGTCAAAGTCTGGAACCGTTATGCTGGGCATATGTAGGGAAGGCATTGAAAATGTGGGCCCACTTCCTTTTACATCAGGTCCGTCGATATCAACTTTGGGACCTTTAATATTCAAATTTGGGCCTTTGATATCACCCTCTAGATTGAAGTCAGGTGCATCCACATCACCTCCCACTTTTGGACCTTTGAGGTGCAGATCAAAATCAGGCTTTTGAAACTTGGGTGCAGAGATATTGAATCCCGGCATTTTAAATTTAGGGCCTTTGATTTTACCAGAACCCCCTTCAAAATCCAAATCTACATCAGGTATTTCAACACCGCCTTCTATCTTTGGACCAGATAGCTTAACATCTGCCTTGGGAAGATTAGCATCAATGTCTAGATCTGGACCTTCTCCTTTAGCACCACCCATTTGGAATTTGGGCATTTTGAATTTAGGCAGGTGGAACTTTCCACTGCCACCTTCAACGTCAGCCTCTGGCATATCTACATCTACCTTTGGTCCTTTGATATCTCCCTCTATACTTGCAGAAGGAAGGTTAATTTCATGGCCACCTTTCACATTTGGGCCTTTAAGACTCAAGTCAAAGTCTGGAACCGTTATGCTGGGCATATGTAGGGAAGGCATTGAAAATTTGGGCCCTCTTCCTTTTACATCAGCTCCCTCGAAATCTACTTTGGGACCTTTAATATTCAAATTCGGGCCTTTGATATCACCCTCCAGATTAACATCAGGTGCATCCACATCACCTCCCACTTTTGGACCTTTCAGGTGCAGATCAAAATCAGGCTTTTGAAACTTGGGTGCAGAGATATTGAATCCCGGCATTTTAAATTTAGGGCCTTTGATTTTACCAGAACCCCCTTCAAAATCCAAATCTACATCAGGTATTTCAACGTCGCCTTCTATCTTTGGACCAGATAGCTTAACATCTGCCTTGGGAAGATTAGCATCAATGTCTAGATCTGGACCTTCTCCTTTAGCACCACCCATTTGGAATTTGGGCATTTTGAATTTAGGCAGGTGGAACTTTCCACTGCCACCTTCAACGTCAACCTCTGGCATATCTACATCTACATCTACCTTTGGTCCTTTGATCTCTCCCTCTATACCTGCAGAAGGAAGGTTAATTTCATGGCCACCTTTCACTTTTGGGCCTTTAAGACTGAAGTCTATGTCTGGAGCCTTTATGCTGGGCATATGTAGGGAAGGCATTGAAAATTTGGGCCCACTTCCTTTTACATCAGCTCCGTCGATATCAACTTTGGGACCTTTAATATTCAAATTCGGGCCTTTGATATCACCCTCTAGATTGACATCAGGTGCATCAACATCACCTCCCACTTTTGGACCTTTGAGCTTTAGATCAAAATCAGGCTTTTGAAACTTTGGTGCAGAGATATTGAATCCTGGCATTTTAAAATTAGGGCCTTTTATTTTACCAGAACCCCCTTCAACATTCAAATCTACGTCAGGTATTTCAGCACCGCCTTCTATCTTTGGACCAGATAGCTTAACATCTGCTTCGGGAAGATTAGCATCAATGTTCATATCTGGACCTTCTACTTTAGCTCCCCCCATTTGGAATTTGGGCAGTTTGATTTTTGGCAGGTGGAACTTTCCATTTGCACCCTCCAGGTCAACATCTGGTGCTTCTACGTCTATCTTTGGTCCTTTGATTTTTCCCTCTATATTTGGTGAAGAAATGTCAATATCCTGATCCCCTTTTAGTTTTGGGCCCTTGAAACCCAAATCAAAGTCTGGGGCCTTTAGGCTGGGCAGATGTAGGGAAGGCATTGAAAATGTGGGCCCACTTCCTTTTACATCAGGTCCCTCAAAATCTACTTTGGGACCTTTGATATTCAAATTTGGGCCTTTGATGTCACCCTCCAGGTTAACATCAGGGACATCAACATCTCCGGTCACTTTTGGACCTTTGAGCTCCAGATCAAAATCAGGCTTTTGAAACTTGGGTGCTGAGATATTGAATCCCGGCATTTTAAATTTAGGGCCTTTGATTTTACCAGAACCTTTTCCTACATCTACATCTACGTCAGGTATTTCGACACCGCCTTCTATCTTTGGTCCAGATAGCTTAACATCTGCCTCGGGAAGATTGGCATCAATACTCAGATCTGGTCCTTCTCCTTTAGGTCCACCCATTCGGAACCTGGGCATTTTGAATTTAGGCAAGTGGAACTTTCCGTCGGGACCTTTTATGTCAGCTTCTGGCGTCTTGATATCTACCTTTGGTCCTTTGATCTCTCCTTCTATACTTGCAGAAGGAACATCAATATCATGGTCACCTTTCAATTTTGGGCCCTTCAGACTCAAGTCAAAGTCTGGAACCGTTATGCTGGGCATATGTAGGGAAGGCATTGAAAATGTGGGCCCACTTCCTTTTACATCAGGTCCGTCGATATCAACTTTGGGACCTTTAATATTCAAATTTGGGCCTTTGATATCACCCTCCAGATTAACATCAGGTGCATCGACATCACCTCCCACTTTTGGACCTTTGAGGTGCAGATCAAAATCAGGCTTTTGAAACTTGGGTGCAGAGATATTGAATCCCGGCATTTTAAATTTAGGGCCTTTGATTTTACCAGAACCCCCTTCAAAATCCAAATCTACATCAGGTATTTCAACACCGCCTTCTATCTTTGGACCAGATAGCTTAACATCTGCCTTGGGAAGATTAGCATCAATGTCTAGATCTGGACCTTCTCCTTTAGCACCACCCATTTGGAATTTGGGCATTTTGAATTTAGGCAGGTGGAACTTTCCACTGCCACCTTCAACGTCAGCCTCTGGCATATCTACATCTACCTTTGGTCCTTTGATATCTCCCTCTATACTTGCAGAAGGAAGGTTAATTTCATGGCCACCTTTCACATTTGGGCCTTTAAGACTCAAGTCAAAGTCTGGAACCGTTATGCTGGGCATATGTAGGGAAGGCATTGAAAATTTGGGCCCTCTTCCTTTTACATCAGCTCCCTCGAAATCTACTTTGGGACCTTTAATATTCAAATTCGGGCCTTTGATATCACCCTCCAGATTAACATCAGGTGCATCCACATCACCTCCCACTTTTGGACCTTTCAGGTGCAGATCAAAATCAGGCTTTTGAAACTTGGGTGCAGAGATATTGAATCCCGGCATTTTAAATTTAGGGCCTTTGATTTTACCAGAACCCCCTTCAAAATCCAAATCTACATCAGGTATTTCAACGTCGCCTTCTATCTTTGGACCAGATAGCTTAACATCTGCCTTGGGAAGATTAGCATCAATGTCTAGATCTGGACCTTCTCCTTTAGCACCACCCATTTGGAATTTGGGCATTTTGAATTTAGGCAGGTGGAACTTTCCACTGCCACCTTCAACGTCAACCTCTGGCATATCTACATCTACATCTACCTTTGGTCCTTTGATCTCTCCCTCTATACCTGCAGAAGGAAGGTTAATTTCATGGCCACCTTTCACTTTTGGGCCTTTAAGACTGAAGTCTATGTCTGGAGCCTTTATGCTGGGCATATGTAGGGAAGGCATTGAAAATTTGGGCCCACTTCCTTTTACATCAGCTCCCTCGATATCAACTTTGGGACCTTTAATATTCAAATTTGGGCCTTTGATATCACCCTCTAGATTAACATCAGGTGCATCAACATCACCTCCCACTTTTGGACCTTTGAGCTTTAGATCAAAATCAGGCTTTTGAAACTTGGGTGCAGAGATATTGAATCCTGGCATTTTAAAATTAGGGCCTTTTATTTTACCAGAACCCCCTTCAACATTCAAATCTACGTCAGGTATTTCAGCACCGCCTTCTATCTTTGGACCAGATAGCTTAACATCTGCTTCGGGAAGATTAGCATCAATGTTCATATCTGGACCTTCTACTTTAGCTCCCCCCATTTGGAATTTGGGCAGTTTGATTTTTGGCATGCGGAAATGTCCATTTGCACCCTCCAGGTCAACATCTGGTGCTTCTACGTCTATCTTTGGTCCTTTGATTTTTCCCTCTATATTTGGTGAAGAAATGTCAATATCCTGATCCCCTTTTAGTTTTGGGCCCTTGAAACCCAAATCAAAGTCTGGGGCCTTTAGGCTGGGCAGATGTAGGGAAGGCATTGAAAATGTGGGCCCACTTCCTTTTACATCAGGTCCCTCAAAATCTACTTTGGGACCTTTGATATTCAAATTTGGGCCTTTGATGTCACCCTCCAGGTTAACATCAGGGACATCAACATCTCCGGTCACTTTTGGACCTTTGAGCTCCAGATCAAAATCAGGCTTTTGAAACTTGGGTGCTGAGATATTGAATCCCGGCATTTTAAATTTAGGGCCTTTGATTTTACCAGAACCTTTTCCTACATCTACATCTACGTCAGGTATTTCGACACCGCCTTCTATCTTTGGTCCAGATAGCTTAACATCTGCCTCGGGAAGATTGGCATCAATACTCAGATCTGGTCCTTCTCCTTTAGGTCCACCCATTCGGAACCTGGGCATTTTGAATTTAGGCATGTGGAACTTTCCGTCGGGACCTTTTATGTCAGCTTCTGGCGTCTTGATATCTACCTTTGGTCCTTTGATCTCTCCTTCTATACTTGCAGAAGGAACATCAATATCATGGTCACCTTTCAATTTTGGGCCTTTAAGACTCAAGTCAAAGTCTGGAGCCTTTATGCTGGGCATATGTAGGGAAGGCATTGAAAATGTGGGCCCACTTCCTTTTACATCAGGTCCGTCGATATCAACTTTGGGACCTTTAATATTCAAATTCGGGCCTTTGATGTCACCCTCCAGATTAACATCAGGTGCATCGACATCACCTCCCACTTTTGGACCTTTGAGCTTTAGATCAAAATCAGGCTTCTGAAACTTGGGTGCAGAGATATTGAATCCCGGCATTTTAAATTTAGGCCCTTTGATTTTACCAGAACCCCCTTCAAAATCCAAATCTACATCAGGTATTTCAGCACCGACTTCTATCTTTGGACCAGATAGCTTAACATCTGCCTTGGGAAGATTAGCATCAATGTTCATATCTGGACCTTCTACTTTAGCTCCACCCATTTGGAATTTGGGCATTTTGAATTTAGGCAGGTGGAACTTTCCACTGCCACCTTCAACATCAACCTCTGGCATATCTACATCTACATCTACCTTTGGTCCTTTGATATCTCCCTCTATACTTGCAGAAGGAAGGTTAATATCATGGCCACCTTTCACTTTTGGGCCTTTAAGACTCAAGTCAAAGTCTGGAACCGTTATGCTGGGCATATGTAGGGAAGGCATTGAAAATTTGGGCCCACTTCCTTTTACATCAGGTCCGTCAAAATCTACTTTGGGACCTTTAATATTCAAATTTGGGCCTTTGATATCACCCTCTAGATTGAAGTCAGGTGCATCAACATCACCTCCCACTTTTGGACCTTTGAGCTTTAGATCAAAATCAGGCTTTTGAAACTTGGGTGCTGAGATATTGAATCCGGCATTTTAAAATTAGGGCCTTTTATTTTACCAGAACCCCCTTCAACATTCAAATCTACGTCAGGTATTTCAGCACCGCCTTCTATCTTTGGACCAGATAGCTTAACATCTGCTTCGGGAAGATTAGCATCAATGTTCATATCTGGACCTTCTACTTTAGCTCCCCCCATTTGGAATTTGGGCAGTTTGATTTTTGGCAGGTGGAACTTTCCATTTGCACCCTCCAGGTCAACATCTGGTGCTTCTACATCTACCTTTGGTCCTTTGATCTCTCCCTCTATATTTGGTGAAGAAATGTCAATATCCTGATCCCCTTTTAGTTTTGGGCCCTTGAAACCCAAATCAAAGTCTGGGGCCTTTAGGCTGGGCAGATGTAGGGAAGGCATTGAAAATGTGGGCCCACTTCCTTTTACATCAGGTCCCTCAAAATCTACTTTGGGACCTTTGATATTCAAATTTGGGCCTTTGATGTCACCCTCCAGGTTAACATCAGGGACATCAACATCTCCGGTCACTTTTGGACCTTTGAGCTCCAGATCAAAATCAGGCTTCTGAAACTTGGGTGCTGAGATATTGAATCCCGGCATTTTAAATTTAGGGCCTTTGATTTTACCAGAACCTTTTCCTACATCTACATCTACGTCAGGTATTTCGACACCGCCTTCTATCTTTGGTCCAGATAGCTTAACATCTGCCTCGGGAAGATTGGCATCAATACTCAGATCTGGTCCTTCTCCTTTAGGTCCACCCATTCGGAACCTGGGCATTTTGAATTTAGGCAAGTGGAACTTTCCGTCGGGACCTTTTATGTCAGCTTCTGGCGTCTTGATATCTACCTTTGGTCCTTTGATCTCTCCTTCTATACTTGCAGAAGGAACATCAATATCATGGTCACCTTTCAATTTTGGGCCCTTCAGACTCAAGTCAAAGTCTGGAACTGTTATGCTGGGCATATGTAGGGAAGGCATTGAAAATGTGGGCCCACTTCCTTTTACATCAGGTCCGTCGATATCAACTTTGGGACCTTTAATATTCAATTTCGGGCCTTTGATATCACCCTCCAGATTAACATCAGGTGCATCGACATCACCTCCCACTTTTGGACCTTTGAGCTGTAGATCAAAATCAGGCTTCTGAAACTTGGGTGCAGAGATATTGAATCCCGGCATTTTAAATTTAGGGCCTTTGATTTTACCAGAACCCCCTTCAAAATCCAAATCTACATCAGGTATTTCAACGTCGCCTTCTATCTTTGGACCAGATAGCTTAACATCTGCCTTGGGAAGATTAGCATCAATGTCTAGATCTGGACCTTCTCCTTTAGCTCCACCCACTTGGAATTTAGGCATTTTGAATTTAGGCAGGTGGAACTTTCCACTGCCACCTTCAACGTCAGCCTCTGGCATATCCACATCTACATCTACCTTTGGTCCTTTGATCTCTCCTCTATACTTGCAGAAGGAAGGTTAATTTCATGGCCACCTTTCACTTTTGGGCCTTTAAGACTCAAGTCAAAGTCTGGAGCCGTTATGCTGGGCATATGTAGGGAAGGCATTGAAAATTTGGTCCGACTTCCTTTTACATCAGGTCCGTCGATATCAACTTTGGGACCTTTAATATTCAAATTTGGGCCTTTGATATCACCCTCCAGATTAACATCAGGTGCATCCACATCACCTCCCATTTTTGGACCTTTGAGCTTTAGATCAAAATCAGGCTTTTGAAACTTGGGTGCTGAGATATTGAATCCCGGCATTTTAAAATTAGGGCCTTTGATTTTACCAGAACCCCCTTCAAAATCCAAATCTACATCAGGTATTTCAACACCGCCTTCTATCTTTGGACCAGATAGCTTAACATCTGCTTCGGGAAGATTAGCATCAATGTTCATATCTGGACCTTCTACTTTAGCTCCCCCCATTTGGAATTTGGGCAATTTGATTTTTGGCATGCGGAACTGCCCATTTGCACCCTTCAGGTCAACATCTGGTGCTTCTACGTCTATCTTTGGTCCTTTGATCTCTCCCTCTATATTTGGTGAAGAAATGTCAATATCCTGATCCCCTTTTAGTTTTGGGCCCTTGAAACCCAAATCAAAGTCTGGAGCCTTTATGCTGGGCATATGTAGGGAAGGCATTGAAAATGTGGGCCCACTTCCTTTTACATCAGGTCCCTCAAAATCTACTTTGGGACCTTTGATATTCAAATTTGGGCCTTTGATGTCACCCTCCAGATTAACATCAGGGACATCGACAACACCTCCCACTTTTGGACCTTTGAGCTTTAGATCAAAATCAGGCTTCTGAAACTTGGGTGCTGAGATATTGAATCCCGGCATTTTAAATGTAGGGCCTTTGATTTTACCAGAACCCCCTTCATAATCCAAATCTACATCAGGTATTTCAACACCGCCTTCTATCTTTGGACCAGATAGCTTAACATCTGCCTTGGGAAGATTAGCATCAATGTCTAGATCTGGACCTTCTCCTTTAGCTGCACCCATGTGGAATTTGGGCATTTTGAATTTGGGCAGGCGGAACTTTCCACTGCCACCTTCAATGTCAGCCTCTGGCATATCTACATCTACACCTACCTTTGGTCCTTTGATCTCTCCCTCTATACTTGCAGAAGGAAGGTTAATTTCATGGTCACCTTTCAATTTTGGGCCTTTAGGACTCAAGTCAAAGTCTGGAGCCTTTATGCTGGGCATATGTAGGGAAGGCATTGAAAATTTGTGCCTACTTCCTTTTACATCAGCTCCCTGGAAATCTAATTTGGGTCCTTTAATATTCAAATTCGGACCTTTGATGTCACCCTCCAGATTAACATCAGGGGCATCAACATCACCGGTCACTTCTGGACCTTTGAGCTCCAGATCAAAATCAGGCTTTTGGATCTTGGGTGCTGAGATATTGAATCCTGGCATTTTAAATTTAGAGCCTTTGATTTTACCAGGACCCCCTTCAACATTCAAATCTACGTCAGGTATTTCGACACCGCCTTCTATCTTTGGACCAGATAGCTTAACATCTGCCTTGGGAAGCTTAGCATCAATGTCTAGATCTGGACCTTCTCCTTTAGCTCCACCCATTTGGAATTTGGGCATTTTGAATTTAGGCAGACGGAACTTTCCACTGCCACCTTCAACGTCAGCCTCTGGCATATCCATATCTACATCTACCTTTGGTCCTTTGATCTCTCCCTCTATACTTGCAGAAGGAAGGTTAATTTCATGGCCACCTTTCACTTTTGGGCCTTTAAGACTCAAGTCAAAGTCTGGAACCGTTATGCTGGGCATATGTAGGGAAGGCATTGAAAATTTGGGCCCACTTCCTTTTACATCAGGTCCGTCGATATCAACTTTGGGACCTTTAATATTCAAATTTGGGCCTTTGATATCACCCTCTAGATTGAAGTCAGGTGCATCCACATCACCTCCCACTTTTGGACCTTTGAGCTTTAGATCAAAATCAGGCTTTTGAAACTTGGGTGCTGAGATATTGAATCCCGGCATTTTAAAATTAGGGCCTTTTATTTTACCAGAACCCCCTTCAACATTCAAATCTACGTCAGGTATTTCAACACCGCCTTCTATCTTTGGACCAGATAGCTTAACATCTGCTTCGGGAAGATTAGCATCAATGTTCATATCTGGACCTTCTACTTTAGCTCCCCCCATTTGGAATTTGGGCAATTTGATTTTTGGCATGCGGAACTGTCCATTTGCACCCTCCAGGTCAACATCTGGTGCTTCTAAATCTACCTTTGGTCCTTTGATCTCTCCCTCTATATTTGGTGAAGAAATGTCAATATCCTGATCCCCTTTTAGTTTTGGGCCCTTGAAACCCAAATCAAAGTCTGGAGCCTTTAGGCTGGGCAGATGTAGGGAAGGCATTGAAAATGTGGGCCCACTTCCTTTTACATCAGGTCCCTCAAAATCTACTTTGGGACCTTTGATATTCAAATTTGGGCCTTTGATATCACCCTCTAGATTAACATCAGGTACATCGACATCACCTCCCACTTTTGGACCTTTGAGGTGTAGATCAAAATCAGGCTTTTGAAACTTGGGTGCAGAGATATTGAATCCCGGCATTTTAAATGTAGGGCCTTTGATTTTACCAGGATCCCCTTCAAAATCCAAATCTACATCAGGTATTTCAACATCGCCTTCTATCTTTGGACCAGATAGCTTAACACCTGCCTTGGGAAGATTAGCATCAATGTCTAGATCTGGACCTTCTCCTTTAGCTCCACCCATTTGGAATTTGGGCATTTTGAATTTAGGCAGGCGGAACTTTCCACTGCCACCTTCAACATCTGCCTCTGGCATATCTACATCTACCTTTGGTCCTTTGATCTCTCCCTCTATACTTGCAGAAGGAAGGTTAATTTCATGGTCACCTTTCAATTTTGGGCCTTTAAGACTCATGTCAAAGTCTGGAGCCTTTATGCTGGGCATATGTAGGGAAGGCATTGAAAATTTGTGCCCACTTTCTTTTACATCAGGTCCCTGGAAATCTAATTTGGGTCCTTTAATATTCAAATTCGGGCCTTTGATGTCACCCTCCAGATTAACATCAGGGGCATCAACATCTCCGGTCACTTCTGGACCTTTGAGCTCCAGATCAAAATCAGGCTTTTGGATCTTGGGTGCTGAGATATTGAATCCTGGCATTTTAAATTTGGAGCCTTTGATTTTACCAGAACCCCCTTCAAAATCTAAGTCTACGTCAGGTATTTCGACACCGCCTTCTACCTTTGGACCAGATAGCTTAATATCTGCCTCGGGAAGATTAGCATCAATGTTCATATCTGGACCTTCTCCTTTAGCTCCACCCATTTGGAATTTAGGTATATTGAATGTCGGCATCTCAAACCGTCGATGCCCACCCCCTAGTTCAAGCTCTGGTGCATGTACATCCAAATTTGGACCTTTGATCTGTCCCTCTGTATTTCGAGAAGAAAGGTCAATATCCTGATCCCCTTTCAGCTTTGGGCTTTTAAAACTCAAATCAAAATCTGGAGCCTTAATTTTGGGTATACCTACTGAAGGTGTTGAAAACTTGAGCCCAGTTCCTTTCACATCAGTTCCCTCGATATCTACTTTGGGACCTTTAATATTTATATTTGGGCCTTTGATGTCACCCTCCAGATTGATGTCAGGTGTGTCAACATCACCTGTCAGTTTTGGGCCTTTGACCTCCAGATCAAAATCAGACTTTTGGATCTTGGTTCCTGAGACACTGAATCCTGGAATTTTAAATTTAGGGCCTTTGATTTCACCAGCACCTCCTTCAACATCCAGATTTGCTTTAGGTATTTCAACACCGCCTTCTATCTTTGGTCCAGATAGCTTAACATCTGTCTCGGGAAAGTTGGAGTCGATGTTCAGTTCTGGTCCTTCTACTTTTGTCCACTTATTCGTAACTTGGGCTTTTGGAATCTCTTTGATGTTGGAACCTGAAATATTGAAGTTTGGTGTCTTCGTTTTGATGTTTAGTTTCCCATCTTGCGCATTGAAACCTGAACTGTCAACATGTATTTTTGACGTTTGTACATCAATGTTTGGACCTTTTAAATCATCATGATTTCCAGATATATTTAGATCGGCATCGATCTTGGGAAAAGAAATATCTGTTTTTGCTACACTTGTGTTAATATCAACAACTGGACCTCTCACCTTTGACCCAGAAAAACTCAACTCTGGCATCTTGATTGAAGGCATTTTGGTTTTCCTATCGGAACCTCCAATGTCAACATCTAGTTTTGTTGTTCTTGTATCAATAACAGGTATTTGCATATCTGTTGTAACTTTTGGAGCAGAAACATCAATGCTTGCTTTTGGGAATTTGACATTAGGCGCCATGACATCAACATCAACGTTTGGTGCAGAAATATCCACATTTGTCTTTGCATGTTTGACATCAAGATCGGATGTTTGTGCTGTTCCTCCCGATAAATTGATCTGTGGCATATGAAATGTAGTCTGTCCATGTTCTGTATCTGGTCCAGATACCTCTACAACTTTTGTTTTCACAATGTGCATTGTATGCGTTGTCCGCTGGCCGTCTCCCATTTGAAATTTCAGACCTTCAGTGCCCAAGAGATTAACATCTACATCCATCTCTGACGTTTCCAGTTTTGGTCCTGATCTCTCAACGGTGACTTGCTCATATCTTGGAACTTTTATTTTAAATTCTGGATTCTGGATTTCCATGTCTGTCATGATTGTGGGGCCAGATGTGTGAACTGTACGTGTAATGACCTTTCTGGTGATATGTACACTGGAAGATCTGTCACCTTGATCTGATGCCTCTATGCCATCTTCTGACTTCAGACGAGGCTTGATTTTGGTTCTGAAAATCCTCTGATAGTCTTCATCATCTCCACTCTAGAGGAAATACAAAATCTATGTCATATCCAGCTTCATGCTTTTGTTTTTATTTAAGAGGAACTGTTAGGTTCCCATGCAGGCCAGATTCCCATGCAGACCGGGAAAGTCCTAGCTGATCTCAGCTAGTGTGGCAGTACGAGAGCTAGGAAGGGAAAAAAGGTCAACCAGAATACTTACTGTGATCCCTGTCCAGTGATTCTGTTGAAAAGAGCATATGTGTGGACATCTAATGAGGATAGGAACATGCTGAGCTGTGATGCCCTCCCTTGCCCACAGTTGAACAGCCTGCCAATATTCATTATCTAGACTCACCCACCTCCTCTAGTCCTATGGGGGAAAAAATTGAGTCGCGCCCCCTTTGGGGCGCTAACTTCGCTGGGGCGCTAAAAAATTAGCGCCCCTGCAGCCAAAATTCATCGGTAGCACCCCAAGAGGGAAGTGGGGCGCTACTGGAAGCGCCCTGCCTCCCTCTTGGGGCGCTGTGAGGGGCCTTGCGCAGCGCGACCCGGGGCCCAGCTGGGCCACCGGGAACAGAGTGCCGGCAAAAGAGAAGTGGCGGGCTCATGGAGCGCAGCTGGCACTCCGCGGGAGGGGGTGCTCAGGAGGCCAGGGACGGCAACGGAGGCAGGTGCTAGCAGGCGGCCAGCAACAAAAATGGCTGCCCAGCACCTCGCCTTTAATTAGCGTCACCCCGGCCACAGGTAGGCCCCCCTGACCCCGTCGGACATAGCGTCCGGTGGTAAGTCAGGGGGCGCTACCGAAGATTGCGGCCGGGGCAGCGCTGCGGGGCACTAACGGTTACCGCCGCCGCTAACCTCCCGCTGAATTTTGCAGGAGGCGTTGGTGGTGCCGCGCCCGGGCACTAGTTGCTTTGCGCCCCGTTAGGGCGCTAACGGGAGGCGCAAAGCAACCGAATTTTTCCCCCTTGGTGTTCTAAATCCAGTCTCCAGTGCATCCTCTCCTACCACTCCCCCCACCCACCTTTCCACGCTTAGTGGGTGAACCTTAAAGCCTCTTAGCTACTCTCTCCTTACACCTTGCTACCTCTCTCCCCACATTTAAAAGCCTTTTTAAAACCTATGTATTTGACCACGCTTTCAATCAGCTCTTCTAACTCTCCCGCTGCTGCTTGGCATCTGTGTTCTCCAATGTGAAGTGCCTCAAGACATTTTCTACATTTAAAGGTACTTATATAAATGCGAGATGTTGCTGCTGTTTTTGCTGCCTTATATATGACGAATGATCACTTGAGTGAGGTACGGCCTCAGGAAGACTCAGCTCCTTCAGGAGAGACGTAGAGAAAATGGGGGAAATTTATACGGGAAATATGATATAGTACTAGATGGTTACCCACGATGCTGCAACACCTCCACTGGTGGGAGGGTGTAATTACAGTGTGATAAATTTACATTGGCAGTCTCCATTTTAAATGTGGATATATGAATTTATAATAGAAAAAGTTGACGTGATGTGTGCACAGTTGTTAGTGAAGTGCTATAAGCAATGTGGGATTAGTCAGGAATTCTGTTTTTACAGAGAAAGATGTGTGTTATATTATGTTACCTTTAACTTACAGCACTGTCACCTGTGGCAGCATTGTAAGGTAAATGAGGAGGTGCAATCACCAACGTGAGCACTGAGACCCTACTGAAGAGGTGGTTTTCACTGGTGCCTCCAGAGGGCAGCATTAGTAGCAGAGGAAACGGTAAGTCCTTGCCTTTCCGGTTATTGGGGAAGAACATAGGAATTTTGGGGAATAGGATTTTAGGCCATAAACGCCGTCCTTTATTTCTTTTATTGTTTTTCTCTACAATTTTCTCCCCTCCCCTCTTCTCCAGGAGGTGCTGTGTCCCTTACTGGGTGACCATCTGGTACCTCACTCAAGTGGCCAATTATAATGTTTTGTCTGGCCGTGGGTGAGCAGACTATCCAACTGTGGATGGCATCACAGCCAAGCCCAATCCTGTCCATATGCACACTTCCAGTAGATGTTGCTTATTTCAATCAGGAGTAGGAACCCTGGCCAATTTTCCCTCCCCTAATCCTAGGCGCTGAGGCCAACTGTAGTGACCCAAACCACTGTCCCAGTTCAGATCAGCTAACTCAACACAGTCAGTGAGGGAATCTTGATCCTTCCTGGTCTGCAACACCTCTAAGTCATCGGGGAGTCTGCCTGTCCTTTATTTCATAGATCAACCCCACATTTTCACCAGCTAACGTCAAGCAGCCAGAAAATCTGCTAAAAGCCGCTTTCAAACGCTCGGCCTGCATGTGCTGGCTGCTTTTGTGCCGTGGAATATGCCATACAATGTAAATGGGCAGATTCCACAGCACCGGTAGCTCTGGACTTTTCCTGACCCACACTTTCTTGAAGCAGTTATGCACTATAAAAGGTGGCATCATCCTGTAATTCCAACTTGTTAAAAAAGTTCCTTTCAATGTGACTTTACTCAACACTGCACTGCACGTACCAGTACAGCATCTGGACTTGTAGCCCCGAGCCGTTCAGGGTCCCAAGAATAACTTCCCCCAGGAGAAAGCTTTTCTCCTTTCCGATGTAACTTCAGTCCCACTGTGTGTCGGTCCACTGTCTGTAGTATTTTCTGTGCGTCTTCATATCCCATTTCATCAAAGTAAATAGTTGCACTTACGATTTGGTCACCTAAAAAGGAAGGGGAAAAAGAGCTCATATTGATGTAGCGCCTTTCAGGTTCTTAGGATATTTGAAAGTGTTGAGACTTGAAATAGCGATGGTAAAAGCCAAGCTCAGCCCATGAGTTAGACAAGAGCAGGCTGCACGAAAGGAACAAGGGTGCTATGGACCAGAAACTGCCAAAGCTCACCTGGTGAGTGCACTGTCCAATGTGGAACTGAGACACACAGGAATGTCTTGGGTTTGATCTCAGCTGAGGCAGCAGCAGTGATGCTGTAATTGGCATCAGTGCCCCAGTATTCATGTGGCTGAACTCTATTCAGTGCTGGAAAGTGCATGTGTTTCTGGACATTCGTTGAGGACAAAATTGGGCTTGGCTGTGATGCCACCCCGGTTCACAGACAAATAGCTTGCCAATGCTCATTGTCTGAGTGCACACATGAAAAGTGGCCACCTGGGTACGGTACTGGAGGCAGACTGGTGCCATTAAACCCTGTACTTTGAGCAAGAATCAGTGTCTTCAGAAAAGAAAATTGGCCGTGGAAATTAAAAAGCAACTGTGTATCTGCTAATTCATAATTATTTCTTACACTTTGACAAAACAGCTTAGTTCCTTTTGTGCATTAGCAAAGGAAAATTAATAATTTAAACTTACTGATACAGGTGACTTAGAGGCCGATGTATAAAGCAATCTTATAATGATGCGTACCTTTGAGCTGGAGCTTGAATCTGACTAACAGATTTCAAACACTAGGCCTGCATGTGCTGGCTACTCTTGTGCCATGGAATGTGCCATAAAATGTAAATGGGCAGATTCCACAGCACCGGTAGCTCTGGACTATTCCTGACCCACTCTTTCTTGAAGCAGTTATGCACTATAAAAGGTGACATCATCCTGTAATTCCAACTTGTTAAAAAAAAAGTTCCTTTTAAAGTGACTTTACTCAACACTGCACTGCACGTACCAGTACAGCAGTACAGTGACAAAGCAGCAATTACACTCTGAGTGGCCTCAGCCTGCATTTACTTAACAATAATTCAATAATGAGCTTTAAAGGGACATAGCTACCGTAGTAAAAAAAACATTGTGTAATATATAGTGTAACAGTCCTGTTCTTACAAAGCACGGCCATGGGAGATCCATCAGTATATCTTAAATTCTGTAATGGTGACTATGGGACTGTACGAACCCAGAAGACTAGGTTTCTGAGCACCTAGGAGATTTTAAATAAGCTACTTATTTTTAAATTACTCATAGCAAATTCTCCAAGAGTGAAGGTAATTATGAATTTTTAATTTATTTTAACAAATTGCACAATAAAATTTGGGCTAGGAGGCTGCCTTTGTTTAAGAATCAGACCATCAGTTCCGAGTGTTCCATTCCAATCTTAACTACTGGGGTATGGTGTGGGAAAGGAAGAAGATCAGTTGAAAAGCAGGGACCATACCTTCCTTCATCACTCCACTCTTTCCTGCTGGGGAATTCTGCACCACGTCCTTGATGAAGATCCCATCATCACTACCACTTATACTGAACCCGTGTGCAGCAGCTCCTGACCAGTTCGGGAGCAGCACGTCTAGATCGTCCTCCTTTTTAGCCATCTGTCAAAATCAGAAGGATCAAAGTGTTAAGTCAGCCCTTTTTTCACTGCAGGAAAAATGCTGACTGGAAGGTCACAGGTTTATCACTGTCAGGGTGTCTGTCGCCAGATTGGTGAAGCAGTCGTAACTCTTAATGGTATTACCACTGCTACATTGTTTATTAGAAGCTAAGTTTAACGCAGAAAAGTGTGAGGTGATACATTTTGGTAGGAAGAATGAGGAGAGACAATACAAGCTAAATGATACAATTTTAAAAGGGGTGCAAGAACAGAGACCTGGGGGTGCTTGTGCACAAATCTTTGAAGGTGGCAGGACAGGTTAACAAAGCAGTTAATAAAGCATATGGGATCCTGGGCTTTATAAATAGAGGCATAGAGTACAAAAGCCAGGAAGTTATGCTAAACCTATATAAAACACTAGTTCGGCCCCAGCCCAATCCTGGACACCACACTTTAGCAAAGACATGAAGGCTTTGGCGAGGGTACAGAAGAGATTTACTAGAATGGTTCCAAGGATGAGGAATTACAGTTATCTGGAGAGACTAGAGAAGCTGGGGTTGTTCTCCTTAAAGCAGAGAAGGCTAAGTGGAGATTTGATAGAGGTGTTTAAAATCATGAAGGGTTTAGATAGAGTAAATAAAGAGTAACTTTCCAATGGCTGAAGGGTTGATAACCAGAGGGCACAGATTTAAGGCGATTGGCAAAAGAACCAGAGGCAACATGAGGAATAACTTCTTATGCAATGAGTGGTTAGGATTTGGAATGCACTGCCTGATAGGGCGGTGGAAACAGATTTAATAGTAGCTTTCAAAAAGGAACTGGATGAATACTTAAAGGAGAAAAATTTGAAGAGATATGGGGAAAGAGCGGGGGAGTGAAACTAACTGGATTGCTCTTCGAAACAACTGCCGCAGACTCGATGGGCCGAATGGCCTCCTTCTGTGCTGTCCTATTTCTATGATTCTAATTTCAACTCCCTTTCCACCTCAGTGGCTGCCTGGTGTGGTACTAAGTCATATAGACCAGGAAGGTCTCAGGTTCCAACCCTGTCTGAGCTAAATTAGCTTATCTTAATCAGGGTGACAGTAGTGGTCTTAAATTTGGCCTTAGTACTCTTGAACTAGGGGGAAGGTGGGTGGGGGGTCCCGCTCCTGATTACTATGGAATTGAAAGTGCACGTTTGTCGATATTGGGGAGAGCTACCAGTCTTGGGAGTGATGCCTCCACAGTTGAAAAGCCTGCCAACATACAACCCCTATGCTCAAACATGAAGAATGACCACTTGGGCAAAGTGCCAACAGTTGTGTAACAACACCCTAGCAACATTTGGCATCTTCAGCAGAGGAAAGGACAAAAATAAATTACAGCACGACATAGGCAGTTGCCATCATAAATGTGGACATAGGAATTTATAATGGAAAAAGTTGACACAAAAATGTGACAATAGGAAGTAAGAATTTGTAGACAGGAATTGCACACAGGTATTAGATTATCTTATTATTATTCCAAGTATGGCCTTCAGGTAAAGTGGGATTAAAGGGCAGGGGATAATTGGACCAGGGTGCACGGACATAATTCAGTCTCCATTTTAAAGGATACTTTCTATCCTTGTTTTGTATGATTTTATATTATTACTTATAGTTAATTAGCAAAGCTTAGAGAATTTTTGAAGTAGAGTTGGTTGAAGCAATGGAATTTCTCTCCAGTGTAGGCCGAGGAGGCAGGCGATGTAAGACTGAGGCAACATAGCGACACTACTGGCAGGAGGGTGTGATTACTGCATGACAAGTTAACATTGGTAGTTCCAATTAAAAACATATATATAGGAATGTAAAGTGGGAAAAGTTGACAACAGGCTTTGTAAACAGGAAGTGCATGCAGACATAGATTTTTAATGTATTATAAATCTATCGGTCTCTCTCTAGTTTTGAGATATGTCTGTTACACTTCAGATGTTATTATTTGCATCACACATTTTAAAAACTTCCCCAGCAACAGAAAATATTCTCCAATTAACTTCAGGATGTTCCTAAGACCAATTAGCCTCTAACTGTCCTGGGGATAAGCAATTTACAGCAATTGGACTTTGGGATCTTAAAGGGACAGATCAGATACACACAAATGCTCGTTAGCAGCAGAATAATACAATGTACATCACATGGTACAATGCTCCTGTTCTTATAAGGCTGTGCATCATCTGACTTACTGTAAGCAATGCCACGGGAGAACCGCTGGTATTTATGAAATATGCAACTACTTTAATAATGATGTGTTCACAAGCTCTTCTCTGCACCACTGCACCTACAGGATTGAGGGGAGACAATCAGAAAGGACATACCTTTGTGTAGTTTCCCCGTCTCTGAAAGTATGAAACTAAATCGCTGCCGCTTCTTTGGCTGGTGCAAGATCTGTTGCTTTACTTGTGCTTGCTTCAGGCTCACAGCACTGGAAGAGAGAAGGAGCAGCAGTCAGACTCCGCAAACGTCAGAAGCTGTAAGGTTGATTCCAGGCCCTGCACATCATCCATAAATCTGGTCATTTGTGGGATGGCACCAGAAAAATGACCATGAAAGCAGCTGGATTGTCATAAAAACCCAACTGGTTCAGAGAAGGGAACATGTCACCCCTACCCAGTCTGACCTACATGTGACTCAGTCCCACTTACTTGGTACTCTATTCTCACTGAAGTGGCCTAGCAAGTTACTTAAGAAGACCCACCACTAATTTCTCTGTGGCAATACAACAGATCCTGAGTTTCAAATGGTTTCCTTGTACCTTACAAATCTCCTGGTCGTCAGGAAGGGCACTGAATTCCTAGCACTATCCGGATCCTAGCATGACAAGACAAACTTCCCAACTGAGCTGTCCCAGTACAACAAAGGAGCCAGCACAAATAATGACTCATAAGCTATAAGGTCTATATCTTGCTTTCTGTCAGATTAATGATGATGACTGAAGCTCCACACTCTCCCCAATGGCTCCGTGATCAAATGAGCCAAACAGACCCAGGTACAAACTCCAGGAAATACTGAGTTAACAGATTACGGTAGTTAGGCCTCTGCATTTAGTCTTGATGCACCCAGCCAAGGGAAGGCTAAATCAACTAAGGATCATTTTCCTACTTGTTATACTTCTGGAATGTGAACATCAGGTGAGGACAGGATCAGACTCAGCTATAATGGCCACCATGGTTTGTTGCCCTGCTGATAGTCACTTCCATAGGTCCCTCATAAAGAAAAGCCACTCAAAGAAAGACTTGCATTTATATAGCGCCTTTCACGACCACCGGACGCCCCAAAGCACTTTACAGCCAATGAAGTACTTTTTTGAAGTGTAGTCACTGTTGTAATGTAGGAAACGCGGCAGCCAATTTGCGCACAGCAAGCTCCCACAAACAGCAATATGATAATGACCAGATCATCTGTTTTAGTGATGTTGATTGAGGGATAAATATTGGCCCCAGGACACCGGAGAGAACTCACCTGCTCGGTTTAACGTCTTATCTGAAAGACGGCACTTCCTCAGTACTGCACTGGAGTGTCAGCCTAGATTTTGTGTTCAAGTCTCTGGAGTGACTCAGAGGCGAGGGTGCTACCAACTGAGCCACAGCTGACAAAGTGAGACATGATAGACAGAACAACATCCAAGGAATTGTTCACCAGCAGGAATCAGTACCTTCAAGAGACGGAAATGCTTGATGTTGACATTGGGAGTTGGGGGCTAAAATTCCATGCGAGTTTCACTGGACTCCCGCAGTAACTCTGGTGGGAGATTTGCGAAACCCTTGCAGAATTTCAACATCTGGGTGCCTGAAATGGCAAGTGTTGTTTTTCCTAGTTCGAACACTTTGATGAGCACTGAAGCTTCAAAAAGACTCTAGACCAGAACAATCTGCTTTGGAAACAGAATTATTTTTTGCACCAGTTATATTCTAAGACATAAAAGGCTTGTGTTTTGACAGCTGTGAAGGAAGTGCAGTTTTCAAAGGGTGAAATCCACTTCTATCCAGTGATTATCCAGCGAGCTTCCCTGATAAACAGCATGCTGGGCCAGTCTCATATTACTGCCACCATTAAGTCAACAACTGCTCTTCTAATGTGACAAAACTTTGCTTTAATTTGATTAAAACCATTTTCTGACTATCACAAAAAGAAAAAGAGCAATCTTTCAACAACTTGTGAGTTTGCAACCTCCCAGCCAAAGTCGGTGGTTTGAGATCTAGGGCTGCCTCACTCATTCCGTTTAGTTTTGTCAATTCCTGCCTCTGACTCCAATCTGCCAGCCTCACCCAGTGAGTTTTGTCACCCGTTTGAAAAACCCTCCACTGCAGGGGAGATCTACCTTCCCTGGAGAAGGAACCCACATGCTCAGTGGCAAAACATGCCTTGCTCATTCAGTTCACTCCACCAGGATCTGCAGTAGTAAGCGTGCGTCCATTGTCGCACTTATTTGTTTGCAAGCAGTCTGTGAGGGGTGAGGAAACTCGTAGCAAACGAACAGAGACAGTAAACGATCTAAAAAGGCTTTGCTCCCTCAATGTGTCAATGTACTGCCTAGGTCATATAGACCAGGATGGTCCTAGGATCGATTCGCTGAGTTAGCTGACTTCTACCGGAACAGCAGTTGGGCGGGGGGGGTGCTGTGTGGATATCAGGGGAGGACAGGATCAGGTTTGGATCAGATACCTCCCTGCAGTCAAACAACTTGCCAACACTCACTATCTAGGCCCATATATGAGGAACTGATTGAGATATCGAAGGGCTCCCTGTGGATCTGTACCTCGGCACGAGAGAGGGAGAAAAGGGCATTGCATAAAGTGCCTTGAAATGTTTAAGAAGTTTTTTTTTAAAAACTAAATGTTGGCATGCATCAAAATAAAAAAATAAAAAATGTTGTGGCTGAGCTACCAATAATCTTGTTCCCAATGAGTTTGGGAATGGTACGAGATTGTTTTTTACCCGTTCCAAATGGAAGGGGTCACCTGAGTCAGTGTACCTTCCTGCCACTGGGTGGCAATTTGCTTTTCTTGTCAGTGGTAGCACTCTCACTGCTGAGTCACAGGATCATGGGTTCAAACCCCATTCCAGAGACTTGAGCCCACAACCTAGGCTGACACTCCAGCACCCTACTGAAGGGAGTGTTGCATTGTCGGAGGTGCTGTCTTTCAGATGAGACATTAAACCACCTGTTCAGGTGAAAGCAAAAGATCCCATGCTATTATTTGAAGAGCACGGAATTTCCACTGGTGTCTTGGCCAACATTCCTCCCTCAACGAACAGCACCAAAATCAGATTAACTGGCCATTCATCTCAATTGCTGTTTGTGGAATCGGGCTGTGTATATTTGGCTGCCATGTTTGCCTGCAAAACAACACTTCTAAAGTAATTCATTGGTTGTGAAGTGCTTTGAGATGCCCCAAGAGTGTGATAAAATGCTTTATTATGCCATGTTTGCTTGTCCAGCCTTGTCAGGGTCCCACCTGCTATTGTAGGATTTCAGTCTGTCTGCCCTAGGACTACAAACCCACCCAAACCACATTCCTACAGGGTGACGGAAGCCTTAAAGAGCTTTAGTCATGCATCTGCAACAATGAATTATCTCAATGGCGCATTAAAGCATCAGCCACAGCTGTAAGGGGCTGGTTCCTTCTGCAACAAGCATGACCAAATGCCCCTCCCCCTTGACTGTGACATGTACAAGAGGACACAGCATGTCCCACAATCATACTCTGTGTACAGTATAACTGAGGGGTACGCAGGCACAGTGCTTAGTTAGTTAAAGCGCCTGTCTAGTAAACAGGAGATCCTGAGTTCGAATCTCAGCGGTGCTTTAATGTATGTTTTAGATTGTCAGCCGTGGCTCAGTGGGTAGCACCCTCGCCTCTGAGTCAGAAGGCTGTGGGTTCAAGTCCCATTCCAGAGAATTGAGCACAAAATCCAAGCCGACATGCCCAGTGCAGTGCTGAGGGAGTGCTGAACTGTCGGAGGTGCCGTCTTTCGGATGAGACGTTAAACCGAGGCCCCGTCTGCCCTCTCAGATGGACGTAAAAGATCCCATGGCACTATTTCGAAGAAGAGCAGGGAAGTTCTCCCCGGTGTCCTGGGCTAATATTTATCCCTCAATAAACATCACTAAAACAGATTATCTGGTCATTATCGCATTGCTGTTGCAAGTGGGAGCTTGCTGTGCGCAAATTAGCTGCCGCGTTTCCTACATTTAAAAAGTACTTAATTGGTTGTAAAGCGCTTTGGGATGTTCGGTGGTCGTGAAAGGCGCAATATAAATGCAAGTCTTTCCATCTTACTGAACCACATAGAACAGGAAGGCCCTGGGTTTGAGCCCCACCCCCACCCCCGCCATCATCTGTGCTGAGTTAAGTGAATGTTGGGAAGCAGGGGGGTGCTACAGTTTTCTTCGAGGCTAGGGACAGATGGGGGAAATCAGCCAGTGCCCCACTACTGATCACTGGTCCAGTGACCCCATGCAGAAAGTGGTTATGTGTGGAAGTTGGGCGATGACAGGATCAAGCAAACCTGTTATGCCCTATGAAGTCAAATATCCGGACATGAAGAACAAGAATGGCCACATAGGTGAGGGCGGGGAAACAAACAGAGTGGAAATGCAGCAAACAATGGGCTAAAGATTCAGCTCCTTTGCGCCTGCCGTTAGCGCCTCCAGGGGGGCAAAAAAAGTACCTCCCGAGAAATTCGGCGGGGCGTTGCTGAGGCGCTACCCGATAGGGCCGCGCCCCCGCTGGTAACACCCCAGGCTGCAGTGCGCCATGACTCCTTAGCGCCCCTAACCGCCCTGCAGCAGAAATTTGGCTGCGCCTCGCGAAGCTACCACGGGCTATGTCAGTGCCAGCCTCGCGGGTCGCGAACTGGGCCAACCTCCACTTGTGAGGCGGTATTTAAAGGGGAAGTGTGGCCATGACACGTGCTGCCATTTTCTTTTTTTGGCCGACTTCCAGGTCGGCCCACCGTGGTGTGGTCCTGGCCACCATCGCGCAGCCCGGCACCGCGTCTCGGTGCCAGGCTGCAGCCGCGATACCACGCCGCCCTGGTGGCCTAGTGTGGGCCATCAGAGGCGCAGCAGAGTGCGCAGCGGCCCTCCCCTTTAACTGAAGGGGCGGGGCATTGAAACGCGGCAGCACTCCACACCCCGACCGCCTCGGTTATCGTCCCACCAGGAAGTGGAGCGCCCGACATTGCGCGGGGCGGTAAGCCGAATTTAGCGGCCGGGGTGGTACTTCCGTGCCGGGCACTAAATGTCCGGCCTTAACTCGGTTAGGGCGGTAACCGAATTTCGTGTCCAATAACTCCTATCATAGATTTGTTGCCACTCACTGAGAAAAAAACGCATTGTTCCTGTAAGGTGGGTGTGCGCTCACAAAGGCACCACTGTACACACTGGGCCTTGCCACCTCCTGAAAACAAACACAGGCCGCTACTGAGCGACGGCTCACTCAGGTAAAAATATCTTTCACTGATCAAATATAAACAGAACAAGAATTTGCAGATAGACCTGTGTCAACAGGAGGCACAAAGAAAAATAAATGGAATAGCAAGAACAAGTGAAATGGCGAACAATGGCGTTGTCTCCAGGATACTCTGGTGGAAAGTGAGCAGATCGAACCGCCCCTCCCCATGCGTAGCTATACTTCCCAGTGTGGATACTGAGCCATACAGACAAGAGGGGCCCCAGGTTCGAATTCCACCTCCCTGGTCATGTGC
This sequence comes from Squalus acanthias, assembly GCA_030390025.1. Lineage (NCBI taxonomy): Eukaryota > Metazoa > Chordata > Chondrichthyes > Squaliformes > Squalidae > Squalus > Squalus acanthias. Next base: position 26,258,883 of record CM059450.1, on the reverse strand, counting down.
TACGTTGGAGGTGCTGCAACTGCGCCCGATGATTATCTGGTGATTCCTAGAAAATGCATGGGTCAGGGGGCTTGTTGTGGTCCCCACCCCCTTGGTTGAACTGCCTAGGCTAATACTGGGATGAGGTATTTCCGCTATTAAACAATGTGTGAAATACATTCAGTGGCTTCGAAGCTGATCCAGAAAAATGGTTCACACTAGTGAAGGGTTCAATTCCCAGGGTACTTGAGTTTGAAAAGGAGGAAGTTAGGAGCAAGAAGAGAGGTCAGGCCGAACATTTTCATCCAAAGGGTGATAGAGTTGTGGAGTAAGTTGCCAAGGGACAATATATATGACATATTACATGTAAATTTTTCCTATATAAATGTCTGTGTCCACATTTAAAATGGAAACTGGCGATGGAAATCTTAGCAGGCTGCAATTACTCCCTCCCCCAGTGGCGGCACTAATGTACCACTACTGCCAGGAGGGCACAATTGCAGCACGACACGCACACATAGGCAGTTTCCACTATAAATGCATACATAGGAATTTATAATGGCATTGTAAAAATAAGGACAGAATTTGTGACTTTAAAATGGGGACTGAATTACATCTGCGCACACTGATCCAATTATCCTCCGCCTCTACCCCTGCTTCACCTGAAGATTACATTTGGTTTTGACTCCCCAGGACTGATTCTAACTTTCGACTGCAATGAAAAGAAAAATCAGGCGGGGTGCATAACGGGCGGCCGATCCGCTATCGCCAGTTTTCCGCCACCGCTGAAAGTTAAAATCAGCCCTTCCTTGTGCAATGTCACAGAGGATTGACTGGTAATTTTAAATACACTTTCACTGAAGTGGGCAGAATTAATGTTTTTTTTAATGATTTTTCGCTTAAAAATTTATTTTTTACTAACACTCCCTTCCAATCCTGAAAGTGCCAGCTCTTGTTGGGGCGTGGTTTTATGGACGCCTGCATTCTTCTGCCACCTCATCCAATGTCATCCTTCACGGGTGAGTCTAGGCAGGCTATTCGAACACGGGGTGGGGGGGGGAGCCCAATCTCCCGACATCCACTGAGACACTGAATAGCAATACGAAGTGGGAAGGGTGGGTGATTTTCCCCCTTCCTAACTTACTGAGGTCAGCTACAACAGGCCCTGATACCTCACCCCCTGCCCACCCGCAACTCCATGGTTTAATAGCAAGCACAGCTACAAGGAATGGCCATTTGGCTGAAGTCTGAGGGAGTGGTAGGCATCCATAAGACTGTACCCTGGCTGAAATCACCCAGCTCGGTACAGAGCGGGATTCAAACCTGGGTTCCCAACAAAAGTTCGAATGTTCTTATTTGTTTGAAAGGAATGGATCCCAAATCCTCAACTGGCAAAGTGCAGGCCTGCCCTAGCCTGCGTAGCCAGTCTGAGACATGGATCGGTATGCAGGTCTTATCTTTTGGCGCTGTCACCTATATTCAAGCATACCCAACGCCTTACTCACACCTGCTGGAACTTCTGAGCTTCCCCTTTCAAATAGACTTCAAAGCAAGATTTCTTACTGAGACTGCAGCAGACAAGTTGCTTGCATAATGATCTGGTGATACAAAATGGTGTTTAATCTGGCTAGGGCACAGTCTTATGATGCCTACCACTCCCTCAGACTTCAGCCAAATGGCCATTCCTTATATGTGTGCAGACTATTAAACCATGGGGGCTGGGGGGGGGGGTGGGGGTGGTTGCGGTATCAGGGCCATGCCCAATCGAGCCCTCAGCTATACATACACTTGCTTTCCAGCAGGAGTCACTGAATAGCAATCAGGAACTCTGGTTGAATTGTCTCCTCCCTAGACCAAAAATTCTAAGACCAACGGGCAGTGCCCACCCTGACTGGGATCAGCTAACTCAGCACCGACTGGAGGTCTCACCTAGTCTGTATGGCTCAGTACCACACTGGGGATGGCTTTACCCACTCAGATTATCAGGAGATTCCAACTATAAAACTGGGTCGATTGCATCAAGCTCTCATTGTATTGCTCTGAGAGGTTATCTTAATTGTTTGATAACTGGCAGTATAGACCTTTAAAGAAGTTACTGCAAACAACTCAGTGACTGCTTTATTGCACAATCGTGTTGGTGCAGATGAAAGTTAGCAGTGATTTAGACACACTAACCTTCACGGCATTAAAGCATATTACACTGAGTACTCGTGGAAGACCATCACAGCTATAACTGTCAAACACAGAGCCACTTATTGCCTAAGTTATTATCCACTGCACCAGCTGTCTCAACATGCTCCAACGCGCACTTTCCAACAAATCACATCTACCTTAAGACTTGAACACTGAGGCCACATTTGAGAGGCTCTTCAATACCCCTCTCGCATTTATCATCTGTCAGGTCATCCATCCTCCCCTCACCTTGCATCCCCCAATGCACCTTTCTTGTCTGTCTACTGATGGTGCTCTTCTACACTTTCCTCTCTCCCTCCTCCTGAACTCCAAACACACTATCGCCACACCCTTCCTCCGTCTTGCACTCACGCTGTGTTAAAATTAAGACTCATTGTACTGCTTGCAACTCTAACACCTCATTTCCGCGAACCTCAAAACTAGGAACTCCCAATTCCATCCGGCGAGCAGCTGAGCCACAGACAAGAAGGTCCCAGGGTCCATCCCCCATCAGTGCTGGCGGACGTTGCTGATCTCAGCGAGTGGGGTGGTAGGTGTGCTATAATTGGTTTCAGTGCCACTATTGTTGGGGAGGAAATTTGTCCAGAGTTCCAACTCCTGAATATTATTCAACTAAACTCTCCCCCACACCACACACACAATTGGGTGTGTCCATGTGTGAAGATTGGGCTCAATTATAATGTCCCAATGGTCCAATAACTTGCCGGCACTCCCTTTCCAGACTCACACATGAATAATGGCCACTTGGGCATGGTGATAAGGGGCAAGCAAGGCCACTAAACTAACCCAGCAAGGAGTCAACGCCTTTGGAGCAAGGGTGAGAAAGTTGTTGAGCAAAATGTCTTCCCTTCCTCCCATAATATACAGGCCCTTAAACCAAAGCCTAGCATCACCTAATCACTGCTTCTTGATTTATGTTGCCTTCTCTTTTGAACCATGGTGCTGACTTCCACCCCCCACCCCCTCGCCGTGGCCCTTGGCCTTTCACCTGGGTTTTTCCTTTCCTTTCCCACTCTTCTTCCCTTTTCCTCTCCTGCAGACACTGATCCTTGCTGCCAACAGTCCCACCAGCCTCAGGTACACCAAGGTACATCCATCGTAGGTAACCCCTAGGCAAGTGAATGTTAGCTGGCTATTTGACCATTGCATTGAGAGCATCACACATGAGCACGATCCTGTTCTCACCTGATGCCCACATGCACTTTCCAAGGATAGATTTGGGTGCTCTGGTCAGTATAGCTCAATGCTATACTGATATACCCCACACCCCTCACTGTAACACTCTCTGATATACCCCACACCCGTCACTGTAACACTCTCTGATATACGCCACACCCCTCACTGTAACACTCTGATATACCCCACACCCTTCACTGTAACACTCTCTGATATACCCCACACCCCTCACTGTAACACTCTGATATACCCCACACCCCTCACTGTAACACTCTCTGATATACCCCACACCCGTCACTGTAACACTCTCTGATATACCCCACACCCCTCACTGTAACACTCTGATATACCCCACACCCTTCACTGTAACACTCTCTGATATACCCCACACCCCTCACTGTAACACTCTGATATACCCCACACCCCTCACTGTAACACTCTGATATACCCCACACCCCTCACTGTAACACGTTCTGATATACCCCACACCCCTTACTGTAACACTGATGTACCCCACACCCCTCACTGTAACACTGATATACCCCACACCCCTCACTGTAACACTCTGATATACCCCACACCCTTCACTGTAACACTGATAGACCCCACACCCCTCACTGTAACACTCTGATATACCCCACACCCTTCACTGGAACACTGATATACCCCACACCCCTCACTGTAACACTCTGATATAAGCCACGCCCCTCACTGTAACACTTTGATATACCCCACACCCTTCACTGTAACACTGATATACCCCACTCCCCTCACTGTAACACTCTGATATGCCTCACGCCCCTCACTGTAACACTCTGATTTACCCCATATATTATACGCCCCTCTCTGTAACATTCTCTAAGTCACACCGCTATATGTCCCAAATAATGAACTGTTTTTAAATATCAAAACAAGTTCCTTCATTTTTGGGTTCAAAGTAACTTTCAAACCAGTTTTTGGACCCTCGTGACAGAGTCTGTTGGGTGTAATCGCAAAGCAGATGGTCTGTGCTGTGTAACACAAGAGCATTGTGTATGTTTGAGAGGCTTATTAACCACATGACTCAAGGCACTGTCTGAGTGTTTAAAAGTAGGGATTGGGAACAAAACCTCCACATAGAGAGACAGGAAAAGAAAAAGTCACAGCAAGAGAGAGATAAGCAGACATAGAGTGAGAGAGAGAGAGAGAAATAAAGAAACATAAGCACAGACCGAGAGAGAGATACAAACAGATCATAGAGAAACTGAGGTACGTGGATAGAGTGAGAGAGAAAACAAGTAAAAATGCAATAGTTTGAGAAACAGCGAGAGAAATAGAGTAACAGGAAAATAGAGAGAGCAAGATAAACAGGCAGGGAAAACGAGTGAAAGAGTCTGACAGCAGGAAGGAGTAAGATCATCAGAGGGGCAAAGGCAGGAATAAAACTGAGGCAGAAAAAAACAAGGGTGGAACGGAAGAAGAGGGTAGGAAAGAAAGAATGCTGTAGGAGAGTGACTTGGTGAATGAGACTAGGAATGTTAAAGAAAGAAAGACTTGCATTTATATAGCGTCTTTCACGACCACCAGACGTCCCAAAGCGCTTTACAGCCAATGACGTACTATTTGAAGTGTAGTCACTGTTGTAATGTAGGAAACGCGGCAGCCAATTTGCGCACAGCAAGCTCCCACAAACAGCAATGTGATAATGACTAGATTATCTGTTTTAGTGATGTTGATTGAGGGATAAATATTGGTCCAGGACACCGGGGAGAGCTCCCCTGCTCTTCTTCGAAATAGTGCCATGGGATCTTTTACGTCCACCTGAGAGGGGCAGACGGAGCCTCGGTTTCACGTCTCATCCGAAAGACAGCACCTCCGACAGTGCAGCACTCCCTCAGTACTGCACTGGAGTGTCAACCTAGATTTTTGTGCTCAAGTCTCTGGAGTGGGACTTGAACCCACAACCTTCTCGCTCAGAGGCGGGGGTGCTACCAACTAAGCCACGGCTGACAAGAGTGGGGGAGAGAGTAAGGGGGGGGGGAGAGAGGGCAGGCGAGGGAGAGAGGAGATAGGCATGGTGGTTGAGAGGGGGCAGTTTGCTGACCTCAAAAGCACTACATCCACAAGAAGCCAAAAAACAAGCTGTCCTTTGAAGAAGAACAGGTCTGATGGACCCCACGTGCTTCTCTGATGAATCATCGGAATTGGTTTCAGGGTCTCATTATTCCAATTAATCTCATTCCGTTTCACATGTCCCAGAAAAATGCCCACATTAGCTTCTCTTGGGGTAACACAGAGGCCAATCTGTCAAAACAGTTCCAGGCGTTTGCTCTGGAAAAGTCAGTAGGACAACAGCAGGCTTAACCAGATAGTATCCCCTTTTGTTATTAGTTAATTCGATGAATTTAATTTGTTTTATTCTGTTCTGTACTTTTTTTTCAACAGGATATGTATCACCCGCAGCCCTGAATTCAATAACATTTGGCACACAGCATTCTGTCACTTTTCTTTATTTTTCAGGTTTTTCTCCCCTTCTGCCGCCCCCCCACCACACCTGGCAGTCGCCCTCCAGTACCTCGCCCAGAGTGGTCATTCTTCTCCTGCACTCCTAGACGATGAGTGTTAGCCGACTATTTGACTGTAGAGGGCATCGCTGCTAAGCCAATCCTATCCTCGCTTGAGACTCACACAGAGAACCATGGAATTTTACACTATAGAAATAGGCCATTTGGTCCATCGGGCATGTGCCAGCTGTTTGAAGAGCTATCCCCTTAGTCCATTTGCCTTGCCCTTTCCCCATACCCTTCAAATATTTATCCACTTCCCTTTTAAAATCTACTATCGATTCTGCATCCGCCACTGTTTCTGACCAGGCATTCCACGTCCTTACAACCCTCTGCCTAAAAATAATTTCTCCCAATCTTTAGGTGATGATGTTAAATTTATGCCCTCTAGTTACTGACTTACAACCAGTGTAAATAGATTTTCCCTCATTACTTCATCAAAACCTCCATAATTCTGAATACCTCTACCAGATCTCCTCTTAACCTTCGTTGTTCCAATGACAAGAACCCCAGTTTCTCTCTTCTCCCCTCTTAACTAAAGCCTCTCGTCGCTGGTATAATCTTAATGATTGGCTTCTGCTCCCTCTGCGCATACACTTTCCAACCAGGGGCCAGTGAATGGTGATTAGGAGCAAGAATCTTGGCCAATTATTCCCCCCTATCTAGCCCGGGCACACTGAGTGCTATTACAACACCCCTTACTGCTGCCAGGGTTGCTGCTCCTGATCACTATCCAGTGACCTCCGTTGCAAAGTACGCACACGTGAGTGTCAACTGAGAACGCGATCGGTTTGATTCAAGGACTCAGTTGTGATGCCCCTTCCAGTCAAATAGCCTACTCACAGTCTAGGCTCGCACTTGAAGAATGGCCAGCAGATGAGGGACAGGTCTCAGGAGAGCTGCTGATGCCACAGAACTGTACCCCAGCCCCATTTAGCATCTTCAGCAGAGGACCCAGCAATGAGGGGCTGAAAACAGCTCTGTTTAGACAATGCCCTGAAAATTGGTCCGCCGGCCTCATTAGAGTAGTACCGGTGAGCTGCAGGCATCAGTTGCGGCCCCAGAGGCAGCTTGCCGGGGGGTAGGGGAGTGAATTTGGCTTGCTAGGAAGCCAGCCGCGGGTCTCAGGTGAGTCCGGGAGGAGAACTCCTGATTCTCCCCGCTCCACATTCAGGTAAGTATTTTTTTTTAAATGTACCATCTTGGTAAGGTCCCTTTAAGGACCGCTGGTTAGGTTGCTTGTGGACCAGGGTAATCCTGAACTCAGCTGGCCTGTTACCTAATGCGTTCAGGGTAAACCAATTTCCGGTTTGATCCTAAAATAGGCGTTAGTCCTCGGATTAGCATATTTTAGTCGACCGCCAGGAACGCCTCTACCCCCCCGAATCAACATGACGTCAGACTTGTTTCTGACGTTGTTCCAGAGCAGGAGGTTGGCCCCCTTTAATTGGACCTCTTTGCACCCGTTTTCCACGACATCCAATTTCACCCCCAGTGAGTTTCTAGTTGAGAATTTAGCAGGGAGCTGAATGTAGCCAAGGGTTTGATTAAGACTCAGGATGTGCTTTTCCTCTCTACTCTCTGCTCTTGTGTAAGCAGCAAGGGCAATCAGTGGCTTCAAAGGAAATCAGCAGATCTGGACCCTGCACTCATAACATTCTCTGCTGCATTCCACAGATTCTTGGGTCTGTCTGAAGGATGCCTCAGGCAGATGGGGGTCTCTGCCTTGCACACTGTGCAGCTGCACAGATAAACATAATCCCATCAACTCAAAGACTTTCTTGTCTTCTCAGTCCCTGAATTGGATAGTCCCACTGATCTTCATTGGCTCTCGCTCCCCTAACGCCACAAATTTAAAATGTTCATTCTCGTGTCTAAATCCTTCCATGACCTCACCCCTCCCTAGCTCTGGAACCTACTCCAGCCCGACAAACCCCCCCCCCCCCCTCCCAGAACTTCTCTTTGCCCCATCATCTAGACTCCACACTCTGGAATTCCCTCCCATCTTCCTCTCTTCGTTTTAGATCCTTCTTAAAGTCCAGCTCTTTTACCAAGCTTTTGATCACCCCTCCTAATGCCTCCTTTCGTTGGATCGACCTCCATTTATTTCTTAACGCCTCTGTGAAGTGGCTTGGGACCTCTTTCTACATTAAAGACACTTATAGAAATGCGAGTTGTCGTTTTGGGTACACACAGAACCGATAGTGGTTTTTGGTATTTGGGAAGGTTGTCAAGCAGAGAGCTAATGAGTTGATTCAGAACAAGACCAGTTCCAAGGAGAACGCCCACCTTCATGGAAATACACAGACGCCTGTCTGCCAGGCCTCATGATGGTACCATCTGGAACCGCAAGACCTCATTGGATTCAGCCAGCTTGGAGGGAGATTAAAACTGCAGGTTTCACCCCAACTGGTCACAATCCTCAAACACATAACTGTACCGATCCCAAAACAATGAAAGACTCTTCATTTCTATCAAAGGAAAACGAGTGTTGTCCCCACGCTCACTGATAATCTCCGTACGTTAGGGAGTGGTTTTAGAACCAGCCCAACTTTAGGCTTAGGCTGGCTCCAGGCTTAGACCAATTCAGTCCAAGACACCAGAATTCTCAGACCATGCTCACCCTACTGTAGACCTCATGCCATAGATGTGATGCAGGGCATTCTTACAATGGCCTTATGTGCTATCTCCCATTGCCAGATTGGAGAAATATAGCAAGCTGCGGTAAGACCACAGGGGCCAGTGGGGTGAATCTTCAACCCAAAGCCAAACCTTTGGGGTCAACTTTCAAACCAGTAAAAAAAACTCATACTGTGCAGTCGCTTTTACACAGAGTCACTCCTGGATTCAGTCTGGTGTGAGCAGAAGTCACTCCCAGATCCATTCTGAATTCACTCCAGACACTCTCTAACTTGGCTCACACATTATAAATGGTCAGCTGGGTAAGTACCAGAACTGCACCACAGCAAGAGTCTGGCCTTTCAGGAAGACAAAATTGGAGGTGGGGGTAGGGGAAAGGAATTATTTTTCCTTCACTTTTTTTTCGTCCCTGATTGGAAAACGTCTGCGTCAGCCATGTCGCGTGGAGCAGGAATCTTCTGGCTCTGCGCGCAAGAAAAAAAAGGTGAATAGAATTCAACGACGGCCCGTTAATAAAAAATTCCAGAGAAAAAAACAACTTTCTTCTCTGCTTCCTCGGAATTACGAGCTCCTTCTCTGCAAGTTTCCTAAGCTCCCCCTGAAGGGAGAGCAAACTGCACTCCTCCAGCTAACATCAACAGGGCTTTGAGAGACGAAGCCAAGAAAAATAACACAGCTCTTTTCAGTTTAGCCGAGCCACAGACTCCCTTGACCTACATACAATTTGTGGCAGGGCAGTTACTTGTTTACTGCGTTTTAGGATTAATCCAGATTGAGAGCTGAGCTGACAATTAGCCAAATTCTGTTAAGAAAAGGCAAATCTGGCTGCTTTTGCCATGTGAAGGCACCCGTTCTTGTGAAGTTTTGGTTCTGCCAGCTATCTTCCAGTACCTCACCACAGACGATTTGGTCATTACCACAGTGCTGTTTGTGGGAGCTTGCTGTGCGCAAATTGGCTGTCACGTTTCCTACGTGACTACACTTCAAAAAGCACTTCATTGGCTGTAAAGCGTTTGGGACGTCCTGAGGTTGTGATAGCGCTATCTAAATGCAAGCCCTTTCTTTCTTCTTTCTTTACTTTTACCCAGGTGCTTTCATGTTGGCCAGGTTGCTCAGATTCAGGGTGAGCCGACTCCCAGCCTCCCGAAGTCCTACCTCGCCAATATATATATGCATATATTAAAGAAATGGTTTAAGCTCATCTCGGCTTGGGCAGTGCTAAGGGTTTGCCAGAATTTGCCCCAACACTACGTAGGAAAAACAGCCCGGCTTTCCTGCTCCTGAAAATTATGACAGTTGGAAAGTGAAAGGGTGAGGACTTTGGGTGAGGAGGGGAATCAGGCTTGGCCATGTGCCCATTAATCCCCCCGCCCTCCCCCCCATTCACATTCTAGCCTCACACATGAAGAATGGGCACTTGTATGTGGTACAGGAGGGTGGCCAGAGCCCCTAGAATCCAAACCTCAGCGAGAGACAGCACCTTCAGGCATAAATTGAGAGAAAAACACACCATCAACGCACTGAAAGCCAGTCTGAGACAGACATGGAAAGTTGCAATAAAAAAGCACAGAAAATACATTACTTGGGCAAATATTTGTAAGCAAATATTCAGACAGTTTACATCTTAGCAAGTTATCCTCTTATTCTGCCTCAGCACTAAAGCCCAGAGACTCTGCCAACACCCAAAGCAGCAATAGCCAAATGGTGCATTGTGTTCCCACACAACTTTTCAAAGGCTCTTAACGAGACCCCACAGGAAAGTATCTGATTCCAACCAGAGATGAGGGGGATGGAAATAAGCCAGTGTTCCTACTCCTGATTTCTCTCCAGTGAACCTCTGGCTAGAAAGTATGTGTGGATTTCAGGGGAGGATTAGGATCGAGCTATCGCCCTCCCATGTTGGTTGAATAGACACCAGCACTTATTGTCAAAGTTCATACATGAGAGATAACCCCTTGCGAGAGGTACTGGAGGGTGCCAGACACCAAGGAAAGAGTCAGTGCCTTCAGAAGAGAAAAAAATGATGGACAAAAATGACATGGGCAGGAATGTCACTGGAACACCATCACCTCCATGTTTCCCTCCAAGGCACACACCACCCTGACTTGGGTATATAATCGCTGTTCCTTCATTGTGGCTTGGGTCAATATGCTGGATTTCCCTACCTAAGACCATGCTGAGAGCACGATCACCACAAAGAGGGCAGCGGTTGAAGGAGAAGACCCACCATCACCTTCTAAGGACAACGCGGATGGCCAATACATGCGGTCTTACCACATCCCGAGAACAAATCATTTTTAAAACCCAAATAGATTTTATGTAACCTGCTCAGGTGGATGTTCAGTATTCGAGCCATATGCCCCATCCCAACCAAGCAGGGAACATGCAGGCAATGGCCCCCAGGACGATCTCAAACACCAGCCAGTGAATGGCTGAAGGGCCGGACTTCAGGAGCAGGTCAGCCAATGACTCAGAAAACTCGCAGAACGAATGGGTTAAAAAAAATGCCTCCCCTTTATGGCTTAACAGCTTCATCCAGCTGAGCCGGCCAGACCAATAAGGTCCCAGATTCGATCCCTGTGTGAAGTTCCTCAGTTCCCCTGGGGCAGCAATTGTGTGCCACCACTGGCCGCAGTGCTCAGCGAGCTGGGAGAACAAATTCAGCTGGGGAGCTGCTCCTAATCACTATACAGTGACCCCCTGCTCCAAAGTGCACATGTGCAGGCATTGGGTGAGGACAGGATTGCAATGCTCCACAGAGTAGAATACCCTGCTGTATGGCTCTGAAATCACCTCCTCACCCCCCCCCCCCCCTTTTTGGGGCAATACATTTATCACTGAAAAATGCTAGTGAAGGTGGGACCCTCCAAATTCCCACTATGGTGACTCTCGGCTACATCACGAAACTGCCTTTTGATCTCCCAAAAACAATTTGTGCTTGCAAGTAATTTCAGGACAAAGCCCCAAGCCTGTACAGGCAAGCAATCCTGAATTGTCTGAGAGTTAACAGGACTCCAGTAATAGCATTAACCGATGGACTCTCTGTTACTGGGATAATGGCTGCAGCAGCTGTTCTTTGAAGTGTTTCTTGGTCTTTCTTGTAGCGTGTAGATATGTTGTTCGAATTTCACCCCTCCTCTCCTGAAGGTTTTGACTCCTGCTCAGGCGCAAATCCTTGGACCCCGGCTGTACCTAGTGGGCCATTCTTCATGCTTCGGCAGAGTACACAACCATGCGGGGGGGGGGGGCATCACAGCTGAGGTGAATCATGTTTTCATCCCACATCCACACACATCTTCCAGCACACAGTGATTAGGAGCAAGGACTATCCCTGATTTGTTTTCCCCCCTCATTAGCCAGGTGGCTCTATAATCTATGCTGACACCCAGCTGCAATGACACTAAACAGATACCAGGAATTGAACCTTGCATTAGTTTTTCTGTATGGCTATCGCATAGATTCTCAAACTGGGGCCTCTGGAGCTTAACAGAGTCTGCAATCGGATCGAATTGGGTGTAAATATTTGAACAGGGTCCACAGGAAAGTGCCACTATTTAAAGAGGGTCCCGGGAGCGTGTCGCTATTTGAAAGGGTTGCACTAAACAATGTCAGTATTTGCAGGGGGTCCCTTGGAGAGTATCAGTTTTTTCAGGGAGGGTCCTTCGGAGTGCATCAGTACTTGCAGGGAGTCCGCAGAAGGGCGTCATCTGGAGTGTGTCAGCATTTGCAGGGGATCCCCAGACAGAAAAGTTTGAAATCACTAGGCTATTGTGTAAAATATAAACTCTCTATCACTGTGCGTTATTAACAGTCTTGTAAAGGCTCCGAATTACATGTGCACTACGAGTGCACATGTGGAGCATAAAAACCGGCATGGACCTGTTGGGCCGAATGGCCTGTTTCTGTGCTGTAAACACTATGTAATACTAGTGCGCACAAGTCTGCCAGTGCTTATACACAATTTGTCAGCGTCCCAGTCCCAGATTGCTTAAATTATTTAATAAAAGATTATAAATTATACAAATTTTATTAATGAATTAGAATTAATTATTTATAAAATTGTGTAATAACATACTCCTGTTATTATAGGGCTGTCAGGTTTACGTTTAACAATACCTGCATCAAGCTTTTACACAACTTTACATAAATTGCATGTATATAGCAGCTCATCTTGTCTCAGAAACTTGTCAGTATTTAGCGTACAAGTTCCTTTTGAAGAACAGTCACTATTGGTATGCTGGCAAACCACGGCAGCCATTTTGTGAACAGCACAAATAGTCATAAAATGAATGGCCAGTTCATCTGTTTTTGGTGGTGTTTGTTGAGTGAGGAATGTTGGCCGGAATACCAGGAGAACTCGCCTGCTGTTCTTCCAACAGCGCTGTGGGGCCTTTAACATCCACCTGATCAGGCAGATGGGGCCTTAGTTTAACGTCTCATCCGAAAGACGGCACCTCAGACAATGCAGCACTGCACTGGAGTGCCAGCCTAGATTTATGGGCTCAAGTGTTTCAGAGAAACAGATATAAAGGTCCCCACTTCTCGGTAGTAAAGGAAATGACTCTAGCCAGCACCATGCTCATGGTGGGAACAATATTTTGACATTCAAAGTAAAAGGCTAAATATTTATCAAGCACAACAGCCTTTTAAGCACCTCTTTCTGACTATCTCTATTATTTTGATAGAATCTGCTTGACGCTCCCTTCCCCAACCACCTCGTCCCCATTACCACAGGTGGGGGAGGAAACAGCCAGGAACTTCAGCTCCCGGTCACGATCTGGTGACCCCTGCCGGATAGGGCTTGTGGATGTGGGCCTCGGTGGAAGTCAAGACCGGGCTTGATCAGGACCCTCCCTCTCATCAGGCGAATAGCCTGCCAAAATTCACTGTCTAGGCTGCTACGGTAAAGAAGAGCAACCTGGCCTGCGGGCGACCGACATCTCTGTACCCCAGCTCGAGGAAAGTTGGAGAGAAAATGGGCCAAACAAAATGGTGCCCACATCTTGAAAGCGCCACCATTTTGTCATGTTGATAAGAAAGCTGTAACCATGGCATGCTCTTAACCTATTCAAATCGGGCTTCCCTCACTTCAGATCTATTTATACCTTGTTTCCATTTTGTGCGAACTTACATGAGATTCAGGTCTGCTTCTCTTCGCTCCTTAATAAATGGAAATGTTATCACAGACTGAAAAGCTGCACAAAGTCTTGGGGATACAGGTTACTCTGAGCCTGGTTGTGGCTGTTTGCCGTTTCAAAAACAGTCGCTAACCCACTTTAAACGGGTTAAAATGGTGAACAGAAATTTTACATGAGCACGTAAACCCAGTGGTTGAAAGATAGTTGTATCTGAAGTCATTCCCCCCTCCGCCACCCCCAGAGTTTAACAAGCCCCAGGGGCAATGTTCTACAAAATTCTCTTCACCAGAAACTGGCAGTAAATATTTACGAATTGTTTCCCACAGTCAGTGCTCCAAAATATTCTCACGCAATTTCATTTATAAAATTATGATTTTTTTTTAATCAATTGCCATGCGTCACTAGTTGTTTTCTACATTCTCAGAGTTAACTTGACAGATTCTATAAAAGGACAGCAGGGAATCCGAGTTTTATATTTTCAGTTTATTTTTTTTTAAACTCACTTCCCTCCCCACGTCTGTACAAATGCTGTTAGGTTCCCAAATCTCCTTGTTACAATATCTTCTCTTTTGAACAGAGTACAATTTTTAAAGAAAGCCCTTGCATCTATATTGCCTTATTCCCGTATCTCAGAGATGTCTCAAAGTGCTTCACACGCAATGAATTAACTTTAAGCTGTTATTACATCGGTGAACTCAACAGCTATTTTTGCACACAGCACAATCAACAACAACAGCAACAACTTATCTTTAACGTCGGAAAATGTTCCAAGGCGCTTCACAGGAGCGTAACCAAAAATTTACACCACACCAAAGAGATAGTAGATGGGGTGACTAAAAGCTTCCAATAAGATAAATGGCCACTTATCCTGATTTTGGTTATGTTGATAACGTTGAGGGATGATGATTGGCCCCTGCTCTTCTTCGAATAGTGCCACATGATCTTTAGCATCCATGTGAACAAGGGTCTTAGTTTCAAATATTGTTCAAAGGACAATACCCCCGACAACCAAGTACATGCATCTTTTTTGACAACTTCATTTAAACAATTCAGTTCACATTTTTTTCATACATTTTTCACAAGCAAGATGTCTGGAGTGTGTCCTCATTTGACCCTCCAGTTGAAAGATTCTTGTGCTGAAGTTGTTAGTAAAGGTGTTTCTCCTTATGTTGATAAACACAGAGTGCAGACTTTTGTTTAAATTGCACCTTTGGTCGACATCTTTACATGAAAATTATCATTAGCAAAACTATTCAGCCTCATTATTCCCGGCTTTCCCACTATGTTTAAAATTGGCACCGTGTCGAATACATTTAGCTTCTCCCTGTGCACGTCTCACTGGTGTCTGTGCCTCAGTGTTTCTCCGTATCTCTGTCTTTCTCTCTCAGTACCCATGTCTCTCAGTGTTTCTGTATGTCTCAAGTGCCTGTGTTTCAGAGTTTGTGTGTCTCTCAATAGCTGTGTTTCAGTATGACTCTCAATGTCTGTGCGTGTCTGTATCTCTTAGTTTTTGTGTGCATCTCAGTGTCTGTGTGTCTCTTAGTGCCTGTCCGTGTGTCAATGTCTGTCTGTGTCCCTTAGTAACTGTGTGTCTCTCAGTGCCTCCTATGTGTCAGTGTGTGTGTGTCTCAGTAGGTCTCTCAGTGTCTGCGTTGCGGACGCCTGTTCCTAATTAACTTTCATTGTGAGCGCTCACTGAAAAAGTAAGAATCTTACGCCCTCAAGATTACTTTTTGGAGATGGGGAGGAAGGGTAAGATCCCACTGTACACTTAAAAAGCACAGAAACAAAGGATCAGGCCAGAACCCAATTCACAGAAACATTTCTCAAAATTTCCTGGAACAGATCAGACTTGAGCCTGGGGACTGTGAATACCAAAAGCTCAGAGATATTAACACTGTAAAGCATGGCTGCTTTCTGGTGTGTGTGTGTGTGTTTAATCACACAAGTAAGAAATTCAGCAACTCACTGGCAAAAATGTAGAAGTGTGAATTGGCATGCCAAAGTTCTCAAAATATCTATATTCAAAATTTTACATCTACACACACTTCCTGTTAACTTTTTCCATGATAACTTCCTATGACTGCTGGGAACTAGCTATGTAAATTCGTCAGGCTGTCATTACACCCTCCGGCCAATGGAGGCACAGCAGCGCCATCACTGACCGGAGGGTGTAATTACAACGTGACAAGTTTACATGGCAGTTTCTATTATAAATGTGGAGGTAGAAATTTATAATGATAAACGAGGATTAAATGTACGATTTTTTAAATGGGGACTGAGTTACATCTGCAAGGTGCACCACCCGAAGACTACACTTTGTTTCAACTCCCTGTATGCAATACCATGGCAGATTGACTGGTATATTTTAAAACTGGGATGGGGGGGGGGGTGTCAATAACCTACTGAATGATCATTGAAATTCACTATATTCACTGGGTCAGGCCGCTGGTTTACAATATTCATGGAAAGTGGATGGAATGGCGGAGATCCAGTCATGACAGGGAGCAAAGACTGAATCTGACATGTTGTGTAATTAACTCACGCGGTCCCTTGCCCGCCAGTGATATTTCACACAGACGGGGACTGAAACCAGAATGCCATTCAACAGGACCTCTGAGCAGATTTGTCGTATAAAATACACATACAAGTGTCTCCCTAACTAACCCCAACTGCGCAGAGAGCTACCCACATTGGCAAACATTAGCCCCAAGTGGTTCAGCGTCCAGTTAGAGAGCGACCTCCTCCCAGTAAAACGGTTTTGTCAAAAGAGGTGCCACTCACATTGCAGAAACATCACCACATGTCACTTGTGCCTGACATCAAGACGTGCAACTCTTCCTCTTCCCAAAATGACCACCATTCACTCTCCACACCCCTGCCACACACCCCTCTTAGTTCCCAACTCTATCGAGGACCAGCTTTCAGTGTGTGACATTCCTGGAGCAATTTTGGAATCTGATTATTTGCAGACATATTTTTGCATTTCTCTTTTCAAACTCCCCATTCCCTCGTCATTTTTTTTTCTCTCCGCTCCTCTCCAGAAGGTGAGGAAGCTCCACGGGTAACTGCTGCCCTTCAGGTATCTTGTCCAAGATGCCACTCCCCGCGCGGGAGTCTGGACAGTTGTGCGGTCCTGCGGGCTATTTGGCTAAGAGAGGCATCACGGCCGAGTCTGATCCTGCCCTCACCTTACACCTCCGCACTAGCACGTGCCAGCAGAGGGGCCTGGATGGTGACCAGGAGTGTCATTTCTCCCCACCCTACTTTCCTAACCCCAGTTGTAGATAAGCTAAATCATTACAGACGGGGGGGGGGGGGGAGGTTGAATCTGCAATCGTCTTGTTTTGTAGGGCTCATCACCACACCGAGGGAATGCATTTACCCACCGGCCCATTGCAAATGCGCTTTTAAAAATATGAACCACACCCCTCTTAAAACACAATCAATTGGACATTTCCACAGCTCGGAATCCGGTTTAAAATAAGTGTTGGCGAGGTCAGAACTGCTAGAGTTGATTTTCTGAACGTTATCTGCAAAGATATAAATGGGAACGTGCCCTGTCACTCAGCTTCAGTGCAAAGACCACGCCACCCCCCAATCCCAATCAAGGATGGGAATGGTTAACAGATGCAAAATACAAAGGGTGCGTCCACTCTGCAAGTCACAGCGTCAACAGGCTGGTGTTACCCTCCGGAGTCTTGCAGGGTTTCTACATAGACGGCCCCACCCGAAGAAAACTTCACCAAGAGCCTCTTTCCTCAGGGCTCCTCCTTGGACCCCTCCTTTGCAAGTCACTCTCTTTTGCAGCGGAGCCTCTCTGACCCACCTCGGGGCTCTAATCTTCATCGAAAACAGGATTCCGTCTCGACTCTCAAGAACTGACTGCGAAGGAGTTCCAAGTCAATTCTATCAACTCCCCCCCCCCCAAAAAAAAAATTACAAACCATGTATCTTTTTAATTACAAAAAAGAGACAATTCGCTCTGAAAATTCTTTTGACTTTTTAAAAGGATTTCGTTTAGTTTTATTTTTAAAAAACATATCCCGATCGGGTGGGATACACCCCATTGCACAAAAACAGGCAGTTACACAATCCTTACACACTTACACAACTGAACCCCTCGACGCGCACATGCAGAGTGACACACCCTTACACATAAGGGGACTTGCTTTCCTCCTGCTTAACACGTCTGACAAAGTGTATTGTGCATTATTTTTTAACAATTGAGCTAAAACAGGGCACAGATTGATTTTTTTTAAACTGGTATGCATTAACCCATACTCTGCCGGTGGGCATTAAGCCAAAGGTGAATGTGGAACGGGAATAAGTCAACCAGCTACAAAGGTGAACGCTTTACAGTGTCCGAACCGTTTCAGGAAACGCAAACGAGACCCAATCGTGATTCCAAAATCTCACATTCACCAGCATCGGTTTTTTTTGTACAGAAAAAAAATCGAATACCACTTAAAGGAAATAACGTTTATAAATTTTAAAACTCCTTTGAACTCTTTTCCAGTCTGACTGGACAGAGAAAAAAATGTTTGCCTGCTATATTTTGAAGATGTATTCAGACAGGAGAGTGCTGCAAAAAAAACTCCCTCCCACAACCTTCAAATAATATTTGCAGCTGGAGGGATTTGACAAAAAACCCTGCCTGATATCTCAGGGCTCTATACTGGTTCAACTTGTTTAATCTTCAAATAACCACACCCATTCTAGATCTCTTTTCACTCCTGCCTCTCGCCCAGATTTAAAGTCACTCTGCTCTCTCTCTCTCGCTCTCTGCGTCTCGTCCCTTCATCATATATAAGGTTCTGGCAGTAGTTACTTTCTCTCTCTCTCTCTTCCCTTGTCCTCTTCTCTCAAAAGTCTGCTTTGAGTTACCCTGTCTTTCCAACCACAGCCACGAATTCCAAGGTTAGACCCTGGCTCGGTGCCCAGAGGCTGGGGGAGGGAAAGAGAAGCGTTTTTTCCCCTTTTTCACACCCATGTCAAACACGATGCAGAAACTTTCTTTAAAAAAAGTTAAAACTTGTCAACACCATCCCTTTTCCCTTTTTTTTGAACCAGATCTCCACGTCTACATTTTTCATTGGAATTACGAAAATTAACTTGTGTGCAACTTTTTGACATATATTCACAAATTTAAATATTCAGATTCCTGCAGGTTTGACATCCTCGCCTGCTCGATCGGCAAACTTTTTGAGTGTTCTGTTGATTTTTTTGTCTATGCAGAAGGCAGGCAAGCGAGCCCGAAGGCACATTAAAAGATCCACGCCCACGTTATAACTATCGTCTGTCCAATGCAGCCGCCAACAGCTGGAAACGACCTATTTGTCGCTTGCAAAACTCTGCAAATAAACTTTCTGAGAAGTTTGCAACTCGAGAACCAATCACTGACTCAAGTTAGCAACTTTTTTTTGCAAATCAAAACTTTTAAACAAAATATTTCTGCAGTAAATTTCCACTATTTAAATACATATCTTATAGATTGCTATTCGATTTACCTGGTGGCAGCGATTTATGGGCTAAAGCCCCCGCCGTCTCATGGTGCCGGGGCACCCAGTGCTTAGTGTGGAATAGCCCGTTATTGAATGCAGCACTCAAGTGTAGCTCCAGCCTCCAGATACTCGATAATAAAGCTCTTCTGTTACAGGGCTGGGCTCTTGTACACGGCCGGGTGTGTCCTTTAGGGGTGGAGACTCGCTTCGTGTTGAGAGAGAGAAAAAAAAAGTAAAAGCTTACATCAGGGATGTGTCAGAGCAGTCATGCGCCTTGGCAAGCCCACTTCTCCCAACACTGCTGCAGAAAAACCAACAGGCAGCACCATACCAGACCAGAGGGGCACAGTACAGTCTTCTTCTTCTTCTTAGGCAGTCCCTCGGAACCGAGGATGACTTCCACACTAAAAATGAGTTCTCAGGTGACTGATGAGTCCAATGCAGGACCTACAGTCTCTGTCACAGGTGGGGCAGACGGTGGTTGAAGGGGCAGGTGGGTGGGGTGCTTGGGTTGACGGGCGCTCCTTGTGCTGCTTGCGCGTGGCTTCCGCTCGCTCCCGGCGAAGAGACTTGAGGTGTTCGGCGCCTTCCCGGATGCTTCTCCTCCACTTTGTGCGGTCTTGGGCCAGGGATTCCCAGGTGTCGGTGGGGATGTTGCACTTTTTCAAGGCGGCTTTGAGGGTGTCCTTGAAGCGATTCCTCTGCCCACCTGGGGCTCTCTTGCCGTGTCAGAGCTCCGAGTAGAGCGCTTGTTTTGGGAGTCTCGTATTGGGCATGCGGACGATGTGGCCCGTCCATCGGAGCTGATTGAGCGTGGTCAAAGCTTCGATGCTGGGGATGTTGGCCTGAGCGAGAACACTGACGTTGGTGCGCCTATCCTGTCATGTTTACCAAAACAGAAGAGTACAGCCTGGGTCCAGCCATGTCTACCAGACCTGAGGGGCACAGTACAGTCTAGTCCAGCCACGTCTACCAGATCTGAGGGACACAGTACAGTCTGGGTCCTGTCATGTCTACCAGATCTGAGGGGCACAGTACAGTCTAGTCCAGCCACGTCTACCAGATCTGAGGGACACAGTACAGTCTGGGTCCTGTCATGTCTACCAGATCTGAGGGGCACAGTACAGTCTAGTCCAGCCACGTCTACCAGATCTGAGGGGCACAGTACAGTCTAGTCCAGCCACGTCTACAAGAACTGAGGGGCACAGTACAGTCTAGTCCAGCCATGTCTACCAGATCTGTGGGGCACAGTACAGTCTGGGTCCATCCACGCTTTGGGACATCCTGAGATCGTGAAAGGCACTATAGAAATGCAAGTTCTTTCTTTTCTTTGATGTTAGGGGGCAGCCTGTGGGGCAAAACCCTAGTTAGAGTAAAGAATCTTAAGGAGGGAGAAAATCAGGGGAAGTTAAGAAGAGTTACTTTAAATGGGACAAGTAATAAAATTGCAAGGAATGTGAGTCACACAAAAGTCAGCAAAGGATAAATAAAATTAGCATTAGAGTGGGTAAGATACCAGCAAGAGAGGTGAAAAGGGCTTGTTTTAACTGGATAGAGGACTCCCTGTACTCTGCCATTCTGCGCCACAGGACTCGGTAAGGGCCCTGGCTATATACAAAGTGTTGCAGGGCTGTTAGGCCCATTAAGAGATAAGTTCAGGAGGGGGATGGGGAGCAATCGGGTAAATTCCAGTTCCAATCAACCTTGTCTTGTTGATATCTTCAAGAGCTCTACACATATAGAGGCTATAATCAGGACTGGAGAATGGATTACTTCATTTTGATAGCCAAGAAAAGCACTGGGACTTAATCAGAAATTACACAGAAGGGTCATTTTGGCCCTCGGATGATATGTTAAACCGGGGCCCCATCTGCATGTTTAAGTGGACATTAATGACTGCATGGCGCCATTCGAAGAAGAGCAGGGAGTTCTCCAGATGTCCTGGCCAACATTCCTCATTCAGCCAACATCACCAAGAAAAACCCAACAGATAAACTGATAAAAAGAAAGACTTACATTTCTACAGCGCCTTTCACAACCACCGGACATCCCAAAGCGCTTTTCAGCCAATGAAGTACTGTTGAGGTGCAGTCACTGTTGTAATGTAGGAAACGCGGCAGCCAATTTGCGCACAGCAAGCTCCCACAAACAGCAATGTGACAATGACATGATAATCGGTTTTTAGTAATGTTGATTGAGGGATAAATATTAGCCCAGGACACCAGAGAGAACTCCCCTGCTCTACTCCGAAATGGTGGCCGTGGGAGCTTTTATGTCCACCCAAGAGAGCAGACGGGGCCTCGGTTTAACGTCTCATCTGAAAGACGGCACATCCGACAGTGCAGCACTCCTTCAGTACTGCACTGGGAGTGTCAGCCTAGATTTTTGTGCTCAAGTATCTGGAGTGGGACTTGAACCCACAGAGGCGAGAGTGCTACCAACTGAACCATGGCTGACATTCCTCATGGTTGTTTGTGAGATGTTGCAGTGCACAAAATGGCTGCCGTACATAACAACAGTCACTATGCCCTGAATTAATTCAGAGGAGAGATCCCTTGAATGGAATCAGTACTGACTCATTACAGGCAACTGTTTACATATAAGACTTCCATTCCAGATGTTTACATAAGCAGTTTCAATGTTAAATGCTGGCATAAAAGTGTGACCAAAAATTGTGACAACAGGAAGTTGGACAGGAAGTGCGCACAGAATTTATACATCTCAAATATAATGATTTACTTTGAAATGCAGTGATTGTTGCTTTGTGGGCAAATGCATGGGAAGATTTCACGAATGGTAATGAGATGAACGACCAGTTAATTTTTTTCCCCCAGTGAAGTTAGTTGAAAGAAGAATTTTAATTAGGACGTCAGGAGAACTTCCTGCTCTTGGAAGATACCATGGGATCTTTAACTTCCAACAGAACAGAAAGACAGGGCCTCGGTTGAACATCTCATCCGAAAGACAGCACCCTCAACAGGACAGCACTCTCTCAGTATTGCACTCAAGTTTCAGCCTAGATGATGTGATTGAGTTCTGAAGCATGGCTTGAACCCACGACCTGCTGATTCAGAGGTGAGAGTGATGCTAACTGAGCCAAGTAGAAGAAGCAACACGCAAATGCTGAACTGTCGGCAGAGGCTTCGCATTCAGATAGAGCGCAAAGGTACAACTGCAACAGCTCTTATGTTCCTACTGTAACTTTTGTGCTGCTGCCCCTGTCATAAATCTACTGATGATTGACAGCCCAGACACATCTCTATAACGGTGGAGGAGTTTTGACTTTGGCATGTAACAGGTCATTGGATTGCATGCATGGCTTTGGGCTGTACCGAGTCCAGGAGCGACAGATGGGGTTTCTCTGTCGCCTGGCTAATAAGGCTATAACAGTCCGTCACCCGTGGATAACGGCTCTGCAGATAACAGAGATTGCCAAGACTGATGAGTAAGGCTGAGTGTTCTTGAGGATTCCCACTCTCCATTTCCCCATGCATCTTGACCGTTCGTTTGCCCCGAGGTCAGATGTGACTAGTAAGCCAAGAGCTGAATGATTATAGCGGGAGAGTAGAGGTGGGTGGGCAACAGGACAGTCAACCTTTCTCAACAGCTGTTGATTTCATCCTTGCACTGTTAAAAACCACACATCATTTGGCCACGCAGTGTCCAATCTTGTCAACAACAGCCTTGGTGGATGTGGCCTGTCAGTGCCTATAGTTTACCTGAGTTTTCAGAATGCATTTGATAAGGTCCACACGTGAGGCTTTTTGAGAAGCTAAAGCTCGAGGGAATCGAGGGCAAATTAACCGGGTTGCAAATTGGCTTGGCAATGGGAGACGATAAATGGCCTGTATCAGCTAGGGAGCAGCTAACTCAGCATAGACTGGAGGTTGAGCCTGATGAGACCCTCAGTCTGGATGGCTCAGTTTCACACTGCGCAATGCACTTACCAACTGAGCCATCAGGGGAATGTGTTAACAGTATGCCAAAGGACACCATTAAAAAGAAGCTGGACAGCTATCTGGTTATGAACGGGGACAAAAGGTCATAGGGGCAATGCAGGCAGAAGTGATAAATACTCTACGCAACACTGACCAATAAGAATGTAATCTGTGGAATGCAATGGGTCAGGATTGAAAAATGTTACGCTGGTATCTCAGAGATTGTCAACGTGATTGCCTTCAAGGTGAGGGAGGTTCATCTTCATGCAGGTTTTACCTGGGTTGTTTTACACTTTCGTAAAAAAATGACCGACTCCATCACACAAACGGTAGTGGAAATCTGGAACTCTCTCTCCCATAAAAGCTTTTGAGGCTGGGGGTCAATTGAAAATTTCAAAACTGAGATTGATAGATTTTTGTTAGGCAAGGGTATAAAGGGATATGGAACCAAGGCGGGTAGGTGGAGTTAGGATACAGATCAGCCACAGTCTAAATGAATGGCGAAACATAGAAACATAGAAGATAGGAGCAGGAGTAGGCCATTCGGCCCCTCGAGCCTGCTCTGCCATTCGATGAGATCATGGCTGATCATCCAAACTCAGTACCCTGTACCTGCCTTCTCCCCATATCCCTTGATACCTTTAGCTTTAAGAAATATATCTAACTCATTCTTGAATATATTTAATGACTTGGCCTCAACTACCTTCTGTGGTAGAGAATTCCACAGGTTCACCACTCTCTGGGTGAAGAAATTCTTCCTCATTTCTGTCCTAAATGGCTTACCCCTTATCCTTAGATTATGACCCCTGGTTCTGGACTCTCCGACCATCGGGAACATTCTTCCTGCATCTAGTTTGTCCAGACCTGTCAGAATTTTATATGTTTCGATGAGATCCCCTCTCATTCTTCTATACTCCAGCGAGTATAAGCCCAATCGACCCAATCTCTCCTCATATGTCATTCCTGCCATCCCAGGTTTCAGCCTTGTGAATCTTCGCTGAACTCCTTCCATGGCAAGAACATCCTTCCTCAGATAAGGCAACCAGCAGGCTCGAGGGGCTGAATGGCCTCCTCCTGTTCCTGTGTTTCCATGTTCCTTTGTTCATGCTGGTGGCTGGTTGCTGCACAGGAGAAGGTGAGAATTGTGACGTCCACATGATCAGTCGTGGGAACCCTGGCTGCTTCCCGCCCCCCCCCCCCCCTCCAGGGGTATTGAGGCCAACCTGCAACATTCCTCCACAACCGAGATCAGCGAGCTCAGCACAGCCCCAAGGAATTGAAATCAAAGACCTCCGTGGTCCGTACAGCTCTATACCAAACCAGGCAGTGGAACTACCAAACTAGCCACAGAGGGAACCTGCACCGACTTGTAACCATTTGCCCTCGAGATGCTCCCAGCGATTAATTAAAACTAGTATGTTCTAGACAGTGGAAGCTCAATATCTTGCCTGACAGATTCACTAAGAGAAGGGAAACTCTTGAGTTCAAACCCTGGGCGGCAGGCTTACATGGTGGCAGAAAGAAAGAGGAAAGGACTTGCATTTATACAGCGCCTTTCACAACCTCAAGACGTCCCAAAGCACTCTATAGCCAATTAAGTACTTTTGAAGTGTTGCCACTGTTGTCTTCTTCTTCTTCTTCTTCTTAGGCAGTCCCTCGGACCCGAGGATGACTTGCTTCCACGCTAAAAATGAGTTCTCAGGTGACTGATGAGCCCAATGCGGGACCTACAGTCTCTGTCACAGGTGGGGCAGACGGTGGTTGAAGGGGCGGGTGGGTGGGGTACTTGGGTTGACGTGCGCTCCTTCCGCTGTTTGCGCTTGGCTTCCACTTGCTCCCGGCGAAGAGACTCGAGGTGTTCGGCGCCTTCCCGGATGCTTCTCCTCCACTTTGTGCGGTCTTGGGCCAGGGATTCCCAGGTGTCGGTGGGGATGTTGCACTTTTTCAAGGAGGCTTTGAGGGTGTCCTTGAAGCGTTTCCTCTGCCCACCTGGGGTTCTCTTGCCGTGTCGGAGCTCCAAGTAGAGCGCTTGTTTTGGGAGTCTCGTATCGGGCATGCGGACGATGTGGCCCGTCCATCGGAGCTGATCGAGCGTGAGCCACTGTTGTAATGTAGGAAGCAATAACTAGTGCCCCAAGAACAACCCGAAAAGGTCATCAGCACCCAATACAGAAGGACTTTAAGAACCCAGTGTGCTTTCATTGACCTGTAAACCCTTCAGGCCTCCGATTCCGACCTCCCTCTGCTCCATTACTGGGGGCAAAGCCTTCAGCCATCTCACTTCTACTCTCTGGAACTTCCTCCCTCAACCTTTCTGCTCAGCTGCTTCTCCCTCCACCTTTAAAAGCCTCCTCAGAACCTAGACTGGAGAAGCTGGGATTGTTCCCCTTGGAGCAGAGAAGGCTAAGGGGAAATTTAATAGAGGTGTTCAAAATCATGAGGGGTTTCGATTGTGTAAATATGGAGAAACTGTTTCCAGTGGCAGGAGGGTCGGTAACCAGAGGGCACAGATTTAATGTTAATCGGCAAAAGAACCAGAGGGAGAGATGAGGAGAATTTTTTTTACGCAGCGAGTTGTGATCTGGAAGCAGATTCAATAGTAACTTTCAAAAGGAAATTGGAGATACACTTGAAAAGGAAAAATTTGTAGGGCTATGGACAAAGAGCAGGAGAAGCGGGACTAATTGGAGAGCTCTTTCACAGGCATGATGGACAGAATGGTCTCTTTGTCTGATGTCAGATTCTATGATTCTCTCTCTTCAACCATGCTTTCAGTTACCTCCCAAACTGTTCCATTACCGCTCGGTGCCTGGGACTGCATCTGGGAAGCGGCTTGGGAACTTTACTACGTTGAAGACACTGTATAGATGTGAGTCATGTTCACCATTAAGGTTAGAGACAGCACACAAAGAGAGGAAGAGAGAGAAAGAGACACAGTAGCATAAACGCCATGGCTATCCTGAAAGCGTGGATCCATCCCGGTAGCTCAGGGCACCTCTGAGCCAAAACTCTGCTGCCCATACCCTAACTCGCACCAAGTCCCGTTCACCCATCACCCCTGTGCTCGCTGACCTACATTGGCTCCCAGTCCGGCAACGCCTCCATTTTAAAATTCTCATCCATGTGTTCAAATCCTTCCATGGCCTCGCCCCTCCCTATCTTGGTAACCTTCTCCAGCCCTACAACCCCCCGAGATATCTGCTTTTCCAATTCTGGCCTCTTGCGCATCTCTGATTTCAATCGCTCCACCATTGGCAGCCATGCTTTCAGCTGCCTGGGCCCTGAGCTCTGGAATTCCCTCCCTAAACCTCTCTGCCTCTCTCTCCTCCTTTAAGTTGCTCCTTAAAACCTACCTCTTTGACCAGGCCTTTGGTCCCCTGTCCTAATGTCTCCGTCTTTGGCTCAGTGTCAGCTTTTGTCTGATAACACTCCTGTACAGCGCCTTGGGACATTTTCCTACATTAAAGTTGCTATTTATACCCCTCATGGTCTGTATAGCTCAGTTCTATACATAACAAATAGGCGCTTGCACGAGGTAAATGACGGAGCCTGGTGCCTGTGACTCGGTACTGCCTTCAGAAGAGGGGAGAAGGCAAAAAAAGGAACATGACACAGAGAGGGAAATAGGCTTTTATCATTTGGACGCGTCGGAATTTTATGTTGGGATCAGCCCTGCATTTATTTGCAGCCGTCTATAATCAGAATGGAACTGACTCCCCTTCATTTCTTCACATATTTGCCAAACCAGGAAAACCGCCCACCACAAACTGAATGACTTCCTGACATAATTTATTCCAAGCCCGGAGAGAGGCGGTTACAGTCCTCTCTTAGATATCCTCTCCTGTCATTGCGCCTTGTGCTGACTTTGAAGCACACCGCCTCAGCTGCTCCCGTGGCTAAACACACCGCCCCGGTGTGACACCGAGCCACACACGGACCAGACAAGCCGCATATCTGATCCCACCACCCAGCCTGTGCTGAGTCAGTTGATTTCAGCCAGGATGGTGATCTGCTCTCCGAGTCCTCCTGAGCCAAGGAAAGCAAAGAATTGACCCTGCTCCTTATCGCCGACCCCATGCTGGATCCAGAGGAAGAACTCAGGATATCCTGAGGGCAACCAGTGAATTACTTTTGAAGTGCAGTCGCTGTTGTCGTGTGGACAAAGGCAGCAGCCAATTAGTGCACAGCAAGATCCCACAAACAGCAAATCAGATAAATGATAATGGATGGATAATCCATTTTGATGTCGTTCGTTGAGGGAGGAATGTCATGGGGAGAATTTCCTGCTCGCCTTGGAATAGTGCCACGGCATCTGTAACATCCACCTGAACAATGCTCCGTCTCATTCGAAAGCCGGCACCTTCGACAATGCAGGACTCTCTCAGTACCGCACTGGAATGTCAACCTGGATTATGTGCTGAAATCCTGGAATGGGGCTCAAACCCTGACTCGGAGACGAGAGTGCTACCGACTGAGCCAAGCTAGCGCAAGTTGGAATGTGCCTCTGAGTGGACGCAGGGCGAGGAGAGGATCAAGCTCTCTGTGATGCCCTCTTTAGCCGACTAGCCTGCTGACAGGAAGTGTAGCCACTTGGGCAAGGTATTTTAGGAACTCAACATCTTCACAGGAGAGCAGCAACTGGCATTTATATAACATTTTCCATGCTTCCCTCCCCCTCTGCTATTCTCCTGTAACCATTTACACCTCCTCTGAACCCATCTTTTGTTTTTTGACTTGTTTCTTTGGATGGTAATGGCCCTTGCACAATCATCCCTTTTGTCATTTAATCACTCCTGCCCTCCACCTTATCACAGATTTTATTCTTACCTTGCCTCCCCCTCCCCCCTTTTACCTGGCTTACACTTGCTTAAAAACTGTTAATCTCTAACATCTTCCAGTTCTGATGAAAGGTCATCGACCTGAAACGTTAACTCTGTTTCTCTCTCCACAAATACTCCCTAACCTGCTGGGTGTTTCCAGCATTTTCTGTTTTTATTTAAGATGTCCAGCATCCGCAGTATTTTCCTTTTTTTTATTCATTCACAGGATGTGGGCGTCGCTGGCAAGGCCGGCATTTATTGCCCATCCCTATTTCCCCTTCAGAAAGTGGTGGTGAGCCGCCTTCTTGAACTGCTGCAGTCCGTGGAATGTTGGCCTTTATTGCAAGGTTGGAGTATAAAAGCAGGGAAGTCCTGCTACAACTGTACAGAGTATTGGTGAGACCACACCTTGAGTACTGCGTACAGTTTTGGTCTCCTTATTTAAGGAAGGATATACTTGCATTGGAGGCAGTTCAGAGACGATTCACTAGGTTAATTCCAGAGATGAGGGGGTTGACTTATGAAGAAAGGTTGAGCAGACTGGGCCTATACTCATTGGAATTTAGAAGAATGAGAGGTGATCTTATTGAAACATATAAGATACTGAGGGGGCTCGACAAGGTAGATGCTGAGAGGATGTTTCCCCTCGTGGGGAAATCTAGAACTCGGGGGCATAGTTTCAGAATAAAGGGTCACCCTTTTAGAACTGAGATGAGGAGGAATTTCTTCTCTCAGAGGGTCGTAAATCTGTGGAATTCTCTGCCCCAGAGAGCCGTGGAGGCTGGGTCATTAAATACATTTAAGGTGGAGATAGACAGATTTTTGCAAGATAAGGGAGTGAAAGGTTATGGGGAGCGGGCAGGGAAGTGGCTTTCTGCTCAAGATCAGCCATGATCTTACTGAATGGCGGAGCAGGCTCAAGGGGCCAAGTGGCCTATTCCTGCTCCTATTTCTTATGTTCTTATATTCTTATTAGGACAGGTTGGTCAGAGAGGTCGGTTTTAAGGAGCGAATTAAAGGAAGAGAGAGAGGCGAAGAGGTTTCAGGAGGAAATTCCAGAGCTTAGGGCTCAGATAGCTGAAGGCACGGCCGCCAATGATGGGGCGAAGGAAATCAGGGATGCACAAGAGGCCAGAATTGGAGGAGCGCAGAGATCTCGGAGGGTTGCAGGCAACGTTCCCTTTAAGCTGCATGGCCGCACAGGGCTCTTGAGTCCCGGGCAGCTGGTGAGCCAACTTTTAAATTGAAAAAAACACGCATGCGTGGACTTTTGAATGGGCAGCGCGGCCCCCCAAAAAAAATTACAGGGAACATTGGTTGCAGGGCTGGAGGAGGGTACAGAGATAGGGAGGGGTGAGGCCGTGGAGGTATTTGAACATGAGGATGAGAATTTTAAATTAGAAGGGAAAAAAACCAGTGCAAGGACTAAAGCAATGAAGCAAGCCACGCCTCGACTCATGATGTGATTTTTTTCTCTCTGGGTAATACATTACATCGCTGTGTTGCCAGGTTACAAACCAGTCGGGGTGGAGGCGAGTAGGGATTTGCATATGCAAATTAAATCTGCCACAGATAACCTTCTATCATAGGGACGAGAGATGCTCTGGATATGGATGGGTCCAGATGGTGTTAATTAGGTGGGATTTTCCCTCTCCCTTTAGCCAGCTAAGCTATTCATTCATGGGGAGCACCACAGCCAGACCCAATCCAATTCCTCACCTGATATCTACACACGCATGTCCCAGCAGGGACCACTGTATAGTGATCAGGAATGGGGAACCCTGGCTGATTTTTCTCCTCCCTAACCCAAAGGTGTTTGGACGTCAGCCGTGGCTCAGTGGGTAGCACTCTCGTCTTAAGTCAGAAGGTTGAGGGTTCAAGTCCCACTCCAGAGACTTGAGCACAAAAATCTAGGTTGATACTCCCAGTGCAGCACTGAGGGAGGTGCCAACCTTCGGATGAGACGTTAAACCGAGGCTCCGTCTGCCCTCTCAGGTGGACGTAAAATATCCCATGGCACTATTTCGAAGAAGAGCAGGGGAGTTTTCCTTGGTGTCCTGCCAATAGTTATCTTTCAACCAAGACCTAAAGACAAATGACCTGGTCATTACCGCATTGTTGCAGTGTGCAAATTGGCTGCTGCGTTTCCTACGTTACAACAGTGACTACACTTCAGAAGTATTTAATTGACTGTGAAGTGCTTTGGAACATCCTGAAGCCGTGAAAGACGCTGTATAAATGCAAGTCTTTCTTTAAAGGTGCTGAATGCCAAATGTAGCACCCCCAACTGCAACCCTGGCCGAGATCAGCACACAACAGGTGGGGGGGGGGGCTTGAGCTTGGGAGCTTCCTGGTCAGTTCTACATGGGACGGTGTATTCCCCGACTCAGCTGTTGGGGGAAGCAGGTCCTAGTGCCTGGGGAACTACCAGAGAGTGCCGAACATAAAACAAAAAACACTGCAGGTGCTGGAAATCTGAAACAAAAACAAAAAACATTGGAAACACTCAGCAGGTCAGGCAGCATCTGTTAAGAGAACGTAAATCATAGAAACAGGAGGAGGCCATTCAGCGCCTCGAGTCTGTTCCGCCATTCAGTTAGATCACGGCTGCTCTGTATCTTAACCCTATCTACCCGCCTTGGTTCTGTAACCCTTAATACCCGTGCCTAACAAAAATCTACCAATCTTTGTTTTGAAATTTTCAATTGATCCCCAGCCTCAACTACTTTTTGGGGGAGAGAGTTCCAGATTTCCACTACCTTTTGCGTGATGAAGTGCTTCCTGACTTCACCCCTGAACGGCCTAGCTCTAATTTTTCAACAACAACGTGCATTTATATAGCGCCTTTAACGTAGTAGAATGTCCCAAGGTGCTTCACAGGAGTGTTTTAAGACAAAATTTGCCACCAAGCCACACAAGGAGAGGTTAGGGCAGATGACCAAAAGCTTGGTCAAAGACATAGGTTTTAAGGAGCGTCTTAAAGGAGGAAAGAGAGGCCGAGAGGTTTAGGGAGGGAATTCCAGAGATTAGGGCCCAGGCAGCTGAAGCCACGGCCGCCAATGGTGGAGCGATTAAAATCAGGGATGTTCAAGAGGCCAGAATTAGAGGAGCGCAGATATCTCGGAGGGTTCACAGAATCCCCACAGTGTAGATAGAGGCCATTTCAGCCCATCGAGTCTGCACCAACACATCCCACCGTATTTAATCCCCCTAACACTAAGGGTCAATTTATCACAGCCAAATCACCTAACCCGCACATCTTTGGACTGTGGGAGGAAACCGGAGCACCCGGAGGAAACCCACGCAGACACGGGGAGAATGTGCAAACTCCACACAGACAGTCACCCGAGGCCGGATTCGAACCCAGGTCCCTGGCGCTGTGAGGCAACAGTGCTAACCACTATGCCACCGTGTTGTGGGGCTGGAGGAGATTACAGAGATAGGGAGGGGTGAGGCCGTGGAGGGATTTGAAAACAAGGATGAGAAACAAGGAACAAGGATAAGGTTAAGCCCCCTTGTTCTGGATTCCCCCCCACCAGAGGAAATAATTTCTCTCTATCTACTCCTTTAATTCCTTTAATCATCTTAAACACCTCAATTAGACCGCCCCTTAATCTTCTATACTCGAGGAATACAAGCCTAGTCTGTGCACCCTGTCCTCGTAATTTAACCCTTTCAGCCCTGGTATCAATCTGGTGAATCTCCGCTGAGCTCGAGGAACAGCACCTCATCTTTCGATTAGGCACTCTACAGCCCTCTGGACTCAACATAGAGTTCAACAATTTCAGATCATAACCCCGGCCCCTATCACATATATATCTATTTTTTTTTATCCACACTTTTGTTTGGCCTTTTTTTCTTCCCTCCCACATGGCAGCTGTCCTTCATTCTGCCAGCGCAATTCACACTTCATCTAGAGCCATCCTTTGTTCCTCAACCTGTCCCATTTCCACCTCCTCTTGCCTTGAATATCTCTTAATGTCTCTCAATGGGGGAAAAATTCAGTTGGTTGTGCCTCCCGTTAGCGCCTTAAGAGGGCGCTAATGGGGCGCAAAGCATCGAGTGCCCAGGCGCGGCGAAGTTTGCGCCGCTCGTGAAATTAACTGGACATTTTGTGGCGGCGCTAAACACTACCGCCACGATCTCCTGCGCCGGCAGATCATGACGTCACTCGAGTGCGCAACGCCCCGGTATCGCCCCGGAGCGGATATTGAGTGGCGCCCCCTGCCTTACCGCCTGACGCTAGCAACGACAGGTTGAGGGGAGCGTTCTGCAGTCATGTAGGGAAAGGGGGAGCGCTATTTAAAGGTGACCGCTTCCTGCCTTTTATTGTTGGTGCCATTTTTGAACTACGCATTCTGAGAGAGAGAGGGAGAGACTTCTGGAGAGATTCAACGTTGTGTGAAGGAGTTTTGGGTACTGAGCAGCACTTTGCAGGTTCATTTTGATTTGCCATTCCTTGTATCGATTTAGCAGAGACTGTGGGAGCTGCACTCTGAGCTCTTTGCCTGGTACTCTCCATTGTTCTTTCCAGCACATTTGATGTGCAGGTCTCTCCAGGCCGAGATTCAAGGCTGCAATGAGCAGGATGTGGATGGAAAGCAAGATTAACCATCCCCTTTAAGAACTGGCCCATGCCATTGTGTGTGTGTTCCATTGCTGACTGACATCACATGAGCTTCGCCAGCGCTCTGAGGTAGCGCCTCGCTCCTCGGCCTTTGCGCCTTAAGACAGGTGTGAAGCGCCTGATTTAGCGCTGCAATCACCTCCAGGGGCGATAAAAGTCAAGTTTGCAGTCGGTGGTGATAATTAGCGCCAGGCGCTAATCTTTGCGCCCGGCCGATAATTGCGCCCCAAATGGGGCGATACTGAATTTCTCCCCCAATGTCTCTTAATCTCTCCTGCTTTCTGTCCTATCACTGACTTTCCCTTTTGTTCTTTCATCCCTCCCCCTTTTCCCAGCCCTAAACTTGCTTTAAAATCTATTTCATTTCCTGCTTTTTTCCAGTTCTGACAAAAGGTCTTCGACCTGAAACGTTAACTCTGTTTCTCTCTCCACGGATGCTGCCTGGCCTGCTGAGTTTTTCCAGCGTTTTCTGTTGTTATTTCGGATTTCCAGCATCCGCAGTATTTTGTTATCGTATTAGTGCTTGTGCTGAAATGTGTGATGGTGCGCACGGGTTTAATTGCCTGTGTCCGCGTAATTTTGTGTCTGTGCTATTTTAATATAGCTGTGAAACCTGTTAAACAGTGAATTTGCCGTCTGTTGATACTGTACCAGAGACAAGGTTATTTCACTTGCATTTTAAAAGAAAGACTTGTATTTCTAGAGCGCCTTTCACAACCACTGGATGTCCCAAAGCGCTTTACAGCCAGTGAAGTACTTTTTGAATTGTAGTCACTGTTGTAATGTAGGAAACGTGGCAGCCAATTTGTCCACAGCAAGATCCCACAAACAGCAATGTGAAATTGAACAGATCATCTGTTTTTTAGTTCTGACGAAAGGTCATCGACCTGAAACGTTAACTCTGTTTCTCTCTCCACAGATGCGGCCTGACCTACTGAGTATTCATAGCATTTTCTGTTTTTATTTTTATTTTCTTGTGATATTGGTTGAGGGATAAACATTGGCCCAGGACACCCTGCTCTTCGCCGAAATAGTGCCGCCCGAGAGGGCGGACGGGGCACCGGTTGAACATCTCACCTGAAAGACGGCACCTCCGACAGTGCAGCACTCCCTCAGTACTGGCACCGAGAGTGTCGGCCTAGATCACCCTTAGCTGCTCAAATCTGTGGAGTGGGACTCGAACCCACAACCTTCCGACCCTCCTTACACTTGCCTTCAGGTGCCAGTCTTCCAGGGCCTGCTGGGCTCATGGAGACCCTCTCGCTAGAGAATGCAAACAAGTGGGCCCGGTTCGCCGTGTTTACTGGAGGCCTTTACTTGACAGCGTATTTGCCCACCTCCCCATGTTCTAGTGGGTCTGCGACACTTTCAGTTCCCCGTGACTATAGCGGGGGGGGGGGGGGGGGGGCTGCATGCTGTGCAATCCACGTCACATAAGAATCACCTTAAGAGAGGTGAAGTAATTCAGGAAATAGCGATTGACTGGGCTTTAAATGTTGGGAAGATAGTCTGTGGTTAATCCAGCCACACCCAGCAGAACAAACAGTTCCAGTTGCAGCTTCAGGGCCCGCAGGTGCTGCTTCACAAAGGTGCTTGTGTCTGAGGTTCCGCCAAGTCAAACTGGCAGTGCTAGTCAAGCTCCTCTGTCTTTTTCTCTCTTGTTTCAGTGTTTCGGCTCAGCAAGCCGATCAAGGAGCTCTGAGTCACACGCCGCGATTTGCATTCCTTCCCCGTTTTCTCCACTTTAAGAAAGAAAGGACTTGCATTTGACATAGCCAGAAAATGCTGGGAACACTCAGCAGGTTAGGCAGCATCTCTCTCCACGGATGCTGCCTGACCTGCTGAGTATTTCCAGCATTTTCTGTTTATATTTCAGATTTCCAGCACCCGCAGTATTTTGCCTTTGTATTTGCATTTCTCTAGCGCCTTTCATGAACTCAGAAGTTCCCAAAGCACTTTACAGCCAATGAAGTACTTTTTGAAGTGTAGTCACTGTTGTAATGTAGGAAACGCAGCAGCCAATCTTGCGCACAAGGTTTAGCCAATGTTCATGTGATGTTTCTGGTAGTGTGTTGTCATACAGTGTTGGACAGATCTGTGTGCACCTTGAGAAGTGTCCAACTGAGTTCCAGTGAATGTTGAGACATAACTTCCCCCCCCCCCCACCCCCCGCCCCGCTATAGTGATGTGTGTGCATGGAATGGCTTGGACACTAAAGGGATGCTTCATGGTGCTGGTGTGGGATGGTGTCAGCCTGGCACATCATGTGGCAGCCAGGGTTTACAGCGTCAAGTGAAGTAAATCTGGTCATGATGATGCCATCGCTGGCCTCCCAGGCAGCAATGTTGTCAGGGGCTGATGCCCTGTGTCCTGTGCAGCATCAGGTGATGGCGGAGAAGGTTGGTGATGTTGGTGTGCCTGGTGATGTTGGTGTTGGGGCTGATCGTGTGAGGATTCAGAGGACCAAGGTGTGATTTTTCCAGGGGCAACGATGTTGCTGCAATAGATGGCAGCTGCAGGTGAGATGACAGAAGCGATCTTTCAATGGTGAGAGAGGTTGTTCCAGTGAGGTGGCACTGATTGTACAGTTGACTCTAAACACTTGCAAGCTAATTAAATCTCTATGGGGGAAAAATTGGGTTGCTTTGCGCCTCCTGTTAGCGCCCCAAGGGGGTGCTAATGGGGCACAAAGCCCCGAGCGCCTGGGCGCGCTACCGCTAACACCTCCCGTGAAATTCAGCGGGAGGTTAGCAGTAGCCGGTAGTGCCCTGCAGCGCTGCGCCTCTGGCGATGACATCATCGCCGTGCACAGCACCCCGCTCACGCCCCGGCCGCAAACTTGGCTCGCGCCCCCTGACCTCCCACCGGTCGCTATGTCCGACAGGGTCAGGGTGCCGTGTTTGCGGTGATAATTAAAGGGCAGGTGCCGGGGGGCCATTTTTTTTGGCCCGCCTGCCAGCACCTGCCCCCTCTGGCCTACTCCTGCGGGGTGTCGGCCACGATCGGTCAGCCCGGCGCTCCTCTTGAGTGCCGGGCTCTTTTGCCAGCACCCCGCTCCCCGGTAGTCCAGCAGGGCCCCGGTGCGTGCTTGGCCCCTCCCCTTTAATTGGGGGAGGGGGGCCTGCAGTAGCGCGGCGCTACATGCCGACGCGCGTGGCGCTGTTGCACGTAGCGCCGCGATATAGAATGGGAGCGCCCCAAGAGGGAGGGGGAGCGCTTCCAGTAGCACCCCGCCTCCTGCTGGGGCGCTACCATTCAATTTCCAGCGCGGGGGCACTAACTTTTTTGGGGCGCTAAAAGTAGCTCCCCGGCAAAGTTAGCACCCCAAAGGGGGCGCGATCCTATTTTTCCCCCTATGTGTCTTACAAATGCAGTAACCAACAGTTTCTGAGCTCTGAAACTGACCAGCTGCAACATGGCATCCTTTATACCACTTCTGCAGCTGTCAGCTTATCAGATACATCAAAGCAGACTCAACTCACGACAGGGTGAGCTGGCGTGTTTCCCGAGCAGCGGCTAACCCATGGGGGAGCACGTAAAATTGCAAGGTAGCCTCAAAATAGCATTAAATTGGCTGTTAACAAGCCATTTAATTATCTAAATTGTCTCCCCCACCGCTTGGTGTCGGGTCAGTTCTGCGCAGACAGACCCCACTGTCTTAATGGGTTAATAAGGGACAGCAAGCACAGATTTTAAGATTGTGAAGGGGCTTGATCGGGTGGATGCGGTAAGGATGTTCCCAAGGATGGGTGAAACTAGAACTAGGGGGCATAATCTTAGAATAAGGGGC
This sequence comes from Squalus acanthias, assembly GCA_030390025.1. Taxonomy (NCBI): domain Eukaryota; kingdom Metazoa; phylum Chordata; class Chondrichthyes; order Squaliformes; family Squalidae; genus Squalus; species Squalus acanthias. The sequence goes on along the minus strand of CM059450.1, from coordinate 26,222,535 downwards.
TGCTCTTTCAAAACTGAGATGAGGAGAAACTTCTTCACTCAGAGGGTAGTAGGTCTGTGGAATTTGCTGCCCCAGGAAGCTGTGGAAGCTACATCATTAAATAAATTTAAAACAGAAATAGACAGTTTCCTAGAAGTAAAGGGAATTAGGGGTTACGGGGAGCGGGCAGGAAATTGGACATGAGGCTGAGTTCGGATCGGTCGAGGCCCTGTGGGTGGCGGAGCGGGCCCAGGGGCTGAGTGGCCGGGTCCTGCTCCTACTTCTTGTGTTCTTTAGATTTGAGGTGAGGATCAGATCAGCCATGATCTTATTGAATGGCGGAGCAGGCTCGAAGGGCCGATTGGCCTACTCCTGCTCCTATTTCTTATGTTCTTATGTTCTTATTTGTTAAAGGCAAATCGTGTCTGACGAGCCTGATTGATGAAGTAAGAGAGGGTTGATGAAGGTTGTGCTGTAGATGTGTGTATATATATGGACTTTCAAAAGGTATTTGATAAAGTACCACATATCAGACTTATTTGGAAAATAGAAGCACATGGGATTAAAGGGACAGTTGCAAGTTGGGTACTTAATTGGCTAAGGGATAGGAGGCAGAGACTAGTGGTGAACGGATGTTTTTTGGACTGGAGAAAAGTATGCAGTGGGATCCCCCAGGGGTCGGTATTGGTAACATGTGTCAGCTGTGGCTCAGTTGGTAGCACAATTGCTTTTGAGTCAGAAGGTTGTGGGTTCATGTCCCACTCCAGGGGCTTTGAGCACATAAAGCTAGGCTGACACTCCAGTGCAGTGCTGAGGGAGTGCTGCACCGTCAGAGGTGCTGTCTTTCGGATGAGACATTAAACCGAGGCCCCGTCTGCTCTCTCAGGTGGACGTGAAAGACCCCATGGCACTATTTCGAAGAAGAGCAGGGGAGTTATCCCCGGTGTCCTGGGGCCAATATGTATCCCTCAACCAACATAACAAAAACAGATGATCTGGTCATTATTACATTGCTGTTTGTGGGAGCTTGCTGTGCGTAAATTGGCTGCCGCGTTTCCCACATTACAACAGTGACTACACTTCAAAAGTACTTCATTGGCTGTAAAGTGCTTTGAGATGTCTGGTGGTCGTGAAAGGTGCTATATAAATGCAATTCTTTCTTACTGACACGCAGTACCTTCAGAGAATGATCACTCCCAAATCCGCTACCTGTAGGAACCCTTTGTGTTGTACAAATATTCACTGTTGCCTGATCCTATATGCATGACCTTCTATTTATCCACATTAAATATCATCTGCCACATCTCAGCTCACAAGCATCATTAGTCAAGCCTCTCTGAAGATAGCCAATTGTTCTACTTGTCACCTGCCCACGCAGTTTTGTGTCATCAGTAAATCTACCGACACCCCATCCCATATCATTCACAAAATCGTAGGGGGTCCCACAACAAATCCTCGTGGAACGCCACTGGTTACTTTCCCCTCCAGGCAGAGCATCTTCCGTTTATCACTGCTTTCTGTCGCTAGCCCAGTTCTCAACCCATCGAGATAACTTGCCAACGATTCCATGAGCCAGACTTCCTCATCAACCTCACGTGAGGAACTTTATCAGACGCTTTTGAAAATTCAAATAAACTATATCCTGTCTGCTAGTTAACCCCTCAAAAGATTCAGATAGGATTGGCAAGGCATGAGCTGTTACTTCAGAAACCTCTGATACCAATTCTCTTTAAATGCTCATATATGGCATCCTGTAGATTGCCTCCAAGCATTTTTCCCACTATGCATGTTAAACTAACCGGCCCATAATTCCCAGGTCTGTGCCTTACTCTTTTTTTTGCCTAATGGGACTACATTTGCCATTCTAAGATCGCCACTAATAAATCCAACAGGGAATTCAGGAGAAACGCCTTTACCCAGAGAGTGGCGAGACTGTGGAACTCGCCACCACAGGGAGTGGTTGAATCGAATAGTGTAGATGCATTTAAGGCAAATCTGGATAAACACACGAGGAATAGCAGGATATGCTGATCGGGTGAGATGAAGAGGGGTGGGAGGAGGCTCGTGTGGAGCAGAAACACCAGCTGTTGGGCTGCATGGCCTGTTTCTGTGCTGTACATTCTATGCCATTCTCCAGGCACTACTGTATTTATGGAGCTCTGAAAAATATCAACTAAAGCTTTGCTAACTTCCTCCTTTAATTCCTTGATGATTTTAGGATTATCCCATCTGGCCCTGGAGCCTGGAACATGTTCTCCACTGTCTTCTATGAGTACTATGGACTGTTTAGCCCCATTTACTATGACTGGAATTTGTCAACATCCTCCACCCCTCTGAGCCAGAAGGTCGAGGGTTCGAGCCCTACTCCAAGGACTTGAGACACTTCAGTGCCTTACTGAGGGAGTGCTGCACTGTCGGAGGTGCTGGCTTTCAGATGAGTTAAACTGAGGCTCTTTGTGCCTGTGCAGGCGGATGTTAAAGACCCCACAGCACTATGTGTCAGTTGTGGCTCAGTGGTAGCACTCTCGTTTCTGAGTCAGAAGGTTGTGGGTTCAAGTCCTGGTCCGGCAGACGTTGCGCACAAAATCTAGCCTGACACTTCAATGCTGCACTGTCAGAGGTGCCTTCTTTCAATGCAACATTAGACTGATTCCTGTCTCCCCTCTCAGGTGGACATCAAAGATCCCACGGCACTATTTGAAGAAGAGTTCGTCCTAGCCAATATTTATCCCTCAACTAAAGCAGTTGCTATTTGCGGGATCTTTTTGTGCGCAAATTGGCTGTCACGTTTCCTACATTACAACAGTGACCATACTTCATTGGCTGTGAAGCGTCAAGGGGTGTTGTGTGGTCGTGAAAGGCGCTATAGAAATGCAAGATCTTTCTTTTCTTTAGAAAGCATGGGGGAAAAATTGGGTATCGCCCATTTTGGGGCGCCAATATCGCCTGGGCGCAAAGTTTAGCGCCCGGCGCTAATTATCGCCTCCGATTGCAAAATTCGGCGCTATTGCCCCTGGAGGTGATTTGAGTGCTAAATCAGGCACTACACACCTCTCTTAATGCGCTAACGTCGGGGAGCGAGGCGCTACCTCAGAACACTACCGAAGCTCAGGCGATGTCCGTTACCATGGAAGCCAGACAGACTGGCGCCATCCAGTTCTTAAGCGGGAGGGGCCATCTTGCTGGCCAGCCACACCCTGCTGATTGCAGCCTTGAATCTCGGCCTGGAGAGACCTCAAAAGCAATTGTGTTGGAAGCACTAATGGATAGGCCCAGGGAAAGAGCTCGGCGCTTAGGAACCTCAAAAGTGGTGCTGAGGGCCAAAACTTCTCAGGACAGCGTTAAATCTTTCCAGATGTCTCTCGCCCTCTCAACCTGCGTGTACCAAAAATGTTGCCGACAAGAAAAGGCAGGAAGTGCCCGCCTTTAAATAGCGCTCCCCCAACCCCTTCCCAACTTGAAAACGTTCCCCTCTACCTGTCTTTCCTAGCGGCAGGCGCTAAGGCAGGGGGCAGGACTCAATATCCGGTCCAGGGCGTTGCACACTCAACTGACATCGCGACCTGTGGGCGCAGGAGACCGTGGCGGTAATGTTTGCGCCACCGCAAAAATGACTGGTTAATTTGGCGCTAACCAACCGAATTTTTCCCCCCCATGTATTTGTTTAAGTCGCTTTGGCTGGGTGATGATGGAGGTCGAACACCCTGCTGACCCTCACGGCCTAAGCTCATGGGTGAGGAACGGCCACATGAGGAACACAGCGGTCAGCGCCTGTTGAACTGTACCCCAGCGAGGAGTCAACACCTTCAGCAAAGCAGCAAAGAAATGGAGAAGGGGAATCTGGGGGCAAAAAAAGGAGATGGTAACAGAACCAACTGGTCCGTAACCAGAGGACCTCTCCAGTGCTTTGAGGTGCCTGCTGTACATGGTCCATGTCTCTGAGGCATACAGGAGGGTGGGTATCACTACTGCTCTGTAGACCATGAGCTTGGTGCCGGGTTTGAGGTCCTGGTCTTCAAACACTCTCTACCTCAGGCGACCGAAGGCTGCACTGGCACACTGAAGGCGGTGTTGGACTTCGTCATTCGCCCCACCTGTGACAGAGACTGTAGGTCCCGCATTGGACTCATCAGCCACCTGAGAACTCATTTTTAATGTGGAAGCAAGTCATCCTCGGGTCCGAGGGACTGCCTAAGAAGAAGAACCAGAGGACACAGATTTAAAGTAATTGGCAAAAGAATTAGAGAATACAAACCAGGGATGATGAGGGACTTCAATTATGTGGAGAGATGAGAGAAGCTGGGGCTGTTCTCCTTAGAGCAGAGAAGGTTAAGGGAAGATTTAGTAGAGGTGTTCAAAAAGGGTTTTGAAAGAGTGAATAAGGAGAAACTGTTTCCACTGGCAGAAAGTCGATAACCAGAGGACACAGATTTAAGATAATTGGCAAAAGAACCAGAGGGAAGATGAGGAGAATTTTTTTACACAGTGAGTTGTTGTGATCTGGAATGCGCTGCCTGAAAGGGCGGTGGAAGCAGACTCAATAGTAACTTTCAAACGGGATACTTGAAAAGGAAAAAAAATAGCTGAGCTATGGGGCAAGAGCAGAGGAGTGGGACTAATTGGATAGTCCTTTCAAAGAGCCGGTACAGGCACGATGGGCCGAATGGCCTCTTACTGTGCTGTATGATTTTATAACCGGTTTGGGAATGATGCGGCCCCTTCACAGGTTCCCTCCACATTCCTTAGCACGGCTGTGCTTTGATGCGGTTGCTTTGAGTCTTTTTCTTTTTCTACTGGCGCTTTTGATCTGTTTGAGGCAGAAATAGAGAGTTTTGCGAAATTAAAAGAAAGTGGCATTATCGTCATCAAAGTGACCACATCAACTGGGCCAAGTTTTAAAGGGACATGATCGGCCCGAACAATTTTCCCTTCAGTGCTCATACACTAAGTCTGTTTGTCCCTATGGAGGCACAGCACCTCTCAATCTCCCGGGCAGTATACAAGAGAAACCTTGGCATTGAATAGACACCCCTTCCCTCAACGCTACCCTACCACCTCTCCATCCATCACCACCTTTCTTGTCTCTCTATTTTATTGATCTGACCAATGCTCCCCAATCCCTCCTCTCTTGTTCCTCCGAAGCTCCAAATCTTCCTGTCCTACACCCTCTTCCTTCTCCCTGCATCGTTACTGCGTTGAGATCAAGGCTCATCACACCGTCTCCTACTCCCAACTATGCCCCCCAAAAAGCTGTTGAAGCTGGGGGTCAATTGAAAATTGCAAAACTGAAATTGATAGATTTTGGTTAGGCAAGCTGGGGTTGTTCTCATTGGAGCAGAGAAGGCTAAGAGGAGATTAGATAAAGGTGTTTAAAATCATGAAGGGTTTAGGTAGAGTAAATAAAGAGAAAGGGGTAAAAATTAGGTCGCGCCCCATTTGGGGCGCAAATATCGTCTGGACGCAAATATTAGCGCCTGGCGCTAATTATCGGCACTGACTGGAAACTTCACTTTTACCGCCCCGGGAGGTGAGTGGAGCGCTAAAGCAGGCGCTGCACACCTGTCTTAAGGCGCAAAGGCCAAGGAGTGAGGCGCTAACTCAGAGCGCTGGCGAAGCTCATGTAATGTCAGTCAGCAATGGAACACACACACAATGGCACGGGCCAGTTCTTAAAGGGGATGGTTAATCTTGCTTTCCATCCACATCCTGTTCATTGCAGCCTTGAATCTCGGCCTGGAGAGACTTGCACATCAAATGTGCTGGAAAGAACAATGGAGAGTACCAGGCAAAGAGCTCAGAGTGCAGCTCCCACAGTCTCTGCTAAATCGATACAAGGAATGGCAAATCAAAATGAACCTGCAAAGTGCTGCTCAGTACCCAAAACTCCTTCACACAACGTTGAATCTCTCCAGAAGTCTCTCCCTCTCTCTCTCAGAATGCGTAGTTCAAAAATGCCACCAACAATAAAAGACAGGAAGAGGCCCCATTTAAATAGCGCCCCCCCCAGCCCCACAGCGATTGATAGCGTTCCAGTCTTCTGGTCGTTGGATGCGCCAGGCGGTAAGGCAGGGGGCGCCACTCAATTTCCGCTCCAGGGCGCCACAAGGGCGTTGCACCATGGAATGACGTCACAATCTGCGCGCGCAGGTGGTCGCAGCGGTAAGTTTTAGCGCCGCCGCACAATCTCTAGTTAAGTTCCCGAGCGGCGCAAACATCGCTGCGCCCGGGCGTTAGCGGCTTTGCGCCCCATTAGCGCCCTCTTAAGGCGCTAACGGGAGGTGCAACCAACTGAATTTTTACCCCAAACTGTTTCCAATGGCTGAAGGGTCGATAACCAGAGGGCTCAGATTTAAGGTGATTGGTAAAAGAACCAGAGGCGATATTTTACGCAGTGAGTGGTTAGGATTTGGAATGCGCTGCCTGATAGGGCGGTGGACACAGATTCAATAGAAGCCTTCAAAAGGGAATTTGATAAATACTGGAAGGAGAAAAAATTGCAGGGATATGGGGAAAGAACGGGGGTGTGGGACTAACGGGATCGCTCTTCGAAAGAGCCGGCGCAGACTCGATGGGCTGAATGGCCTCCTTCTGTGCTGTACTATTCCATGATTCAAGGGTATTAAGGGATATGGATCCAAGGCGGGTAGATGGAGTTAAGATGCAGATCGGCCATGATATAATTGAATGGCGGAACAGGCTCGAGGGGCTGAATGGCCTCCTCCTGTTCCTATGTCCCAGGACCTCAAAACTGGGCAGCGCCTCTCCTTCCCTTCTTCTCACGATTGTAAGGCTTTAAAAACCCAAGATTGGCGTCACTTAACCACTGCTTCCTGATTGGCCTCATCTTCTCTCCTGTTGTTTTCAACCCTGGTGGTATCCTGCACTCTGAACCTTGAACCTTCCCTTGTGTTTCACATAAGAAAGAGAGCAAGCGCCAAACTAGAAAGCCTCTGGCTTTCGTGGGTGGAATCCTCAGAGCTTTTATTCCCTTTCATCCTATTAAAAGTTGCAGCATTCGGTTTCCTGTCCTTTCTTTGGCTCCGGCTCAAATATGCAAGAAAATAAATAACTCTCCCCTCTCACAGTGACAAGCTCCGCAGGAGCCAAACCTTTAAAACTCAGCGATGGGCTGCCCGGAATCAGAATTGCACCATAACATGAAGAAATTGACCCGCAGACCACTCCTTGAGTATCACATTCAGCCCTGGCCCACCAAGACACGAGGGAGGCAGTTTAACCCTGGCGGCAGTACAGAGAAATACTGCAAGGCCGATCCCCAGTGTCACAGGGCTGAGCTAGGACAAACCTTGGTGTTAGCTGTTGATCTCTTGACACTCTCTGAGTCAGAAGGTTGTGGGTTCAAATCCCACTCCAGAGACTTGAGCGCATAATCCAAGCTGACACTCCCAGTGCCAGTACTGAGGGAGTGCTGCACTGTCGGAGGTGCCGTCTTTCGGATGAGACATTATCCGAGGCCCCGTCTGCCTGCTCAGGTGGATGTTAAAAGATCCCATGGCCACTATTGGATGAAGAGCAGGAGAGTTCTGGCCAAAATTTATCCCTCAATCAACATCACTAAAACAGGTCATTATCTCATCGCTGTTTGTGGGAGTTTGCTGTGCACAAATTGGCTGCCGTGTTTCCTACATTACAACAGTGACTACACTTCAAAAGTACTTAATTGGTTGTAAAGCACTTTGGTACGTCCTGAAGTCGTGAAGGGTGCTTTCTTTATGAGGGATGGATGTTGAACACCTGAAGACCCCAATCCTATACATCCCTTGCTTCCTTCCCCACTGTTGAGCATGGGTGTGTTTAATGCTGGGTGCATGAATGCTCCATTGTAGAGCGGTGAAGTTCTCTGTGAGCAGACCGGGCCGCCTGCTGTCCCCATTCCACACCATGTGGTTTCACTTGTGGTTTTATTATTCTGGGGAGGCCGGGCTTTATCGCAGCTGAAAAGAGTGGGTGGAAGCCAATCACCGAGCAGCAGCAGCATCGCAAGGGAGGTGGAAAATACAGCAATGCGGCGGTGACGGCATTGCCCTGGAGGGGTGATGTTACGTGCTGGCTGTTCCTGCTCCGTCACCTACAGCCGTTGACACAGAGCCATAGGAGGGTTCAGTTCCCGAATCAGTTGTGGCTCAGTAAGTAATACCTCTTGCCTCTGAGTCAGAAGGTCGTGGGTTCAAGGCCCACTCCAGAGATTTGGGCACAAAATCCAGGCAGATACTAGTGCTAGTACTGTCGGAGGTGCTGTCTTTCAGTTGAGACATTAAACTGAATAGTAGGGCTATTGGGGAAGGAGTGGGATTGAAAGTCTGTCCTCTCAGGTCCACTTAAAAGATCCCATGCTACTATTTCGAAGAAGAGCAGAGGGGAGTTCTCCCTGGTCTCCTCTATTTATCCCTCAACCATCATCACTAAAACAGATGATCTGGTCATTATCTCATCGCTGTTTGTGGGAGCTTGCTGTGCACAAATTAGCTGCCGCGTTTTCTACATTACAACAGTACGTCATTGGCTGTAAAGTGCTTTGGGACATCCTGAGGTCGTGGAAGATCTGATACAAATGTAAGTTATTTTCCTGCATCCTCCATCTCCGTAGTGCTGTATTGGCCACTTTCACCCTGGCATGGTGTCAGTTTGGACCACGGGGGGCTGCTGCCCAGGAACCCGCTGTTGGCATTCACAGTGCCGTCTCCGCTCCCTTAACCCAGCGACAGAACTAATAGCTGTGCATTCCATTCACTGACAGGAATCCATCCAGTTCCTTTTTGAAACCCTCCCATGGTTTTCTGTTCCAGGATTCCATCACCCCCTTACTAAAAAAAATTGCCTACATTTCCTGCCTTCCTTTGACGCCCTTAACTTTAAACTGTGTCCCCCAGTCTTTGGATCCAATAGAAGAATTTTCCTAGATCCAAGTTCTGCATAGCTGTGAAAATCCGAAAAACCTATACTGAGTTCCCCCCTCCTCTCCAGAGAGCATAGTCCCAGGTTAAACAGTCTCTACTCATAGCCCAGCTCCCTGACCATCTCCAATAATTCTGTATCCTTTCGTAATCTGCTTGCTGACCTACATTGGCTCCCGGTCCGGCAACGCCTCAATTTTAAAATAAAGCTCTTTACAGCCAATGAACTATTTTGAAGTGTAGTCACTGTTGTAGGAAACGTGGCAACCAATATACGCACAGCAAGGTCCCACAAACAGCAATGAGATAAGTGACCAAATAATTTGTTTTTTGGTAATGCTGGTTGAGGGATAAATATTGGTCCAGGAGACCGGGGAGAACTCCCCTGCTCTTCTTTGAAAAAGTGCCACGGGATCTTTTATGCCCACCTGAGAGGGGAGACGGAGCCCCATTTCATGGAGTAGTCTATTCAGCCTACGAGCCTGTTCTGCCATTCAATCAGATCATGGCTGATCTGTACGTCAATTCCATTTATCCACCTTTTCTCCATATCCCTTGATACCCTTACTCAACGAAAATCTTACCGATTTCAGTCTTGAAAATTTCAATTGACCTCCAGCATCCACAGCCTTTTGGGGGTGCGAGCTCCAGATTTTCACTACCCTTTGTGTGAAAAAGTGGTTCCTAATTTCACTCCTAAATGGCCAAGCTCTAACTTTAAGATAACAACAGAAAATGCTGGAAGCACTCAGCAGGCCAGGCAGCATCCGTGGAGAGAGAAACAGAGTCAACGTTTCAGGTCTGGGACCCTTCGTCAGAACTGGAAAAGGCTGGAGATGTAACAGATTTTAAGCAGGTATAGAGGCAGGGAAAGGGGGAGGGGAGGGGAGGAAGGAACATTCTGTGCTAGGCTAGGAGGCAGGAGAGATTAAATGTTGAAAATGGGGATGGCAAAATCATAAACAGCCTGAAAAATGGGGGCAGGGGTTAGAGTCTGAAATTGTTGAACTCAATGATGAGTCCAGAAGGCTGTAAAGTGCCTAACCGAAAGATGAGGTACTGTTCCTCGAGCTTACGTTGAGCTTCATTGGAACAGTGTAAGAGATCAGAGTGGGAGTGAAGCAGAGAATTAAAGTGACAGGCGACCGGAAGCTCGGGATCACCCTTACGGACTGAACGGAGGTGTTCCGCAAAGCGGTCGCCCAATCTGTGTTTGGTCTCCCCAATGTAGAAGAGACCGCATCATGAGCAGCGAATACAGTATACTAAATTGCAAGAAGTACAAGTAAATCGCTGTTTCACCTGGAAGGGGTGTTTAGGCTCCTGGACAGTGGGAAGGGAGGAGGTAAGAAGGCAGGTGTTGCATCTCCTGTGCTTACACGGGAAGGTGCCGGGCGAAGGGGAAGGGCTAACTTTAAGATGTTGCTCCTTGTTCTTGATTCATTCACCAGTGGAAATAGTTTCTCTGTATCTAACCTATCAATTCCCTTTATCATTTTAAAGGCCTCGATTAGATCACCCATTAACTTTCTAAACTCGAGGGAATTCAAACCAAGTTTATACAACCTGTCCTCATAAGTTAACCCTTTAAGCCCTGTTATAATTCCAGTGCATCTGCTCAGTACCTCCTCCAAGGCCAGCTTCCTTCCTGAGGTGTGGTGCCCAGAACTGAACGCAGTACTCCAGATGGGATCTGACCAAGGCACAAGTACAAGTACAACTGAAGCACAACATCCTCCTCTTTGTATCCCAACTCCCTTGAGATAAAAATCAACATTCCATTAGCCCTTTTGATTATTTTTCATATCCGTGCACTAACCTTTAGAGATCTGTGTCTCTCATCTGAAGGCCAGCACCTCCAATAGTGCAGCACTCCCTCAGTACTAGCACTGGGGTGTCAGCCTAGATTATACTCAGGTCTCTGGAGCAAGGTTTGAACCCCACAACCTTCTTACATCAGAGGCAAGAGTGCTACCACTGAGCGAAGGCTGAAATATTGAGGGTGGAAGGATTCGATCCCCCTCATGGCCAAATGGCCGTCTGACCCTCACTGTCGAAACAAATGAAGAATGGCCTCTTGGGAAAAGTGCTCAGGGGCAGACGGCGGTCAAGGGAGATTAATGCCTTCAGGAGAGGCGGGGAACAACAGTGGGACTCTGCGTGGAGTCCCTTGGACTTCCCTCCAACTAGCTGCATGCAGTGAATACAAACAGTGCATCGCATTATCTCTTTCACCCAAAACAAGGGCAGCTTCCTGAAAAAAACATAGTTTTCCAGCTCATAAATCTGCCATCAGCAGAGGCCGGATTGCAACAGGTGCACCCCAGAGGGGAGACAGGAGAGGAGCCTCGGAGGCTGGTCGCTGGACACACTGGACTGAGCCAGAAGGGAAAGGCTGGAAAAATGTTCAGCGGTTAAGCCTCGAGCGGAGGCGGTGGAGATGGGACCTCACAGAGGGACACTGGGTATAAAAGGTATAAGAAATGACACAACTTCAAACAAATCCGTGACAGTAAAGGGGACATAGGGTCAAACTGGGGAAAGGGGAATTAAGGACTGATACAAGTTCACACAAAGACAAATTAACACATTGAATTGACTTTGATTGGTGTAGTGCAGGCAAAAATACCTGGAATCATTTAAGAGATTGGATTCTGCGAACAAGGTGTGTCTGATGGGAAAGCTCGGATGAGTCAAAGAGTTTCCTGTGTCTGTCTTGTCACCCGTCTAGGCTCTAAGCTCCGGAATTCCCTCCCTAAACCTCGCATCTCTCCTCCTTAAAGACACTCCTTAAAACCTACCTCTTTGACTAAACTGTTGGTCACCTGTCCTAATAACTCCTTGTGTGGTTCGGTGTCAGATTTTGCCTTAAGGGCGCTATATAAATGCTTGTTGTTATCTGAAGAAGCTGACATCCTGTAACTATTTAGATCCCAGTGCCCAGCCCGCACGGGCTGGAGTCAAGGTGCAACGCTTTGCTGCTGGAGTATCGAGGCATGTTAAAAATATATTTTTTCTCAGGCACAAAGGCCACATTAGTTGCCCTGAGATCGTTATTTGTCAACTATATTCTCTTCTTCTTCTTAGGCAGTCCCTTGGAACTGAGGATGACTTGCTTCCACATTAAAAATGAGTTCTCAGGTGACTGATGAGTCCAATGCAGGACCTACAGTCTCTGTCACAGGTGGGGCAGACGGTGGTTGAAGGGGCAGGTGGGTGGGGTGCTTGGGTTGACGTGCGCTCCTTGCGCTGCCTGCACTTGGCTTCCGCTTGCTCCCGGCGAAGAGACACGAGGTGTTCGGCGCCTTCCCGGATGCTTCTCCTCCACTTTGTGCGGCCTTGGGCCAGGGATTCCCAGGTGTCGGTGGGGATGTTGCACTTTTTCAAGGAGTCTTTGAGGGTGTCCTTGAAGCGTTTCCTCTGCCCACCTGGGGCTCTCTTGCCATGTCGGAGCTCTGAGTAGAGCGCTTGTTTTGGGATTCTCGTATCGGGCATGCGGATGATGTGACCCGTCCATCGGAGCTGATCGAGCGTGGTCAAAGCTTCGATGCTGGGGTTGTTGGCCTGAACGAGAACACTGACGTTGGTGCGCCTATTCTGCCAATGGATTTGCAGGATCTTGCGGAGGCAGCGTTGGTGGTACCTCTCCAGTGCTTTGAGGTGCCTGCTGTACATGGTCCATGTCTCTGAGGCATACAGCAGGGCGGGTATCACTACTGCTCTGTAGACCATGAGCTTGGTGCCGGGTTTGAGGTCCTGGTCTTCAAACACTCTCTTCCTCAGTCAACTATGTAGTCTGGGTCTAAAGCCCCGTGTAGGCCCAGACTAGGTAGGGGAGGCTGGTTCCCGTCCCTAAAGGACATTAATGAACCAGTCGGATTTTTACAACAATCCAACACCTTTCGTGGTCATTTTAACTGGTGCCAGCCCCCAAATTAGCTGATTTACTAAATGCAAACTCTCAATTTGCCCTGGTGGGATTTGAACTCACAACCTCTGCATTGCTAGGCCAGTACTAGAACCACTATACACTACAGTTAGGAGTTCAAGTTTTGGAAAAAGATGATTATGTGTAGGTTAAGGCGCCGCCCAGTGTGGTAATGAGCTATGCAGAGCATAAAGCTCCCAGGTTTGACCCCCCCCACCACCTCCCAACAGCCCGTGTTAGTTAGCTGATCTCAGCTGGGGTGCAGTGGTTGGCCTCAGTACCCCTGGGCTGGGTAGGGGGAGAGCAATCAGCTGTGGCTCCTGCCCTTCACCAACACCCAGCGACCCCACTCTGCCGGAAAACGCGCCTGCGTGCGCATTGAGCGAGTGCAATATGGTGGATTGGCGGTGACGCCCCCCAAGGCTGAATATCCAGCCGGCACTCAGTGTCTGGGCTGGAACGCATGGCCGCTTGGAGATGGCGGCGTGTAGCGGGAAGGACCTGTGCAAGTGAACCTCAGCGAGGAGTCAGCACTTTCAGGAGAGGAGGGAGGAACGGTTTCTAACTATACTGTAGTGTGGGAAGGGGGTGGAGGAATGATTGCATTCCTAAATAAATTCCTGTGTACAAACCGCTCCCTTCTGGGCTGCTTTGCAATGTATAATAAGCCTGCATTGAGCCCCAGTAAGCTGCGCTGTGCAAGGGCTCTGCTCTCATGTTTCCCCACTGTCACTGACACAATCCAGTTGTACATTCCTGGATCTTGAGTCAGTGAGGCTGGGAGGGGCTGGAATGAGCCAGTTTCCTCTGGTGAGTCAGTGGAAAATGGTCTGTTATCTGCCCTCCACAACGTTAGTCACTCGCATTTCCTTATAGTAACCCTATTCCCTACTCAGGCCATGGATATGACACAGAACCCACCCCTCTCAGCTCCACACGGAATGAGTCTCTGAATTCAGAAACATGCACACTCATTTTGTTCCTCTCTGCATGAAACATCCAACATTTCTTCCATTTACTTTCCCCTTTAGTGTCAGTTTGCCTCAGTCAGTAGCACTCTTGCCCCTGTGCCAGAGGGTGCGAGATGCTGCCTCCCTCCAGTACTTGAGCCTGTAATCCAGGCTGACACTCTGGTGCGGTACTGAAGGGGTGCTACCTTGTCTTTTGGGATGAGACATTAAACCAAGCCCCCCTCTGTCTCCTATCTCTGTAACCTCCTCCAGTCCTACAACCCTCCGAGATCTCTGTGTTCCTCCGACTCTGGCCTCTTGGGCATCTCCCACTCCCTTCGCTCCAGCATTGGCGACTGCGCCTTCAGCCGCCTACGCCTTAAGCTCTGTAATTCGCCTCTCTCTCTTTAAGACCCTCCTTAAAAACCTATCTTTTTGACCAAGCTTTGGTTCACCTATCCTAGTGTCTACTTCTTTGGCTCGTTGTCAAATTTTGTCTGATTACACTCCTGTGAAGCGCCTTGGGACGTTTTACTACGTTAAAGGCGCTATATAAATGCAAGTTGTTGTTGTGGCTGTTGTAGGTGGATTTTAAAGATCTCAGGGTAAATTTCAACTTTGCTGGGTTGGGGGGTGGGGGTGGCAGGGAGCGGAAAACCAGCAGTGTATACAGGGCAACTAAAAGTGGCCAACAAATGCCAACCTTGCCAGCGATGCCCACATCTCAAGAATGAATTTTCAAAGTACAGGGCAGGAAGGGCCCAGGTTTGAACCCTGAGTAGCTCACTTCAAGCGGGACACTTAGGCACAGTGCCACCCCATCAAGTCCCTGATCGCCTTCTGGGTGGCGTGCCCATTATACATCCCGCCTGTTATACACCCCCTGCTTATAAAGGACGGGGTGTATAATGGGTGGCCGATTGGTGTATAACGGGCAGGGTGTATAACCAGTGGTCGATCAGATACTGCAGGTTTTACGCCCCTTCCCCCCCGCCCTCGAAGTTGAAATTTACCCCTGGGATCTTTTACGTCCACCTTTGAGAGAGCACTCAGGGCCTGGGTTTAAACGTCTCATCCGAAAGATGGCACCTCTGACAGTGCAGCACTCCCTCAGTACTGCACTGGGAGTGTCGGCCTGGATTACGCGCTCAAGTCTCTGGAGTGGGGGCTCGAACCCACGACTTTCTGACTCGGGAAGCGAGAGAGAGAGAGTGTGCTACCCACTGAGCCAAGCTGACAGGTTCTGTTTCCTCAGGTGGCTCCAGGCTTGCCTGCCCGGCGGCCGTGCCGATTGTAAGTGGGAAATGGATGGTGGGAGGGATTTGGCTCCTGGGTATTGAATTCCTAGATCAAGGTTCCCATTTGAGAGCTTAAGCCGCCAGCTGAAATACAGCCAGCAGGCCCAGAACCATCAGGCGGCCTGTAGCTATTAAGTTCTTTTAAGTGCCATTAACTACATTGAGCAGGCCGTGCCAGATATGCCTGTGTCATTATTCTTTAGTCACAGTGAAGTTCACTGTGTGACAGCATTCACAGTTTTTCTCCCTAATTCTGTGCAGCTCTCCTCAAGTCGGGTGACCCAGTTGGCGCAGCCCACAATCATCTCCCCGGACACCCTCTCAATAGAAGTCTAGGCCCCACTGTCTGTCGTACCCTCACCCAAGAAGCCGTTCTTCAAATGAGCGATGGCAAGGGAGGGGGTGAGGTAGCGTTGTCGCCAACCCTCCAGAATCGTCCTGGAGTCTCTAGGAAACATAGAAAAACAGGAGCAGGAATAGGCCATTCAGCCCTTCGAGCCTGCTCCGCCATTCAATATGATCATGGCTGATCCTCTATCTCAATACCATATTCCCGCTCTCTCCCCATACCCCTTGATGCCTTTTGTGTCTAGAAATCTATCTATCTCCTTCTTAAATATATTCAGTGACTTGTCCTCCACAGCCTTCTGTGGTGGAGAATTCCACAGGTTCACCACCCTCTGAGTGAAGAAATTTCTCCTCATCTCAGTCCTAAATGTGCTACCCCGTATCCTGAGACTGTGACCCCTCGTTCTAGACCCCCCCAGCCAGGGGGAACATCCTCCCTGCATCCAGTCTGTCTAGCCCGGTCAGAATTTTATATGTTTCAATGAGATCCCCTCTCATTCTTCTAAACTCTAGTGAATACAGGCTAGGTCGACCCAATCTCTCCTCATACGACAGTCCTGCCATCCCAGGAATCAGTCTGGTCAACCTTAAACATTGATCACCTGGGCACTGCTGCGAGTAACGCCCGGGAGAAAAACCATAGCAGGCATTGGAAAAATTGTGTGTTTCATTCATTTTCTTTGAACACTTTTGTTTATTAGTTACAAAAAGGCTAGAGATGGGGAGAAACGTCTTTTTGACTGGGGGCGGGGTGCTTGGAGGCGGGAGGCCATGTGATGAAATCTCCAGGAACACGGCCAACCTGAGTTGGCAATCTTCAGGGGAGGGGGTGGTGGGGGGGGGGGGCTGATGGTGGGATAATCGCAGCTGTGCCCGATCCCATCCTTACCCGACAGGCACGCCACCCAGAAGGCGATCAGGGGTGGAGCTGTGCCTAAGTGTGGCGCACGTACCGCAGTCCCGCTTGAGGTGAGCTACTCAGGGTTCAAACCTGGGCCCTTCCTGCCCTGTACTTTGAAAATTCATTCTTGGGATGTGGGCAAGGCTGGCATTTGTTGGCCACTTTTAGTTGCCCTGTGTGCGTGCGCACATATATGTGGATGTACGTGTGTGCGCGCGCGCAAATGTGGCCATGCGTCTGTGTGCACATGTGTGGGTGTGTGTGTGTGCGCAAGTGTATGCATTTGTGTGTGGGCGTGCGTTTGTGCGTGCATGTGTGGGTGTGCGTGTCTGTGTGCGTGTATGTGTGTGCATGCGTGTGCACATGTGTGTCTATCGGGGGAGGATATGTTCAGGCTCAGCTGTCTAATGTCCTGTCGGCACTCACACATGAACAGTGGCTACATGGATGAAGTACTGGGGTGGGTGGAGAGAGAGGGCGACTGGAGTCCATGGAACCCACACCCCAGTGAGGAGTCAGTGTCTTCAGGAGAGATGGGGAGATAAACACATTGCAGACTGTTTCAAAGGGGCGAATGTTTGCTTTTGGGCGGGTGAGTAGCTAAGGAACATCTTAAACCATTCAGATACTTGGGGATGTCATGAGACTCTTTAGGAACACACAGACCGTGATTCATGGGCTGAAGCACAATGTGTTGGAGACTGCACTGACAGCAATGTTTGCTTTGACAACCCTCACTGTTCCACCATTGTAACTCGGGTCTGCAGTAAATTAAACGGAATTCTAAATCAGGCTCTCATCCTGCAGACCACAGGATCAGTTGCGTGTCCGATCATAGAAGCTTCTGGAAAACACCCACGGACAAGGCGCCTTTGTTTCTGTTTCAGACCAGTGATGTTGTGCTGGGGGTGGTAGGGGCAGAGTTTTTGTCCGGCCTACAGTACAGCACGCTGGATCTGACCACCACACACCCTCAGGAAATGCAAAAAATATTTAAAGTCGTAAATGTTGGTCAGGTTACCACAAATAAATCAGGATTAGACTGGGCAGCAGTGGGGGCACAACAACGTGTTACACAGGGGGTGCGGTACACTTGTGACAATGCGTTACACGGGGAGCTATACACTTGTGACAGTGCGTTACACAGGGAGCTGTACACCTGTGACAGTGCGTTACACGGGGTGCTGTACACTTGTGACAGTGCGTTACACGGGGAGCTGTACACCTGTGACAGTGCGTTACACGGGGAGCTGTACACTTGTGACAGCGCGTTACACGGGGAGCTGTACACTTGTGACAGTGCGTTACACGGGGAGCTGTACACCTGTGACAGTGCGTTACACGGGGAGCTGTACACTTGTGACAGTGCGTTACACGGGGAGCTGTACACTTGTGACAGTGCGTTACACGGGGAGCTGTACACCTGTGACAGTGCGTTACACGGGGAGCTGTACACTTGTGACAGTGCGTTACACGGGGAGCTGTACACCTGTGACAGTGCGTTACACGGGGAGCTGTACACCTGTGACAGTGCGCTACACGGGGAGCTGTACACTTGTGACAGTGCGTTACACGGGGCGCTGTACACCTGTGACAGTGCGTTACACGGGGAGCTGTACACCTGTGACAGTGCGTTACACGGGGAGCTGTACACTTGTGACAGTGCGTTACACGGGGAGCTGTACACCTGTGACAGTGCGTTACACGGGGAGCTGTACACTTGTGACAGTGCGTTACACGGGGAGCTGTACACTTGTGACAGTGCGTTACACGGGGAGCTGTACACTTGTGACAGTGCGTTACACGGGGAGCTGTACACCTGTGACAGTGCGTTACACGGGGTGCTGTACACCTGTGACAGTGCGTTACACGGGGAGCTGTACACTTGTGACAGTGCGTTACACGGGGAGCTGTACACCTGTGACAGTGCGTTACACGGGGAGCTGTACACTTGTGACAGTGCGTTACACGGGGAGCTGTACACTTGTGACAGTGCGTTACACGGGGAGCTGTACACTTGTGACAGTGCGTTACACGGGTAGCTGTACACTTGTGACAGTATGTTACACGGGGAATGTACACTTGTGACAGAGCGTAACACGGGGAGCTATACACTTGTGACAGTGCGTTACATGGGGAGCTGTACACTTGTGACAGTGCGTTACACGGGGAGCTGTACACTTGTGACAGTGCGTTACACAGGGAGCTGTACACCTGTGACAGTGCGTTACACGGGGAGCTGTACACCTGTGACAGTGCGTTACACGGGGAGCTGTACACTTGTGACAGTGCGTTACACGGGGAGCTGTACACCTGTGACAGTGCGTTACACGGGGAGCTGTACACCTGTGACAGTGCGCTACACGGGGAGCTGTACACCTGTGACAGTGCGTTACACGGGGAGCTGTACACTTGTGACAGTGCGTTACACGGGGAGCTGTACACTTGTGACAGTGCGTTACATGGGTAGCTGTACACTTGTGACAGTGCGTTACACAGGGACCTGTACACTTGTGACAGTGCGTTACACGGGGAGCTGTACACTTGTGACAATGCGTTACACGGGGAATGTACACTTGTGACAGAGCGTAACACGGGGAGCTATACACTTGTGACAGTGCGTTACATGGGGAGCTGTACACTTGTGACAGTGTGTTACACGGGGAGCTGTACACCTGTGACAGTGCGTTACACAGGGAGCTGTACACTTGTGACAGCGTAACACGGGGAGCTGTACACTTGTGACAGCGCGTAACACGGGGAGCTGTACACATGTGACAGTGCGTTACACGGGGAGCTGTACACTTGTGACAGCGTAACACGGGGAGCTGTACACTTGTGACAGTGCGTTACACGGGGAGCTGTACACCTGTGACAGTGCGTAACACGGGGAGCTGTACACTTGTGACAGAGCGTAACACGGGGAGCTGTACACCTGTGACAGTGCGTTACACGGGGAGCTGTACACTTGTGACAGCCCGTTACACGGGGAGCTGTACACTAGTGACAGTGCGTTACACGGGGAGCTGTACCCTTGTGACAGTGCGTTACACGGGGAGCTGAACACTTGTGACAGCCCGTTACATGGGGAGCTGTACACTTGTGACAGTGTGTTACACGGGGAGCTGAACACCTGTGACAGTCGTTACACGGGGAGCTGTACACTTGTGACAATGCGTTACACGGGGAGCTGTACACCTGTGACAGTGCGTTACACGGGGTGCTGTACACCTGTGACAGTGCGTTACACTGGGAGCTGTACACCTGTGACAGTGCGTTACACGGGGAGCTGTACACTTGTGACAGTGCGTTACACGGGGAGCTGTACACTTGTGACAGTGCGTTACACAGGGAGCTGTACACCTGTGACAGTGCGTTACACAGGGACCTGTACACCTGTGACAGTGCGTTACACGGGGAGCTGTACACCTGTGACAGTGCGTTACACGGGGAGCTGTACACCTGTGACAGTGCGTTACACGGGGAGCTGTACACCTGTGACAGTGCGTTACACGGGGAGCTGTACACTTGTGACAGTGCGTTACACGGGGAGCTGTACACTTGTGACAGTGCGTTACACAGGGAGCTGTACACCTGTGACAGTGCGTTACACGGGGAGCTGTACACTTGTGACAGTGCGTTACACGGGGCGCTGTACACCTGTGACAGTGCGTTACACGGGGAGCTGTACACTTGTGACAGTGCGTTACACGGGGAGCTGTACACCTGTGACAGTGCGCTACACGGGGAGCTGTACACTTGTGACAGTGCGTTACACGGGGAGCTGTACACCTGTGACAGTGCGTTACACGGGGAGCTGTACACTTGTGACAGTGCGTTACACGGGGAGCTGTACACCTGTGACAGTGCGTTACACGGGGAGCTGTACACTTGTGACAGCGCGTTACACGGGGCGCTGTACACTTGTGACAGTGCGTTACACGGGGAGCTGTACACTTGTGACAGCGCGTTACACGGGGCGCTGTACACTTGTGACAGTGCGTTACACGGGGAGCTGTACACTTGTGACAGCGCGTTACACGGGGAGCTGTACACCTGTGACAGTGCGTTACACGGGGAGCTGTACACTTGTGACAGCGCGTTACACGGGGCGCTGTACACTTGTGACAGTATGTTACACGGGGAGCTGTACACTTGTGACAGTGCGTTACACGGGGAGCTGTACACCTGTGACTGTGCGTTACACGGGGCGCTGTACACTTGTGACAGTATGTTACACGGGGAGCTGTACACTTGTGACAGTGCGTTACACGGGGAGCTGTACACCTGTGACTGTGCGTTACACGGGGAGCTGTACACTTGTGACAGTATGTTACACGGGGAGCTGTACACTTGTGACAATGCGTTACACGGGGAGCTGTACACTTGTGACAGTGCGTTACACAGGGAGTTGTACACTTGTGACAGTGCGTTACACAGGGAGCTGTACACCTGTGACAGTGCGTTACACGGGGAGCTGTACACTTGTGACCGTGCGTTACACGGGGAGCTGTACACTTGTGACAGTGCGTTACACGGGGAGCTGTACACTTGTGACAGTGCGTTACATGGGGAGCTGTACACTTGTGACAGTGCGTTACACGGGGAGCTGTACACTTGTGACAGTGCGTTACACAATGGAGACCCACCAACACAATACACGGAATGATTTGACCTACGACCTGCTGAAGGAGCACAGCAGCTTTCTGAACAGGAGACCATCGACGAGACCGGTTGTCTTCCATTTGTGAACAAGATCACAAGATAAAGACAAATGTGGACCGGGGCAGCTTTCTGATCTGATCCATCCAGTTAGAACCCTATGCATTGACCCATCTCTGTGTGAAGTATTTGCTGTCCTAATCGCCTCACTCCACGGTTTGGCCCTGTGTCCCCTCGTCACACTGTCATCGTTCAGCTTGAAGTAGCGTTCTCGATTTACCCTATCCGTATCCTTTACTATCAAAAGGTGTCTCTGTTGCATAGGATTGCCAATGCTGGTTGGACGTCTTCCTGCAGGTATTGTCACATGTCCCTCCCGCCTCTTACCGCCCCGCCCCCACGCTCCCGCCTTTTCTCCCCATCTCCGCTATTTTTTAGAACTAATAAATGAAAGCGCTCAAAGAAAGTGAAAAAAAACCCTATTTTTTAATGATTTTTCTCCAAGGTTGTCGGAAACGCAACGGCAAATGTAAAACCACTTCATCTAGCGATTCCGGGAGTGGCGGGAAAACTTCTCCCATGGGGAAAGAGCAGGGGGGCATGGGACTAATTGGAGAGCTCTTTCACAGGCACGATGGGCCGAAAGGCCTCCTTCTGTGCTGCATCATTCTATTATTCTCCTTTCGTTCTTTTGGAGATGATCTTAGATTTAACCAGGTTTTTCCCGATTTACCTTATCTAAACCCCTCAGAACATTGAACACCTCGATCAGCTCTCCTCTTAAGCTTCTCTCTTCAAATGAAAAGAGCCCCAGTTTCTTTCGTCTTTCCTCATAACTAAAACCTCTCCTCCCTGGGGTTGCCCCACTGCTCTGACAGAGATCTGCAAACAGCAGAGGACACAAAACAAATCAGCGCCCTACCGTAGAGCTCAGTTCCATTTGCTCGCCAACTCTGGTTGGACATAGTCCTAGAGGTGTTGTCACATGACCTGCTGCCTCGAACCACCCCGCCCCCACACTTCTGCCATCGGTCGCCCAACATGTACATCGTCGCAGTGCCCCACCTTCCCATGCCAATCAGCACCTTTCATGACCACCGTATGTCCCAAAGTGCTTTACAGCCAATGAAGTACTTTTTGAAGTGTGGTCACTGTTGTAATGTAGGAAACGCAGCAGCCAATTTGCGCACAGCAAGCTCCCACAAGCAGCAATGTGATAATGACCAGATCATCTGTTTTATTGATGTTGATTGAGGGATAAATATTGGCCAGGACACCGGGGAGAACTCCCCGTGTTCTTCTTCGAAATACGGCCATGAGATCGTTTACGTCCACCTGTGAGAGCAGACGGGGCCTCGGTTTAACGTCTCATCCGAAAGACGCCACCTCTGACAGTGCGGTGCTCCCTCAGTACTGCCCCTCTGACAGTGCGGCGCTCCCTCAATACTGCCCCTCCGACAGTGCGGAGCTCCCTCAGTACTGCCCCTCTGACAGTGCGGCGCTCCCTCAGTACTGTCCCTCTGACAGTGCGGCGCTCCCTCAGTACTGCCCCTCCGACAGTGCGGTGCTCCCTCAGTACCGCCCCTCCGACAGTGCGGCGCTCCCTCAGTACTGCCCCTCTGACAGTGCGGCGCTCCCTCGGTACTGCCCCTCCGACAGTGCAGCGCTCCCTCAGTACCGCCCCCTCCGACAGTGCAGCGCTCCCTCAGTACTGCCCCTCCGACAGCGCGGCACTCCCTCAGTACTGCCCTTCCGACAGTGCAGCGCTCCCTCAGCACTGCCCCTCCGACAATGCGGCGTCCCTCAGTACTGCCCCTCCGACAGTACGGCGCTCCCTCAGTACCGCCCCTCCGACACTCCCTCAGTACCGCCCCTCCGACAGTGCGGCGCTCCCTCAGTACTGCCTCTCCGACAGTGCGGCACTCCCTCAGTACTGCCTCTCCGACAGTGCGGCACTCCCTCAGTACTGCCTCTCCGACAGTGCGGCGCTCCCTCAGTACTGCCCCTCCGACAGTGCGGCGCTCCCTCAGTACTGCCCCTCCGACAGTGCAGCGCTCCCTCAGTACTGCCCCTCCGACAGTGCGGCGCTCCCTCAGTACTGCCCCTCCGACAGTGCGGCGCTCCCTCAGTACTGCCCCTCCGACAGTGCGGCGCTCCCTCAGTACTGCACTGGGAGTGTCAGCCTGGATTTTTTGCTCAAGTCTCTGGAGTGGGACTCGAACCACAACCATTCTGACTCAGAGGTGCGGGTGCTACCCACTGAGCCACGGCTGACACTCTCAGCGGATAGAGTCGTCATTACCCGATTTGATGATTCCTGACTGTCAGTCAAACAGAGTTTTCTCCCATGTCTGATATTTTTATGACTAATAAACAAGAGTGTTCAAAGAAAATTGAGAAAGAAAACACTATTTTTTAATGCCTGTGGTTTTTCCTCCCTGGGTTGCTCGCAGTAGTGTCCCGTAGATTAAGCTTCAACTCCTGGAGACTCCAGGGCAATGCTGGAGGATTGGCAAAAACAACCTTAATTTACCCACTGACCCATACACCCATCATCTGAAGCGAAAGACCCAGAAGGAGATGTTGGCCTTACTCTGGATTGAATCCAGAGCCCAGCTGTCAGCTGGGTTCACGTGACACCGAGCTTTAGTAACTGCGTGCTGCTTAGCTCCTGGCTTACTTCCCAGGCTGGAGTGCTCGTTCCCATCTGTTTTCCCTTACTGAGCCAATCTGCTCTGCTGAATCCCATCCTGGTTCCATTAATTGTCCCCCCGCACCCTTCCCAGTGGAGCTGGCTCTTAAGATGCGAATCTTTCTTCTCATGGTTTTCTTACTTGGTTTGCTGATCCTGAGGGTGTTTGACTCTCACTGGGGCACAGGTTCCATAGGCGCTGGTCGCCCTCTGGTACCTCACCCAAGTGTGAACCCAGTCAGCAACTGGCTATTCGATGTTAGGATGCATCACAGCCTCTCCTTTTCTCACCTGGTGTCCACACCTACCAGCAGGAGGTCATTGGAGAGCAACCAGGAATGGGGGTCCTTGGCTGATCTTTTCCCCCACCCTTCGCTCCCTCAGTGACACTGAAGCCAATTTTACCTCCTTTACCGTACAATGCCATCTGTATGTGTGAGATGGTCAGAAATTACCTGCCAGTTTTAAAACCCTCTCAGGTAGGTGTAGAAGATCCCATGGCCCTATTTCGAAGAAGAACAGGTGAGGTATCCCCGGTGTCCTGGCCAATATTTATCGGAGGGTTGTAGAGCTGGAGGAAGTTACAGAGATAGAGAGGGGCGATGCCATGGAGGGATTTGAAAAACAAGGGTGTTCAGTTTAAAATCGAGGTGCGCCATTCTTGATGTGAAAGCCTCGAGGACAAGAGTTATGGCTATTTTGATCATGTCCTGGATATCCAGTCTTGGATGAGGCATTCATGGGCAATTTCCTCCAGTTAAACATTGGGAAGACTATACCCATCGTCCCCTTCTTACAGGGCCATACCTTGTTCTTTGCCTCCAGTTTGTTGGCCTTCAATGGCCAAATATCTGTGAGGGGACCAAAGTCCCAAGTCCCCACCACATTTGGGGCCCCGTAAAAATTGTCGGCCTCTCCACCTCGCGCCTCCTTTGAGACCCTCCTTAAAACCCACCTCTTTGACAAAGCGTTTGGTCACCACTCCTAAGAGCTGCTCCTTTGGTTCCACCGTCATCCAGCTGGGTGGGACTGCACTCACCTGGTTCCATTCTTATCTATCTAATCGCCTGCAACGGCTTCTCTTCCCGTTCCCGCATCGTTACCTCTGGTGTCCCCCAAGGATCTATCCTTGGCCCCCTCCTATTCCTCATCTACATGTTGCCCCTTGACGACATCATCCGAAAACACAGCGTCAGTTTCCACATGTACAGCTCTACCTCGCTACCTCTTCTCTAGACCCCTCCACGGTGTCTAAATTGTCAGACTCCTTGTCCGACATACAGTTCTGGATGAGCAAAAATTTTTTCCAATTCGCCATTGTTTTCAGTCCCCGCCACAAACTCCGTTCCCTAGCCACTGACTCCATCCCTCTCCCTAACATCTGTCTGAGGCTGAACCACACTGTTCGCAACCTTGGTGTCATATTTGACCCTGAAATGAGCTTCCGACCACATATCCACAGCATAACAAAGACCGCCTACTTCCACCTCCGTAACATCGCCCATCTCCGCCCCTGCCTCAGCTCATCCGCTGCTGAAACCCTCATCCACGCCTTTGTTACCTCTAGACTTGACTATTCCAACGCACTCCTGGCCGGCCTCCCACATTCCACCCTGCGTAAACTTGAGGTCATCCAAAACTTGGCTGCCCCGTGTCCTAACTCGCACCAAGTCCCGTTCACCCATCACCCCCTGTGCTCGCTGACCTACATTGGCTCCCGGTTAAGCAGCGCCTCGATTTCAAAATTCTCATCCTTGTTTTCAAATCCCTCCATGGCCTCGCTCCTCCCAATCTCTGTAATCTCCTTCAGCCCCACAACCCCCCTGAGATATCTGCGCTCCTCTAATTCTGCCCTCTTGAGAATCCCTGATTATAATCGCTCAGCCTTTGGTGGCCGTGCCTTCAGCTGCCTGGGCCCTAAGCTCTGGAATTCCCTCCCTAAACCTGTCCGCCTCTCTTTCCTCCTTTAAGACGCTCCTTAAAACCTACCTCTTTGACCAAGCTTTTGGTCACCTGCCCTAATTAATCCATATGTGGATCGGTGTCAAATTTTTTGTCTTAAAATACTCCTGTGCAGCGCCTTGGGACGTTTTACTACGTTAAAGGTGCTAGATAAATACAAGTTGTTGTTGTTCCATTTTCTGATTACGCACCTGTGAAGTGCTTTAGGTGCCGGTCTTGGCTCAGTGGGTAGCACTCTCACCTGAGTCAGAAGGTCGCGGGTTCAAATCCCACTCCAGAGGCTTTAGCCTATAATCCAGGCTGACACTCCCAGTGCAGTACTGAGGTAAGTACTGCACTACCAGAGGTGCCGTCTGTCGGCTGAGACATTAAAGCGAAGACCAGTGTGCCCTCTCAGATAGATGTAAAAGAGCCCATGGCACTATTTAAGATGAGATGGGGGAGTTCTCCCAGTGTCCTGGGGCCAAAATGTATTCCTCAACCAACATCACTAAAACAGATGATCTGGTCATTTTTCTCATTGCTGTTTGTGGGAGCTTGCTGTGCAAAAATTGGCTGCTGCATTTCCTACATTACAACAGTGACTGTACTTCATTCACAATGAAGCGTTTTGGGATGTCCTAAGGTCATAAAAGGCGTAACATAAGTACAAGTCTTTCTTTGGGATATTTTTCTACATGAAAAGTGCGATATGGTTGTTGATGTTGTAGTAGTCATGGTAGTATTACATAATATTACATAGAATTAAACAGTATTTACAGCACAACAGGTCCGTGCCGGTATTTATGCTCCACACGAGCCTCCTCCCATCCCTCTTCATCTCACCCTCTCAGCATATCCTTCTATTCCTTTCTCCCTCATGTGTTTATCTAGCGTCCCCTTAAATGCATCTGTGCTATTCGCCTCAACCACTCCCTGTGGTTCCATTCCTTGTGGTAGCACCTTTCACATTCTCACCACTCTCTGGGTAAAGAAGTTTCACCTGAATTCCCTATTGGATTTATAAGTGACTATCTTATATTGATGGCCCCTAGTTTTAAGAACATAAGAAATAGGAGCAGGAGTCGGCCATTTGGCCCTTCGAGCCTGCTCCGTCATTCAATATGATCATGGCTGATCTTCTACCTCAACTCCACCTTCCCCATATCCCTTGATTCCCTTAGGTTTTAGTCTCCCCCACAAGTGGAAACATTTTCTCCATGTCTACCTTATCGAATCCCTTCATAATTTTAAAGATCTCTATCAGGTCACCCCTCAGTAGTAACATAGAAACATAGAAAAATAGGAGCAGGAGTCGGCCATTCGGCCCTTCGAGCCTGCTCCGCCATTCAGTATGATCATGGCTGATCCTCTATCTCAATACCATATTCCCGCTCTCTCCCCATACCCCTTGATGCCTTTTGTGTCTAGAAATCTATCTATCTCCTTCTTAAATATATTCAGTGACTTGGCCTCCACAGCCTTCTGTGGTAGAGAATTCCACAGGTTCACCACCCTCTGAGTGAAGAAATTTCTCCTCATCTCAGTCCTAAATGTCCTACCCCGTATCCTGAGACTGTGACCTCTCGTTCTAGACCCCCCAGCCAGGGAAACATCCTCTCTGCATCCAGTCTGTCTAGCCCTGTCAGAATTTTATGCGTTTCAATGTAATAGTACCACGTCCGAGCTCACCCTCTACCTGCCCAGTTACATGGCACACACAAGGCCCATAGAATCCCACAGCACCTCAACACCAATTTCCGAGGCGAGCCCCATCCAAGTTTGGCTGCATGAGAATTTCAGCTCCCCAGTAAGTCTGCCCACGGTTTGCGGTGGGGGGGGGGCGGGGGGGGGAACATCTCAATCTCAATGCAACGAATATTTTTTTCAGCGCTGAATAGAAACCGTGGCTCGTTTTGGTGGCTTTTAAAATTGTGCATTTTAAACGGTTTTAAAATCAGTTTATGTCACTCAGCTTCTGCTGACCCGTGCGCTGCTCAGCTGATTGGAGCAATAGCCTCCGCTTAACACCTGGTCGCCACTTCTCACGTTTCGCCTGGCCAATGTGAAGCAGCTGGCTGTTAAGTGGCACCTAGCCTTCAGCTGCCTATGCCCTAAACTCTGGAATTCCCTCCCTAAACCTCTCCACATTGGCTCCCACTCCGGCAATGCCTCGGTTTTAAAATTCTCATCCTTGTTTTCAAATCTCTCCACGGCCTCGCCTCCCTCCCTATCTCTGTGACCTCCTCCAGCCCCACAACCCTCCCCGAGATCTCTGAGCTCCTCCAATTCTGGCTTCTTGCGCATCCCTGATTATAATCGCTCCACCATTGACGGCCGTGCCTTCAGTCACCTGGGCCCTAAGCTCTGGAATTCCCTCCCCAAACCTCTCCACCTCTCTACCTCTCCTTCTTTACACCATCCAGGACAAAGCAGCCCCTTTGATCGGCACCCCATCCACCACCTTAAACATTCACTCCCTCCACCACCGGCGCACCGTGGCTGCAGTGTGTACCATCTACAAGATGCACTGCAGCAACTCGCCAAGGCTTCTTCGGCAGCATCTCCCAAACCCACGACCTCTTCCACCTAGAAGGACAAGGGCAGCAGGCGCATGGGAACACCACCACCTCCAAGTCACACACCATCCCAACTTGGAAATATATCGGCCGATCCTTCATCGTCGCTGGGTCAGAATCCTGGAACTCCCTCCCTAACAGCACTGTGGGAGCACCTTCATCACACGGACTGCAGCGGTTCAAGAAGGCGGCTCACCACCACCTTCTCAAGGGGCGAGTAGGGATGGGCAATAAATGCTGGGCCTTGCCAGCGACGCCCAGATCCCATAAACAAATAAAAAAAAGACACTCCTTAAAACCTTCCTTTTTTTGTCACCTGTCCTAATCTCTCCTTATGTGGCTCAGTGTCAATTTTGTTTGATAACGCTCCTGTGAAGCATCTTGGGACAATTTACTCCGTTACAGGCGTGATATAAATGCAAGTTGTTGTAGGTGGTGACTCAGATGAGATAAACCCAGAAAATTGCTTTGATGTCAGGATAATGGAACCCGAGAATATAAATTTAAATGAGTGAAAGTAAACTTAAGACAGATATAAGGAAGAATTTCTTTACTTAAAGGGTGAGGAATAGTCTGGCAGGTGGGGTAAGAAAGATAGAGCTTGCAGTTACATAGCACCTGATCACATCCTCGGGTTGTCCCTTAGCACTTCACGTACAAGGAATTGCTTCTGAAGCACAGTCACTGCTGCGAAGTAGGCAAATGCGGTGGCCATTTTGCACACAGCCCAATACGAGACTCCCAAAACGAGCGCTCTACTCGGAGCTCCGACACGGCAAGAGAGCCCCAGGTGGGCAGAGGAAACGCTTCAAGGACACCCTCAAAGCCTCCTTGAAAAAGTGCAACATCCCCACCGGCACCTGGGAATCCCTGGCCCAAGACCACACAAAGTGGAGGAGAAGCATCTGGGAAGGCGCCGAATACCTCGAGTCTCTTCGCCAGGAGCAAGCGGAAGCCAAGCCCAAACAGCGGAAGGAGCGCACGTCAACCCAAGCACCCCACCCACCCGCCCCTTCAACCACCGTCTGCCCCACCTGTGACAGAGACTGTAGGTCCCGCATTGGACTCATCAGTCACCTGAGAACTCATTTTTAGTGTGGAAGCAAGTCATCCTCGGTTCCGAGGGACTGCCTGAGAAGAAGAGAAGAAGAAGCAAGATCCCACAAACAGAAAATGAGATGGATGACCCAGTTAATCTGCTCTTGGTTGAGGGATAAATATTGGCCCCAGGACACCAGGGAGAACTCCCTGCTCTTCCTCCAATAGTGCCGTGGGATCTTTAACATTCACCCGAGAGGGCAGACGGGGTGTCGGTTTAACGTCTCATCTGAAAGACGGCACCTGCGACACTGCATGAAAGAACATAAGAACATAAGAACATAAGAAATAGGAGCAGGAGTAGGCCAATCGGCCCTTCGAGCCTGCTCCGCCATTCAATAAGATCATGGCTGATCTGATCCTCACCTCAAATCTAAAGAACACAAGAAGTAGGAGCAGGGCCCGGCCACTCAGCCCCTGGGCCCGCTATGCCACCCACAGGGCCTCGACCGATCCGAACTCAGCCTCATGTCCAATTTCCTGCCCGCTCCCCGTAACCCCTAATTCCCTTTACTTCTAGGAAACTGTCTATTTCTGTTTTAAATTTATTTAATGATGTAGCTTCCACAGCTTCCTGGGGCAGCAAATTCCACAGACCTACTACCCTCTGAGTGAAGAAGTTTCTCCTCATCTCAGTTTTGAAAGAGCAGCCCCTTATTCTAAGATTATGCCCCCTAGTTCTAGTTTCACCCATCCTTGGGAACATCCTTACCGCATCCACCCGATCAAGCCCCTTCACAATCTTATATGTTTCAATAAGATCGCCTCTCATTCTTCTGAACTCCAATGAGTAGAGTCCCAATCTACTCAACCTCTCCTCGTATGTCCACCCCCTCATCCCGGGGATTAACCGAGTGAACCTTCTTCGTACTGCCTCGAGAGCAAGTATGTCTTTTCTTAAGTATGGACACCAAAACTGTATGCAGTATTCCAGATGCGGTCTCACCAATACCTTATATAACTGTAGCAATACCTCCCTGTTTTTATAATCTATCCCCCTAGCAATAAAAGCCAACATTCCGTTGGCCTTCTTGATCACCTGCCGCACCTGCATACTAACTTTTTGATTTTCTTGCACTAGGACCCCCAGATCCCTTTGTACTGCAGTACTTTCCAGTTTCTCGCCATTAAGATAATAACTTGCTCTCTGATTTTTCCTGCCAAAGTGCATAACCTCACATTTTCCAATATTGTATTGCATCTGCCAAATCTCTGCCCACTCACCCAGCTTGTCTATATCCCCTTGTAGGTTTTTTATGTCCTCCTCACTTTCTACTTTCCCTCCCATCTTTGTATCATCTGCAAACTTTGATATGTTACACTCGGTCCCCTCCTCCAAATCGTTAATATAGATTGTAAAGAGTTGGGGACCCAGCACCGACCCCTGCGGAACACCACTGGCTACTGGTTGCCAGTCCGAGAATGAACCATTTATCCCAACTCTCTGCTTCCTGTTAGCTAACCAATCCTCCACCCATGCCAGAATATTCCCCCCAATCCAGTGATTTTTTATCTTGAGCAATAATCTTTTATGTGGCACCTTGTCGAATGCCTTCTGGAAGTCTAAATACACCACGTCCATTGGTTCCCCTTTATCCACCCTGTATGTTATGTCCTCAAAGAACTCAAGCAAATTTGTCAGACATGATTTCCCCTTCATAAAGCCATGCTGACTTTGTCCTATCAAATTATGTTTATCTAAATGTTCCGTTACTGTCTCCTTAATAATAGACTCCAAAATTTTACCCACCACAGATGTTAGACTAACTGGTCTATAATTTCCAGCTTTCTGCCTACTACCCTTTTTAAATAAGGGTGTTACATTAGCAGTTTTCCAATCTGCCGGGACCTTTGCTGAGTCCAGGGAATTTTGGAAAATTATTACCAAAGCATCCACAATCCCTATTGCCACTTCTCTCAAGACCCTAGGATGTAAGCCATCAGGTCCAGGGGATTTATCCGCCTTGAGTCCCATTATTTTACTGAGTACCAATTCCTTAGTGATTTTAATCGTATTTAGCTCCTCCCCCCCTAGAAAGGCGCCGTAGAAATGCAAGTCTTTTCTTTTAGTGATGAGAGAATGTGGGACTCTTGACTGTTCAGAGGAGAAACATTAAACAAACAAAAATATGAATCATGAACTCTGCGGCCTAACCAAATAATCAAAGGGAGGATTGTCATTATACGGTAGGAAAATCTCCAGGTGACAGACTTGTAGCAACAAACGGGCGTAGCCATGGGAACGGTTACCCGTGGTGCAGGTTTTTTGGAGATTCACTGCTGGGTGGAGACCTGTCAACACCCATGAACCTGCCTGTTGATGCCACGGGCGACAGGAGTTATCAGGCATTATTCAGAGATGGCCTTCCCCTTCCCAGCAGAGAGAAATTAAACTATGAGCGGTGTGACCTCAAGCACCTATTGTGCATGTCTGCTGACAGACACAATTGGCTCGAAGCAGAGCAACACAGAGAAGGCCCCAAACCTCCTTTAGTGGTGTTGATTGAGGAAAAATCTTGGCCAGGACACCGGGGAGAATTTCTTTGCTCTTCTTCGAAATAGTGGCCATGGAATCTTTTACATCCACCTGAGGGGGCAGACGGGGCCTCGGTTTAACATCTCATCCGAAAGACGGCACCTCCGACAGTGCAGCGCTCCCTCAGCACTGCACTGGAGTGTCAGCCTAGTCTTTATGTGCTTAAGTCTCTGGAGTGGGACTTGAACCCACAACCTTCTGACCTCAGAGACAAGAGTGCTACCAACTGAGCCACTGGCAATAGGGGATGGGCAGTAAACATGGCCTTGTCACACCTTGAACACAAGTTGAAAAATAAAATGCGCGCTTCATCATCACTCTTTACACCTGGCCCCTTAACATTCAATCCCATCCAGCGTTAATTTTCCAGCTATTTTTTAGAAGCAATTAATCATGGCGTCACTGAAAAGGTAAACCCAGCTGCATGTGGTGAGTACAAACTGCGTCGCATTATCTCTTTCACCCAAAACAAGGGCAGCTTCCTGGAAAAACATAGTTTTCCAGCGCATAACTCTTCCTGTCAGCGGAAGCCAGATTGCAACAAGTGCGCCCCAGAGGGGAGACAGGAGAGGGCGCCTCGGAGGCTGGTCGCTGGACACACAGGACTAAGCCACAAGGGAAAGGCTGGAGAAATGTTCAGGGGTTTAAGCTTCGAGCGGAGGCGATGGAGACAGGACCTCACAGATGGTTACCAAATATAAATGGTATGGAAAAGGACACTACTTCAAACAAATCCATGACAGTAGAGGGGTTACAGGGTCAAACTGTGGAAAAAAGAAAAGATTTGTATTTCTACAGCACCGTTCATGACCTCAGGACGATATAAAGTGCTTTACAGCCAATGAATTACTTTTGAAGTGTAGTCACTGTTGTAACGTAGGAAACATGGCAGCCAATTTGCGCACAGCAAGCTCCCACAAACAGCAGTGTGATTAATTATCATATCATCTGTTTTTACTGATGTTGGTTGAGGGATGAATTTTGGGCAGGACACCGGGGAGAACTCCCCCTGCTCTTCTTCCAGTAGTGGCCGTGGGATCTTTTACATCCACCTGAGAGAGCAGACGGGGCCTCGGTTTAACGTCTCATCCGAAAGACGGCACCTCCGACAGTGCAACACTCCCTCAGTGCTGCCCCACCGACAGTGCGGCGCTCCCTCAGTGCTGCCCCTCCGACAGTGCAGCGCTCCCTCAGTACCGCCCCTCCGACAGTGCGGTGCTCCCTCAGTACTGACCCTCCGACAGTGCGGCCCTCTCTCAGTACCGCCCCTCCGACAGTGCGGCACTCTCTCCATACTGCCCCTCCGACAGTGCGGCCCTCCCTCAGTACTGCCTCTCCGACAGTGCGGCGGAGAGCTCCCTCAGTACTGCACTGGGGGGGGGGGGCTCGTACAATTCACACAAAGAGGGATCAACACATTGAATTGACTTTGGCTGGTGTAGTGCAGGCAAAAATCCCCGGAATCATTTCAGAAATGGTCATATGCTGAAATGGGGGAGGTTGAGGGGGCTATCTGCATGACAGAGCTAGAACGACACAATGTCCTTCCTCATCCCTGTCTATTGTGTGATTTTGTGAAGCATTTTTGCTGGGGCGCTGACCCACTGCTTTGCAGAAACTTTCTGATCTAATCCTGACTCTGGATTGAGGCCTGATCCTCTAGTTCTGTGGTCATGGTTGGCGGCTATTCAACCACTGGGGACATCACAGCCGGAGCCTGCTCCTTTCTCACCTAATGTCCACGAGCATGCGCTTTCCACCTCGGATCGCTGAATGCCGATTGGGAGCAGCAACTTTGCTGAGACGGGGGACACTGAGGTTAAGCACAGCTGAGATCAGGCAACTCAGCACAGAGCAGGGACTGAAACTGGAACCGTCCCAGTCTGTAGTGCTCAGTACCACACCAGATGGTTAGACACAGAGCCACTGGGGAGTGTTTTTTGTGCTTGGGGAATATATTAAATTACTGCACGTTTACTGCCGATTTCCAAGTTAGGAAGCAAGATGTGAAAAGAGAAGGTGGAATCTGAGAGGTGTTCAAAATCCTAAATGGTTTTGAGTGGGTCGATAGTGAAAGATTGTCGGCACTGGTTGGTGAATTGGCAACGAGGGGGCACAGACTGAGGATTAGCACTGAAAGGATGAAGGGAGAGGTTAGAAGAAGTGATTTCACACAACAGCAACTTTTATATAGCGCCTTCAATGTAGTAAAACGTCCCAAGGCGCTTCACAGGAGCGATTATCAGACAAAATTTGCCACATAAGGAGATATTGCAACAGGTCACCAAAAGCTTGGTGAAAGAGGTCGGTTTTAAGGAGATTCTTAAGGGAGGAGAGAGAAGCGGAGAGGTTTAGGGAGGGAATTTCAGAGCTTAGGGCTCAGGCAGCTGAAGGCACGGCCGCCAGTGTTGGAGCGATTAAAATGAGTCCATGGCATGTAAATCAGGTGTCTTGATGTAATCTGCAGTTCGAAATGGAAAGAGTTCTAATGTACAGCCAGACAACACGCGTCTGATGCAGTCAAACTTGTATTCTGACAACTTATCAAATATTCAAAGATTGGATCTCAAAGAGTTCAACCAAGAACCACCACCCGGGCACGCCCCCTCGCCGACCCCACCAACCCGCTCTTATTTTGTCCTCACCCATCCGGAAAATGCCAACCAGGATGTCTTCTGAAGGCGCTTTTCCCTTGTAAGAAAAGAAAGCTTGAAAGAACTTGCAATTATATAGTGCCATTCACAACCTCAGTACATCACAAAACGCTTTACAACCATTGAAGTAAGTCATTGTGGTAATATAGGAAATGTGGCAGCCAAATTGTGCACAGCAAGCTCCCACAAAAATGTGATAATGACCAGATAATCTGTATTAGTGATGTTGATTGAGGGATAAATATTACACTCACTGCAGCTTCCCAGAGTGTGGGAACTTCCGATCCGACGATTTTAGTGCCTGATCCGCTAATGGTAACTTCTTGATTGCGCTGTACCTGCCCTGGGAGTGTTTGATGAGACAGTGTAGAGGGAGCTTTAAAAGAGATCTGGAAAAAAAAAAAATGGCGGCGCGGGTCGCGGCCGCACCTCCCTTTAATTTGCGCCCCGTGAGCAGAGGTCGGCCTGGCTCGTGACCTGCGAGGCTGGCGCTGACACTGCCCGTGGCAGCCTCGCGAGGTGCAGCCGAATTTCTGCCGCGGGGCGGTAAGTGGTCGCAGCGCACGGCAACGACATCATTGCGGCCCGGGGCGCTACCGGTGGGGGCGCGGTGCTATCGGTTAGCGCCTCAGTAGCGCCCTGCCGAATATCTCTGGGGGCGCTCCCCCACCTGGGCGATAAGCCCTCTGCGCCCCGTTAGTGCCCCCGGAGACGCTAACGCCAGGCGCAAAGGAGCCGAATTTCACGGCCTATGTACCTTCAAAACTTCCTTAGGAATTAAAAATCCATTAAAACAGCAGAAATCATAAGTAACGCTGTCATTATTAACTTTAAATCAAACATTCTTATCAGGGAAGACAGCATTTTAGATTAAACTCCAATTGTTTTAAAACTTTTTTTTAGCATTTTTTTTTAAAAGGTTTCCAAACCCAAGATATTCCAGTACAGCCAAGATGTTTAACAAGGAGAATCACCTCACATGTCCCAAAATTCCAATTCAAATCATGAAACATTTCAGAAATTCAAAACTGCCAATCTTTTTTGAGAATCTCTTGCACAGAACGAGAAACTCTCACATAATTTAAAATAACCGTAATTTCACTGTGGACACAATGTAAGTCGGGGTTTTATAATTTAATAGTTAACCTCAATAATTCCAATTTAATTCAGACCAAATTCTTATTAACTAAACACGATACAGAACAGATAAAATAAAACAACAAAAAACACACACAGTAAGTTACATCATATTTCTCTTTGTTCTTTCTTCAGAGGCCTTTTCAAATGACTGTAAAAATACTGAATACAACTGGAGAAAAATTAGTTTTCACATTTAAACAAAACAAATCAAACTGCTTTGGAAAATTCACAATAATAACCGCGACGCCAAGGCTAAATCTAAGACTGAAACTTAATCTTTTGTTAAACAAACTTTTTGTTTTTCTCAGGTTTTCCACACCCTTAAATTGTAGTTCAAAGTTTTTTTTCCCTTATTCTGGGTGCACAATTTTATTCGCACATTCTTAAAACTTCCAAAATCCAAGACAAGACTACAAAGGGTTAAACGGCTTTTAGCACAGAGAAGGGGGTGGAGCTAAAACAAACATAACAGACACTTTCTTTTAAAGACAGGCTTTCAGACAAAAGGAATACTGTAACTTCTTAAACATTCAGAGATGCTTTGTAAAAAGACATTAACATTCACACTGAAAACAAAAAAAAACCTGTAGAACAGCAGAAAAGAGACATGATCTTCCCTTTTCTCCATCATAACTATTTTATCCTTTTTCCCATAAGCCAATTTTTAATTTCTTGATGTTTTCTACTGATTCTCACTCTGTACAGATTACTGCCATTGGGATTCTGGGAGAGTAGGGTGGGTGTCTCCCAAACCACAGGAGCACATGCGGGGGTGACTGAGTTGAGTTTGCAATTTAAAAAAAAATTATTCATTTATGGGATGTGGGTGTCGCTGGCAAGGCCAGCATTTATTGCCCATCCCTAATTGCCCTTGAGGGCCGTATTATTGTGCTTCGTAGCGATTTGTTACAACTGAGTGGCTTGCTAGGCCATTTCAGAGGGCAGTTAAGAGTCAACCACATTGCTGTGGGTCCGGAGTCACATATAGGCCAGACCAGGTAAAGATGTCAGATTTCCTTCCCTAAAGGACATTAGTGAACCAGATGGGTTTTTACGACAATCTGATAGTTTCACGGTTACCATTACTGATAACTAGCTATTTTTTTATTTCAGATTTATTTAATTAACTGAATTTAAATTCACGTCTCTGGATCATTAGTCCAGGCCTCTGGATTACTAGCCTAGCAACATTACCACTATGCTACCGTTCCCTCTTCAATAGTCAATAGTCAGTCGCCAGCTGTCATCCGGTTTTCTAACTGGCCAAACTGGGGAGTTAGTCGTGAAAGTGCCTCTGCAAACAACACTCTGCTTTAACAACGACTCGATGGTGGCTCGAATATAGGGTATACTCTCGGCTGAGTAAGAGTATTGCTGCACGGGAGCATGTCCCGGTCCATTAATTTCTTCGGGTCCAGTCATGCTTCCGCAATCATGTTTATGGGTTGCGAATGCACCCGGCACCGACTCTAGGGTCGTCTGTACCTCTGGGTCATCAGAGGTGACTGGCCCCTACTCCTCCAATTTTTTAATCGCGAATACCGAGTGCGCGTTAGACACCGGAGTAGGGGGTCCGTTTTTAAGGTTCCACCAGATACAATTGTTGGCATAATCAATCACTGCGCGATAACTTTTGAGCACATCACTACCCAATAGTCCCTGCTCATCATGCATGGCCATAGAGATGGGAGACAGGACCGTGACTCGAACCCCGTCTGTGTCTAGCTCCAAGGGAAGGGATCCTTGTATAGTTGTCTGGGTTGAATTGTCAAGGCCCGATAAAACTTGGGGCACGCCCTTCGTAGGGTCGGGGTGGGGATCGTGAATGATGGTGGTGGAGGAGCCGGAGTTGACTAACGTTAATTGTTGACGGCCTCCAGAATCAACAGTGCAGACTACCGGTCTCCCTCCACTATCGTATCGCAGCGGGGAAGTCATCTCTCCCTGAGAGGCCTGCAGGAGTCATAGGGGAGGTGTAAGGTTTACTGTCTGCTCGGATTGTTGATGCACCACGGCAACCGGTCAAGCCCCCTGACTAATCTGCATGGCCCCTATCATTGCCTCCATTCTCTCTAGTCGCTGCTCGATCAAGTCGGGACCGGCCTGTCTCGGAGGAGTGCGGCATTGTTGGGCATAGTGGCCGAGGTGATTGCAAAGATAGCAGCGTACCGGGCCACCCTTCTCTGGCGCAGGGGTTTCTGGCCGGGTAGTGGGCCGTCGACGGCCGCTATTTTAACTTTCGTGGGTACTCTGGGAATATTTGCACGGGTCTGCTCTCAAGCAGTCTCGGAATGGGTGCGCAGTTGTTCCCAGGGTGTGCCTTTGGAGACATAAACGCCCAGCGCATTACGGACCAATGGTTGGAGGCCGTTCAAAAAGAGGGTATTGAAGCCCGGGTAGCTAAAGTAATCCCCTCTGCCATCCCTAGTGTGCTAGAAAATGTCATGGAGCTTATGCGTAAAGGCATTCGGGCTTTCGGTAGAGCCCTGCTTGGTATTAGCTAGGAGCTGGTGGAAGTCGATGCCCTCCTCCCGTAGTGTTTTATATAGGTTCATCTCGATATCCTGTATTGCGCCCTCACCAAGAATTTCCTCATCCATCTCTTACCAGCTTACCTTAAATTGTAGTCCAAAGTTTTTCCCCCCAATTCTGGGTGCACAATCTTATTCGCACATTCTTAAAACTTCCAAAATCCAAGACAAGACTACAACGGGTTAAACGGCTTTTAGCACAGAAAAGTGGGTGGAGCTAAAACAAACATAACAGACACTTTCTTTTAAAGACAGACTTTCAGACAAAAGGAATACTGTAACTTCTTAAACATTCATAGATGCTTTGTAAAAAGACATTAACATTCACACTGAAAACAAAAAAAAACCTGTAGAACAGCAAAAAAGAGACATGACCCAGAATTTCCTCATCCATCTCTTGTTTTAATTCTGAGGAACACGCAGCCAGGAGGACCTGTTTAAGGTCGCCCCCTTCCAGTTCCGGATGAGTGACCTTAAAAATCCTCCACTGCTGCCTGAGATCAAGGGGGCTAGTGTTCATGTCCACCGTCCCCAGGTCATCCTTTAGTCCCCTGACCTCAACAGCGGTTAGGGGCCTATGCGAGGTCGTGGTGACCGTTTCTACCTCATCACTAGTGGTCGAGGAGAGTTGGCTGCTGCCCGGCTCTTGGTCAGTCTGGCGCTTAGGCTGGCGTGCAGCATTGGCTCGGGTGACCACACACACTGGTATCGTCTCACTTGCCTTGCCATCCTTGTACGGTGGAGGTGGAGCAGAGGGGGTCGGGTCCTCAGCTAGGTTGTCGCAACAAGGGCTGGGATCTCTCGGTTGATTTTGGAGACAGCAGCCACTACTGCCCGTTGTTGGCCGATTTGTGCCTGAAGCTGTTGGATTCTTGCTAAACACGGGGTGCGGTCTGCTTCAGGAGAGGCGATGGTTTGGCGCCGGTCTAATTCCCTCAGAGCCCCCCTTGCATCTTCTAACTCCTCACCTAATCTGGTATTCTCTGCCTGTAACTCGATATTTCGTTCTCGTATTTGTTCCAGCTTTTTCTGTGTGTAACGTGCCTTGCCATGCCCGTTCTGTTCCCATCGTAACTGATGGCAATGCTTTCCTGCCAATCTTCGCTTTTTTCTGCAGCTTATCTGCCTGCTCTTTTAACTCTTTGTTTTTTTTGCTTATCTACGAGGCGCCCAAGTGTGCTCCGTAGGCTAACTTATCTCGGCCTTTTTTCAGCTTGCGTTTCTGGACATCCTCAGAGAGTCTGTCAAGAATGCAATCATACTTCCCGTCACACTCCTCTAGAATTTTTAGAATGTCCATCGCTCCAGTCGTGCTGGTCTTCTCTGTCAGGCTATCTATCAACTGTTCCCGGTGATATTTTTTTTATCCGTTCCTGGGATGTGGGCGTCGCTGGCAAGACCAGCATTTATTGTCCATCCCTCGTTGCCCCTTGAGAAGGTGGTGGTGAGCTGCCTTCTTGAACCGCTGCAGTCCGTGTGGTGAAGGTGCTCCCACAGTGCTGTTAGGGAGGGAGTTCCAGGATTTTGACCCAGCAACGATGAAGGATCGGCGATATACTTCTAAGTCAGGATAGTGTGTGACTTGAAGGGGAACTTGGAGGTGGTGGTGTTCCCAGGCGCCTGCTGCCCTTGTCCTTCTAGGTGGAAGAGGTCGCGGGTTTGGGAGGTGCTGCCGAAGAAGCCTTGGCGAGTTGCTGCAGTGCATCTTGCAGATGGTACACACTGCAGCCACGGTGCGCCGGTGGTGGAGGGAGTGAATGTTTAAGGTGGTGGATGGGGTGCCAATCGAGCGGGCTGCTTTGTCTGGATGGTGTCGAGCTTCTTGAGTGTTGTTGGAGCTGCACTCATCCAGGCAAGTGGAGAGTATTCCATCACACTCCCGACTTGTGCCTTGTAGATGGTAGAAAGGCTTTGGGGAGTCAGGAGGTGAGACACTCGCCACAGAATACCTAGTCTCTGACCTGCTCTTGTTGCCACAGTATTTATGTGGCTGGTCCAGTTAAGTTTCTGGTCAATGGTGACCCCCAGGATGTTGATGGTGTGGGATTCGGTGATGGTAATGCCATTGAATGTCAAGGGGCGGTGTTTTGACTCTCGCTTATTGGAGATAGTCATTGCCTGGCACTTCTGTTGCGCGAATGTTACCTGCCACTTATCAGCCCAAGCCTGAACGTCGTCCAGGTCTTGTTGCATGCGGGCATGGACTGCTTCATTATCTGAGGAGTTGTGAGTGGCACTGAACACTGTGCAGGCATCAGCGAACATCCCCATTTCTGACCTTATGCAAACGCCATTGTATCTCTGGTTTCACTTATTTGACATGCTCCTTCTAACTCTCTCAGAGAGTTCCCTACCCAGTCTAAGCGTCGATCACGCGCGGTCGACCAAGTCTTCCCGGCTCTCACAATACCGAGGTCTGTATGACTCGCGCTCTGTGATCTCACTTCTAACACCACTGTAAGAATTTGGATCACAGGTCACACACAGATTACCCAAAGGGTCTTATGAACATACGAAGTAAGAGCAGGAGTAGGCCACACGGCCCCTCGAGCCTGCTCCCCCATTCAATAAGATCATGGCTGATCATCGACCTCAACTCCACTTTCCTGCCGGATCTCCCTTGATTCCCCTAGAGTCCAAAAATCTACCTATCTCAGCCTTGAATATACTCAAAGACTCAGCATTCACAGCCCTCTGGGGCAGAGAATTCCAAAGATTCACAACCATCTGAGTGAAGAAATTCCTCCTCATATCAGTCTTAAATGGCCGACCCCTTATCCTGAGATTGTGCCCCCTGGTTCTAGACTCTCCAGCCAGTGGGAAACAACCTCTCAGCATCTACCCTGTCAATCCCCCTCAGAATCTTGTATGTTTCAATGAGATCACCTCTCATTTTTCTAAACTCCAGAGAATATAGGCCCATTCTACACAATTTCTCCTCATAGGACAGCCCTCTCATCCCAGGAATCAATCTAGTGAACCTTCGTTGCGCCGCCTCCAAGGCAAGTATATCCTTCCTCAGATAAGGAGACCAAAACTGCGCACAGTACTCCAGGTGTGGTCTCACCAAGACCCTGTACAATTGTAGCAAGACTTCCTTAATCTTATGTTCCAACCCCCTTGCAATAAAGGCCAACAT
Source organism: Squalus acanthias (assembly GCA_030390025.1). Classification (NCBI taxonomy): domain Eukaryota; kingdom Metazoa; phylum Chordata; class Chondrichthyes; order Squaliformes; family Squalidae; genus Squalus; species Squalus acanthias. The sequence goes on along the minus strand of CM059450.1, from coordinate 26,181,244 downwards.
GCCATTTGCCTTCTTTATTGCTTGCTGTACCTGCATGCTAGCTTTCTGTGTTTCTTGCACGAGGACACCCAAATCTCTCTGAACACCAACATTTGAAAGTTTCTCACCATTTAAAAAATATTCTGTTTTTCTATTCTTCCTACCAAAGTGAATAACCTCACATTTCCCTACATTATACTCCATCTGCCACCTTACCGCCCACTCACTTAGTCTATCTATATCCCTTTGCAGACTCTTTGTGTTCTCCTCACAGCTTACTGTCCCACCTAGCTTTGTATCATCAGCAAACTTGGATACATTACACTCAGTCGCTTCATCTAGGTCATTAATATAAATTGTAAATAGCTGAGGCCTCAACACTGATCCTTGCGGCACCCAACTAGTTACAGCCTGCCAACCTGAAAAAGATCTGTTTATCCTTACTCTCTGTTTTCTGTCCGTTAACCAATCCTCTATCCATGCTACTATATTACCCCCAACCCCATGAGCCCTAATTTTGTGTAATAATCTGTTATGTGACACCTTATCGAATGCCTTTTGGAAATCCAAATATACTACATCCACTGGTTTCCCTTTATCTACCCTGCTAGTTACATCCTCAAAACACTCTAATAAATTTGTCAAACACGATCAGTGTTTGACAGGACAGTGTAGAGGGAGCTTTACTCTCTATCTAACCCATGCTGTGCCTGCCTGGGAGTGTTCGACGGGACAGTGTAGAGGGAGCTTTACTCTGTATCTAACCCGTGCTGTACCTGCCCTGGGCGTGTTTGACGGGACAGTGTAGAGGGAGCTTTACTCTGTATCTAACCCGTGCTGTACCTGCCCTGGGAGTGTTTGATGGGACAGTGTAGAGGGAGCTTTACTCTGTATCTATCCCGTGCTGTACCTACCCTGGGAGTGTTTGACAGGACAGTGTAGAGGGAGCTTTACTCTGTATCTAACCTGTGCTGTACCTGCCCTGGGAGTGTTTGACGGGACAGTGTAGAGGGAGCTTTACAGTGTATCTAACCCGTGCCGTACCTGTCCTGGGGGTGTTTGATGGGACAGTGTAGAGGGAGCTTTACTCTGTATCTAACCCGTGCTGTACCTGCCCTGGGAGTGTTTGATGGGACACTGTAGAGGGAGCTTTACTCTGTATCTAACCCGTGCTGTACCTGCCCTGGGAGTGTTTGATGGGACAGTGTAGAGGGAGCTTTCCTCTGTATCTAACCCGTGCTGTACCTGCTCTGGGAGTGTTTAACGGGGCAGTGTAGAGGGAGCTTTACTCTGTATCTAACTCATGTGTACTTCACCTACAAGTGCTACACCTTAATGAAAAGCCTTGTGGCGTTTTTCTACATTAAAGGCACTATGTATATTAAAGTTGTTACTGACACTAATCCATTCTCCAGTGCTAACACCCCTCAGGCTAATGAGAAGAAAATTCAGGAAACCAAAGACAACATGAAAAAGGGATGGGCAAGTGATGGGAAACTAATGCAGAAGTGCTAGCTAATGTTAACCCTCTGTAGCTCAGGTACGCTGAGGTCAATTCGACCAGCAGAGCTGCCTATCCCGGATGGGATTCAATACTAAGCCTTCTCGGTCAGTCTGGCTCTGCCTCACAACCCCACGGTGCCTTTACTCACTCAGCCATCAGCCCAGACAGGGTAGAGTGACTCATGCTGCGTGCACGCCCAGTTGTGTCTACCGTCTCCTTTAAAATGTGAGCTGCAGGTTGGAAAGCAACCTCAGCTCCTCACCACAGCCACCCCTCACCTCTGCCTGGCTGCTCCGCAATGGGTCTGACGCAGTCGCTACCTGACTGTGGCAGGCCTGGATTAGCCCTCAGCCAGCAGTAGGCCGCACTCTCAGTTGCCACGGCAACTGTTTGTTTGTCTCTTCACACAAGTGAGTGCTGACTACACCCTCACAGTATCTTATTTTCACATTCGATCCACCACAAAATCAATAGGTAACAACTCCCTGATCACTTGGAAAAGCAGTCACATACTCTTCAATTATCTGATCTGATCTCACTGAATCCTGGAGTGTGAACTTAATCGCGATCGCTCACGCATGTTTGCCATTTTTTATTTCGTTCCTCCTTCCTTGCTTTTGTTATAGCCATGAGTACAAAACCTGGAGGATATAACACAATAATTGTGATGATGCAGTTTTTGGTTGCTGGTAACATTAATATTTACTCTTTCCCTGTTGTTGCCGTGGGTTACACAAGGACTGAGTTGCACAATAACACTAGTTAAACTCTGAGCTGCATTTTGACACTTGACTGCCTTTACAGTTTTTCTTCCCTTCTCTCCCTGAAGGCGCTGACTCGAGCTCGGGGTACAGTTCTGCAGATAAGTGACATTCCTTGAATCGGTCAGCCTTGACGGCAGGGTTGCCAACCCTCCACGGTTGTCCTGAAGTCTCCAGGAATGAAAGATTAATCTCCTGGACACTGCTGCCAGCAACACCCAGGAGAAAAATCACAGGGACATTAAAAAAAAGTATATATTTTTTCATTTTCTTTGAACACTTTTCTTTATTAGTTCTAAAAATATTGGAGAAGGCAAGAAATGGCTGTTTGACTGGACGGTTGGAAGCTGGAGGTCATGTGATGAAACTGCCAGGAATCCGTCCAACCAGAGTTGGCAACCCTACTTGATGGCGAGTATTGGCAAGCTAGTTGACCATGCTTTCCCCACTTCTCAACATTCCCTTTGTTGATATCCGAGAAGCACACGGGGCTTGTTTTCCTTTGCTTGCCTGCCTTAATATTGATGTGGCTGCTCCCATGCACACGCAGCCATAGAAACATAGAAACATAGAAACATAGAATCTAGGAGCAGGAGTAGGCCATTCGGCCCGTCGAGCCTGCTCCGCCATTCAATACGATCATGGCTGATCATCCAAATCCAGTACCCTGTCCCTGCTTTAATCCCCACAGTACACATATCCCACCCTACCCCCGTAACCCCACGTATTTAATTCCCCCTAACATATCCCATCCTATCCCCATAACCCCACATATTTAATCCCCCCTAACACTAAGGGTCAATTTATCATAGCCAAATCAACCTAACCCACACATTTTTGGACTGTGGGAGGAAACCGGAGCACCCGGAGGAAACCCACGCAGACACGGGAAGAATGTGCAAACTCCACACAGACAGTCACCCGAGGTCAGATTCGAACCCGGGTCTCTGGCGCTGTGAGGCACCAGTGCTAACCACTATGCCACCGTGTTGCCCATCTGCGTATTGTCCAACCGCCCTAAAGGCTATCGGCTGTACCCCTCTATCTATCAATGCCATGCTATTGCCTGTATCAGTGCACCCATCTGTCCACTGATCCAAAGCCTGGGTGCTATTGCTAATACTAGTGCACCCCAGATCTGATTATACGCACGCACCTACTATTAACATACCGCTGGAACATGGTGCCAGGTCTGTGATCACTCATGTGTTGTCCAGGTTCACAAGCTGGCAGCCAAGGCTCATTAATCCTCGTGGTTTGAGGCCAGTCACACTCCAGCCCTGTGAAAGTTATCAAATGCTGAGCGGCAAACCGCACAGTTGGCCCGTAAACCCATCGGAGGGCAACTAAGACAGTCGTGAGGTGGACGAGAATGACCAAGGTGGCGTGATGGAAGAAGGATGTGCCAGGGAGATGGGTAATCCTAAAGTAGGTGGTTACCCCATTGCCTGCACCAAACGTTCTCCTCTCCTAAAGACACTGAGCGATACAGTGGCCACGCCCCGTAGCCTTTTGCCCCCGTGGCCATTCTTCAGCAGTGAGTGTCGGCAGGCCGTTCAACCATGGGGGGTGCATTAATCAGGCCAATCCTGTTCTCATCTAAAGTCCACCTTCCCAGCAGGAGGGCAACCAAACCAAGGGTTCCACCTGAAACAGTAACCTGCCCTTCCCCAAGTTTCCCCTGATGGCTGCGCTGGTTAAGACAACGAGCAGCTGCACCCCACGGAGCAGGAAGGTCCCTGGGGGGGGGGGGGGTCAATCTCTGGTATGGGGGTGAGTTAGCTCAGTCAGAGTGGTGGTAGGAATGCGACAATTGTCCTCAGTACCATGGCTGGGAGCGGGGGAACAAAAAGTCACGGTTGCCACTCTGCATTTCTATTCGGTGGGCCTTGCTGGAAGGATGTCACGCAGGACTAGAATTTGAGCTGGGCGAGGTATAGGGTTGGCAACTCTGGTTGGATTTAATCCTGGAGGTTTCATAACATTACTGCCCCGCCCGCACGCTCCCGCCATCGGTCGCCCAACACGTCCATCCTCGCGGTGCACCACCTTCCCACGGCCAATCGGAAAGCAAACAGACTCTTCGTGACTCGATTGGATGGCTCTCGACTGTCAAACAGCCTTTATTCCCAACTCCCAATATTTCTTATAACTAATAAATGAAATCGTTCAAAGAAAATGAAGAAAAAAACACACGCACACAACTTTTAGAACATAAGAAATAGGAGCAGGAGTCGGCCATTCGGCCCCTCGAGCCTGCTCCGCCATTCAGTAAGATCATGGCTGATCTTTGACCTCAACTCCACTTTCCTGCACTATCCCCATATCCCTTGATTCCCTTAATATTCAAAAATCTATCGATCTCTGTCTTGAATATACTCAACGACTGAACCTCCACAGCCCTCTGGGGTAGAGAATTCCAAAGATTCACCACCCTCTGAGTGAAGAAATTTCTCCTCATCTCAGTCCTAAATGGCCACACCCTTATTCTGAGACTGTGACCCCTGGTTCTAGACTCCCCAGCCAGGGGAAACAGCCTCCCTGCATCTACCCTGTGAAGCCCTGTAAGAATTTTGTATGTTTCAATGAGATCACCTCTTATTCTTCTAAACTCTAGAGAATATAGGCCTAGTCTACTCAATCTCTCCTCAGAGGACAATCCTCCCATCCCAGGAACCAGTCTGGTGAACCTTCGTTGCACTCCCTCTATGGCAAGTATATCCTTCCTTAGGTAAGGAGACCAAAACTGTACACAATACTCCAGGTGTGGTCTCACCAGGGCCCTATATAATTGCAGTAAGATGTCTTTACTCTTACACTCAAATCCTCTTGTAATAAAGGCCAACATACCATTTGCTTTCCTAATTGCTTGCAGTACCTGTATGTTAACTTTCAGTGATTCATGTACAAGGAATTGTTTTTAATTGTTTTCTCCCGGGTTTGCTCACAGCAGTGACCTGGAGATGAATCATCAATTGCTGTAGACTCCAGGACTATCCTGGCAACCTTAGCGAGGCAGTGGAGGGAGCCCTGTCCTCATGGAACCAGGCACAGCAGGGAGACAAGGTCTTTGGAAGAGGAGAAGGGGTGAACTTGGTGAAAAAAGAGGCCAAAAGTGTTGATCAACATTATACAAGCTGAATTTGCAACTCAGTTGCAGTAAGACAATGCCCTGGGGCAACAAACTGCTGAAAAGTGTATCAAATTTCAACTCACATACGTCCTGCCACTTTACGAGTTGGTGTACAAACCTACCCATGTGGCCTGCCTTCTCTGCCCGTTATGATAATTAGCCTCTCCCCAAACCTCAGCAGATCAGAGATCGCTCGAAAGCTATAATCAAGTGTAAGCAATCTCTCTGAACGTTCTTGGTGCTCGGTGGAAACTATCAGCACTGTTGTGTGTTGAGTTTGATTACAGGCCTGGCTTCTCTAGCACTCCCCTCATCGGCATTCCACGCTCTAATCTACGCAAACTCCCAACTTGTCCAAGCCTCTGCTGCCTGCGTCTTATCCCGTTCGAAAACCCACACGCCAGCCCTCCCTGTCCTACTGCCAGACGCCCCAGAGACAGCCAGGATATGGGTTTGAGCCCCGCACCAGAGACACGAGCCCATAATCGAAACTGACACTCCCAGTGCCAGGTACCGAGGGAGCGCCGCACTGTCGGAGGTGCCGTCTTTCAGATGAGACGTTAAACCGAGGCCCCATCTGCCCCCTCCGGTGGATGTAAAAGATCCCACGGGCACTATTGGAAGAAGAGCAGGGGAGTTCGCCCCTGTGTCCTGGGGCCAATATTTATCCTTCAACCAACATCACTAAAAAAAGATTATCTGGTCATTATCACATTGCTGTTTGTGGGAGCTTGTTGTACGCAAATTGGCTGCTTTATTTCCTACATTACAGTGACCACGCTTCAAAAAAATACTTCATTGGCTGTAAAGCACTTTGGGACGTCCTGAGGTGGTGAAAGGCGCGATAGAAATGCAAGTCTTTCTTTCTCAGCACAGGCCGGGGATGGAATATGGGACCTTCTTGTATGGCTCAGCCACTCACTGGATAAACCATCGTAATCTTTCTCTTTTTTTGTTGCACTTCACGGGTTAACAGCTGGAGCAGAACAAAATTGCTGTGCTTCTCTCGTTGACTCACTCAGCGCAGCTTCCGGCCCACTGGTCACGTTGGGCAGCACAGAGAAACCCGACACCCAGAGGGGCGGCCCAGCGCCGAGAGCAGGGTCTGTTTTGTATTCTCGCTCTTCTAGAATGATGTCACTCAGCCGTACTGCCTAAACCTCCTTTGGAGGATGGTTATGTGCACAGTTACACAACCAGCAGGGAATGATGAACGACAGCCAGACACACACCAGCATGGTTTATAGAAACATAGAAACATAGAATCTAGGAGCAGGAGTAGGCCATTCGGCCCGTCGAGCCTGCTCCGCCATTCAATACGATCATGGCTGATCATCCAAATCCAGTACCCTGTCCCTGCTTTAATCCCCACAGTACACATATCCCACCCTACCCCCGTAACCCCACGTATTTAATTCCCCCTAACATATCCCATCCTATCCCCATAACCCCACATATTTAATCCCCCCTAACACACTAAGGGTCAATTTATCATAGCCAAATCAACCTAACCCACACATTTTTGGACTGTGGGAGGAAACCGGAGCACCCGGAGGAAACCCACGCAGACACGGGGAGAATGTGCAAACTCCACACAGACAGTCACCCGAGGTCAGATTCGAACCCGGGTCTCTGGCGCTGTGAGGCACCAGTGCTAACCACTATGCCACCGTGTTGCAGGTCCCCATATCTTCTCCACTCGTTAATTAGTTCTCGGGATGTGGGCGCATTTATTATCCCTTGTTGGGGCTCCTTCTGTGCGACTGTTTGTACAGCTGAGTGGTCATTGAGAGGATATTGACAGTCAACCATATAGAATCATACAGCAGAGGAGGAGGCCATTCAGCCCATCGTGCCTGTGCCGGCACTTTGAAAGAGCTCTCCAATTAGTCCCACTCCTACAGCCCTGCAAATGTATCCTTTTTAAGCATTTATCCAATTCCCTTTTGAAAGTTACTATTGAATCTGCCTCTACCACCCTTTCAGGCAGCGCATTCCAGAGCATACAACTCGCTGCGTTAAAAACATTTCCCCTCATCTCCCCCTCTGGTTCTTTTCCAATTATCTTCAATCTGTGTCCTCTGGTTACCGACCCTCCTGCCACTGGAAACAATTTCTCCTTATTTACTCTATCGAAACTCTTCATAATTTTGACCAACTCAATTAAATCTCCCCTTAACCTTCTTCTGCTCTAAGGAGAACAATTCCAGCTTCTCTAGACTCTGCACATAACTGAAGCCCCTTGTCCCTGGTACCATGCTAGTAAATCTATAGTGTGGGGCTGGAGTCGCTTGTAGGCTCAGACCAGGTTCCTTAGAGCAGAGAAGGCTGAGGGGGCACCTGATTGAGGTGTACAAAATTATGAGGGGCATAGATAGGGTAGATAGAAAGGAACTTTTCCCCTTAGTAGAGGGGTCAATAACCAGGGGGCATAGTTTCAAGGTTAGGGGCAGGAGGTTTAATGGGGATTTGAGGAAAAACTTTTTCACCCAGAAGGTGGTTGGAATCTGGAACTCACTGCCTGAAAGGGTGGTAGAGGCAGGAACCCTCACAACATTCAAGAAGCATTTAGATGAGCACTTGAAACGCCATAGCATACAAGGCTACGGACCAACTGCTGGAAAATGGGATTAGAATAGATAGGGCTTGATGGCCGGCGCAGACACGATGGGCCGAAGGGCCTCTTTCTGTGCTGTATAACTCTATGACTCTCGGTAGAGTGGAGCTGGAGTCCCGTGTAGGCCCAGACCAGGTAGAGTGGTGCGGGAGTCCCGTGTAGGCCCAGACCAGGTAGAGTGGGGCTGGAGTCCCGTGTAGGCCCAGACCAGGTAGAGTGGAGCTGGAGTACTGTGTAGGCCCAGACCAGGTAGAGTGGGGCTGGAGTCCCGTGTAGGTTCAGACCAGGTAGGATGGGGCGGGAGTCCCGTGTAGGCCCAGACCAGGTAGAGTGGGGCTGGAGTCCCGTGTAGGCCCAGACCAGGTAGAGTGGGGCGGGAGTCCCGTGTAGGCCCAGACCAGGTAGAGTGGGGCTGGAGTCCCGTATAGGCCCAGACCAGGTAGAGTGGAGCTGGAGTACTGTGTAGGCCCAGACCAGGTAGAGTGGGGCTGGAGTCCCGTGTAGGTTCAGACCAGGTAGAGTGGGGCGGGAGTCCCGTGTAGGCCCAGACCAGGTAGAGTGGGGCTGGAGTCCCGTGTAGGCCCAGACCAGGTAGAGTGGGGCGGGAGTCCCGTGTAGGCCCAGACCAGGTAGAGTGGGGCTGGAGTCCCGTGTAGGCCCAGACCAGGTAGAGTGGGGCTGGAGTCCCGTGTAGGTTCAGACCAGGTAGAGTGGGGCGGGAGTCCCGTGTAGGCCCAGACCAGGTAGAGTGGGGCTGGAGTCCCGTGTAGGCCCAGACCAGGTAGAGTGGGGCGGGAGTCCCGTGTAGGCCCAGGCCAGGTAGAGTGGGGCTGGAGTCCCTTGTAGGCCCAGACCAGGTAGAGTGGGGCTGGAGTCCCGTGTAGGCTCAGACCAGGTAGAGTGGGGCGGGAGTCCCGTGGAGGCCCAGACCAGGTAGAGTGGGGCTGGAGTCCCGTGTAGGCCCAGACCAGGTAGAGTGGGGCTGGAGTCCCGTGTAGGTTCAGACCAGGTAGTGTGGGGCGGGAGTCCCGTGTAGGCCCAGACCAGGTAGAGTGGGGCTGGAGTCCCGTGCAGGTTCAGACCAGGTAGAGTAGGGCTGGAGTCCCGTGCAGGCCCAGACCAGGTAGAGTGGGGCGGGAGTACCATGTAGGCCCAGACCAGGTAGAGTGGGGCTGGAGTCCCGTGCAGGTTCAGACCAGGTAGAGTGGGGCGGGAGTCCCGTGTAGGCCCAGACCAGGTAGAGTGGGGCGGGAGTACCCTGTAGGCCCAGACCAGGTAGAGTGGGGCGGGAGTCCCGTGTAGGCCCAGACCAGGTAGAGTGGAGCGGGAGTCCCATAAGAACATAAGAAATAGGAGCAGGAGTAGACCAATCGGCCCCTCGAGCCTGCTCCGCCATTCAATGAGATCATGGCTGATCTGATCCAACCTCAACTCTAAAGAACACAAGAAGTAGGAGCAGGACCAGGCCACTCGGCCCCTGGGCCCGCTCCGCCACCCACAGGGCCTTGACCGATCCGAACTCAAACTCATGTCCAATTTCCAGCCCGCTCCCCGTAACCCCTAATTCCCTTTACTTCTAGGAAACGGTCTATTTCTGTTTTAAATTTATTTAATGAAGTAGCTTCCACAGCTTCCTGGGGTAGCAAATTTCACAGACCCACTACCTTCTGAGTGAAAAAGTTTCTCCTCATCTCAGTTTTGAAAGAGCAGCCCCTTATTCTAAGATTATGTCCCCTAGTTCTAGTTTCACCCATCATTGGGAACATCCTCACCGCGTCCACCCGATCAAGCCCCTTCACAATCTTATGTTTCAATAAGATCGCCTCTCCTTCTTCTGAACTCCAATGAATAGAGTCCCAATCTACTCAACCTCTCCTCGTATGTCCACCCCCTCATCCCCGGAATTAACCAAGTGAACCTTCTTTGTACTGCCTCGAGAGCAAGTATGTCTTTTCTTAAGTATGGACACCAAAACTGTATGCAGTACTCCAGGTGCGGTCTCACCAATACCCTATACAACTGCAGCAATACCTCCCTGTTTTTATATTCTATCCCCCTAGCAATAAAAGCCAACATTCCATTGGCTTTCTTGATCACCTGCTGCACCTGCATACTAACTTTTTGATTTTCTTGCACCAAGACCCCCAGATCCCTTTGTACTGCAGTACTTTCCAGTTTCTCGCCATTAAGATAATAACTTGCTCTCTGATTTTTCCTGCCAAAGTGCATAACCTCACATTTTCCAATATTGTATTGCATCTGCCAAATCTCTGCCCACTCACCCAGCCTGTCTATATCCCCTTGTAGGTTTTTTATGTCCTCCTCACTCTCTACTTTCCCTCCCATCTTTGTATCATCTGCAAACTTTGATATGTTACACTCGGTCCCCTCCTCCAAATCGTTAATATAGATTGTAAAGAGTTGGGGACCCAGCACCGATCCCTGTGGAACACCACTGGCTACTGGTTGCCAGTCCGAGAATGAACCATTTATCCCAACTCTCTGCTTCCTGTTAGATAACCAATCCTCCACCCATGCCAGAATATAACCCAAATCCAGTGATTTTTTTATCTTGAGTAAATGTAGGCCCAGACCAGGTAGAGTGGAGCTGGAGTCCCGTATAGGCCCAGACCAGGTAGAGTGAGGCGGGAGTCCCGTGTAGGCTCAGACCAGGTAGAGTGGGGCTGGAGTCCCGTGCAGGTCCAGACCAGGTAGAGTGGGGCTGGAGTCCCGTGCAGGCCCAGACCAGGGAGAGTGGGGCTGGAGTCCCGTGTAGGTTCAGACCAGGTAGAGTGGAGCTGGAGTCCCGTGCAGGCCCAGACCAGGTAGAGTGGGGCTGGAGTCCCGTATAGGCCCAGACCAGGTAGAGTGGGGCGGGAGTCCCGTGTAGGCCCAGACCAGGTAGAGTGGGGCTGGAGTCCCGTGCAGGCCCAGACCAGGTAGAGTGGGGCGGGAGTCCCGTGTAGGCTCAGACCAGGTAGAGTGGGGCTGGAGTCCCGTGTAGGCCCAGACCAGGTAGAGTGGGGCTGGAGTCCCGTATAGGCCCAGACCAGGTAGAGTGGGGCGGGAGTCCCGTGTAGGCTCAGACCAGGTAGAGTGGGGCTGGAGTCCCGTGTAGGCCCAGACCAGGTAGAGTGGGGCTGGAGTCCCGTATAGGCCCAGACCAGGTAGAGTGGGGCGGGAGTCCCGTGCAGGCCCAGACCAGGTAGAGTGGAGCTGGAGTCCCGTGTAGAGCCATCATACCATGTAATACTGTACCATCACCCCACCATTGGCGGCCGTGCCTTCAGCTGCCTGGGCCCTAAACCCAGGAATTCCCTCCCTAAACCTCTCCGCTACTCTCTCTCCTCCTTTAAGACCCTCCTTTAAACCCACCTCTTTGACCAAGCTTTTGGTTACTCATTCTAATATCTCCTACATTGGCTTGACGTTAATGTTTTTTTGGTAAAGCTCCTGTGAAGAGCCTTGGGACGTTTTACTACCTTAAGGGCGCTGTATAAATACAAGCTGTTGGGGCCTGATTCTGTCCCCACATGATGCCCACCTGCATGCATGCATTTTCCAGCAGGGAGCGGGGGCTTCAATCACCAGCTTACAGGAGTCAGAACCATGGCCACCCTCGAACTGTGATCACCAAACTCAGCACAGGCCAGGGATCGAATTTGAAACCCAGTGTTAGCCATGGCTCACTGGGTAGTGAGTCAGAGGGTCATGGGTTTGAGCCCCTCTCCAGAGACATAAACCTACAATTCAAGCTGAAACTCCAGTGCCAGGTACTGAGGGAGCGCCGCACTGTCGGAGGGGCAGTACTGAGGGAGCGCAGCACTGTCGGAGGGGCAGTACTGAGGGAGCGCCGCACTGTCGGAGGGGCAGTACTGAGGGAGCGCCGCACTGTCGGAGGGGCGGTACTGAGGGAGCGCAGCACTGTCGGAGGAGCAGTACTGAGGGAGCGCCGCACTGTCGGAGGGCCGGTACTGAGGGAGCACCGCACTGTCGGAGGGGCAGTACTGAGGGAGCGCAGCACTGTCAGAGGGGCAGTACTGAGGGAGCGCTGCACTGTCGGAGGTGCTGTCTTTCAACTGAGATGTTAAACCGAGGCCCCGTCTGCCCTCTCAGGTGAACGTTAAAGATCCCACGGCCACGATTGGACGAAGAGCAGGGGGAGTTCTCCCCGGTGTCCTGGGGCCAATATTTATCCCTCAATCAACATCACTAAAAAACTGATTATCTGGTCATTATCACATTGCTGTTTGTGGGATTTTGCTGTGTGCAAATTGGCTGCCCCATTTCCGACATTACAACAGTGACCAGACTGTAAAAATTGGCTGTAAAACACTTTGGGACGTCCTGCAGTTGTGAAAGGCGTGATACAAATGTAAGTTCCTTCTTTGATTGTTCCGTGCAACGTCCCTTGCTCTCGCCCACCCCCCCCCCGTAATGTCATTTTAAGAGCAAAGAAAAAAACGGGAGTACTGTAAAATCAATCATCAACGTCAAAAAGTTTCTTTTCAGAAAGGGTTAAAATGGCCGATGGGAGGAGCTGGCTCCCAGGAGCTCGGATTGAAACATGGAGTGTGTATGTGAACAAATAAAGATATGTAATGGTGAAATCAAAAGCTGTTTACACGAGTTGAGTGCGTATCACTCCCTGTCAGCTGGGTGGGGCCCGAGTTGGCTCGAACAATCCTCTCGGGCAGCAGGAATGTTCAGTGGCTCACTGAATTCATGAAGCGTGGATTGACTTGCTCCACAACACTTTCTACTCTGGTTGTTATGGCAACCACAGCCCACTCACGAGCATTTTTCTTAACTTTCCCTCATTAAAAAAAAACACAGCCTTAGGACTGACGGAGGCCCTTCGTTGCTTAGCAAAATGTTGGTGCTGGTCTTTTTCTTTTACCTCGCCTGTTTTTCTTACTCACCTCCCCCCTACCCCCGCAGCCACCCCCCCCCCCCCACACCTCGCCCTCCTGACTTTCGCATAGATGGCGAGAGGCCCTCACCTCAGCGGGTGCCCGTCCTTCACGTGCCAGCTCAGAGTGTCGGAGGGCTCTCTGACCGTGGGGAGCTTCACTGCCCTCACCCAACATCTACACACACACACGTGCAAGCGCAATTTCTTGGATGGCCGTGGGGAGTGGGAACCCTGGCTGATTTCTGCCTCTCCATATCACCAAAGCCAATGGCAGCCCCGACTGCTGCTCTGGCTGGGATCAGCCAACACACATCGGCCAGGGATCCCACCCAGTCTAATCCCACTCTCCCTCTCACTCCCCGCACCCTTTACTATCCCACCCAGTCTAATCCCACTCTCCCTCTCACTCCCCGCACCCTTTAATATCCCACCCAGTCTAATCCCACTCTCCCTCTCACTCCCCGCACCCTTTAATATCCCACCCAGTCTAATCCCACTCTCCCTCTCACTCCCCGCACCCTTTACTATCCCATCCAGCCTAATCCCACTCTCCCTCTCACTCCCCGCACCCTTTACTATCCCACCCAGTCTAATCCCACTCTCCCTCGCACTCCCCGCACCCTTTAATATCCCACCCAGTCTAATCCCACTCTCCCCCTCACTCCCCGCACCCTTTACTATCCCACCCAGTCTAATCCCATTCTCCCCTCACTCCCCGTACTCTTTAATATCCCATCCAGTCTAATCCCACTCTCCCCCTCACTCCCCGCACCCTTTACTATCCCATCCAGTCTATTCCTACTCTCCCTCTCACTCCCCGCACACTTTAATATCCCACCCAGTCTAATCCCACTCTCCCTCTCACTCCCCGCACCCTTTAATATCCCACCCAGTCTAATCCCATTCTCCCCTCACTCCCCGTACTCTTTAATATCCCACCCAGTCTAATCCCATTCTCCCCTCACTCCCCGCACCCTTTAATATCCCATCCAGTCTAATCCCACTCTCCCCCTCACTCTCCGCACCCTTTAATATCCCACCCAGTCTAATCCCACTCTCCTGCTCACTCCTCGTACCCTTTACTATCCCACCCAGTCTAATCCCACTCTCCCCATCACTTTCCGCACCCTTTAATATCCCACCCAGTCTAATCCCACTCTCCCCCTCACTCCCCGTACCCTTTACTATCCCACCCAGTCGAATCTCACTCCCCTCACCCTTTACTATTCCACCCAGTCTAATCCCACTCTCCCGCTCACTCCCCGCACCCTTTACTATCCCACCCAGTCTAATCCCACTCTCCCGCTCACTCCCCGCACCCTTTAATATCCCACCCAGTCTAATCCCACTCTCCCGCTCACTCCCCACACCCTTTAATATCCCACCCAGTCTAATCCCACTCACCCGCTCACTCCCCACACCCTTTACTATCCCACCCAGTCTAATCCCACTCTCCCCCTCACTCCCCATACCCTTTAATATCCCACCCAGTCTAATCCCACTCTCCCCCTCACTCCCCATACCCTTTAATATCCCATCCAGTCTAATCCCACTCTCCCGCTCACTCCCCGCACCCTTTACTATCCCATCCAGTCTAATCCCACTCTCCCGCTAACTCCCCGCACCCTTTACTATCCCACCCAGTCTAATCCCACTCTCCCGCTCACTCCCCGCACCCTTTACTATCCCATCCAGTCTAATCCCACTCTCCCTCTCACTCCCCGCACCTTTAACTATCCCATCCAGTCTAATCCCACTCTCCCGCTCACTCCCCGCACCCTTTAATATCCCACCCAGTCTAATCCCACTCTCCTGCTCACTCCCCGCACCCTTTAATATTCCACCCAGTCTAATCCCACTCTTCACCTCACTCCCCGCACCCTTTACTATCCCATCCAGTCTAATCCCACTCTCCCTCTCACTCCCCGCACCCTTTACTATCACATCCAGTCTAATCCCACTCTCCCGCTCACTCCCCGCACCCTTTAATATCCCACCCAGTCTAATCTCACTCTCCCCCTCGCTCCCCACACCCTTTAATATCCCACCCATTCTTATCCCACTCTCCCGCTCACTCCCCGTACCCTTTAATATCCCACCCAGTCTAATCCCACTCTCCCGCTCACTCTCCGTACCCTTTAATATCCCACCCAGTCTAATCCCACTCTCCCGCTCACTCCCCGCACCCTTTAATATCCCACCCAGTCTAATCCCACTCTCCCTCTCACTCCCCGCACCCTTTAATATCCCACCCATTCTTATCCCACTCTCCCGCTCACTCCCCGTACCCTTTAATATCCCACAAAGTCTAATCCCACTCTCCCTCTCACTCCCCGCACCCTTTCCTATCCCACCCAGTCTAATCCCACTCTCCCTCTCACTCCCCGCACCCTTTAATATCCCACCCAGTCTAATCCCACTCTCCCTCTCACTCCCCGCACACTTTACTATCCCACCCAGTCTAATCCCACTCTCCCTCTCACTCCCCGCACCCTTTAATATCCCACCCAGTCTAATCCCACTCTCCCTCTCACTCCCCGCACCCTTTAATATCCCACCCAGTCTAATCCCACTCTCCCTCTCACTCCCCGCACCCTTTAATATCCCACCCAGTCTAATCCCACTCTCCCTCTCACTCCCCACGCCCTTTACTATCCCATCCAGTCTAATCCCACTCTCCCTCTCACTCCCCGCACACTTTAATATCCCACCCAGTCTAATCCCACTCTCCCCCTCACTCCCCGCACCCTTTAATATCCCACCCAGTCTAATCCCACTCTCCCTCTCACTCCCCACGCCCTTTACTATCCCATCCAGTCTAATCCCACTCTCCCTCTCACTCCCCGCACCCTTTACTATCCCATCCAGTCTAATCCCACTCTCCCTCTCACTCCCCGCACACTTTAATATCCCACCCAGTCTAATCCCACTCTCCCTCTCACTCCCCGCACCCTTTACTATCCCATCCAGTCTAATCCCACTCTCCCTCTCACTCCCCGCACCCTTTACTATCCCATCCAGTCTAATCCCACTCTCCCTCTCACTCCCCGCACCCTTTAATATCCCATCCAGTCTAATCCCACTCTCCCTCTCACTCACCGCACCCTTTAATATCCCACCCAGTCTAATCCCACTCTCCCTCTCACTCCCCGCACCCTTTAATATCCCACCCAGTCTAATCCCACTCTCCCTCTCACTCCCCACGCCCTTTACTATCCCATCCAGTCTAATCCCACTCTCCCTCTCACTCCCTGCACCCTTTACTATCCCACCCAGTCTAATCCCACTCTCCCTCTCACTCCCCGCACACTTTAATATCCCACCCAGTCTAATCCCACTTTCCCCCTCACTCCCCGCACCCTTTAATATCCCACCCAGTCTAATCCCACTCTCCCCCTCACTCCCCGCACCCTTTAATATCCCACCCAGTCTAATCCCACTCTCCCCCTCACTCCCCGCACCCTTTACTATCCCATCCAGTCTAATCCCACTCTCCCTCTCATTCCCCGCACCCTTTAATATCCCACCCAGTCTAATCCCATTCTCCCCTCACTCCCGTACTCTTTAATATCCCACCCAGTCTAATCCCACTCTCCCTCTCACTCCCCGCACCCTTTACTATCCCACCCAGTCTAATCCCACTCTCCCTCTCACTCCCCGCACCCTTTAATATCCCATCCAGTCTAATCCCACTCTCCCTCTCACTCCCCGCACCCTTTACTATCCCACCCAGTCTAATCCCACTCTCCCTCTCACTCCCCGCACCCTTTACTATCCCACCCAGTCTAATCCCACTCTCCCTCTCACTCCCCGCACCCTTTAATATCCCACCCAGTCTAATCCCACTCTCCCTCTCACTCCCCGCACCCTTTAATATCCCACCCAGTCTAACCCCACTCTCCCTCTCACTCCCCGCACCCTTTAATATCCCACCCAGTCTAATCCCATTCTCCCCTCACTCCCCGGACTCTTTAATATCCCACCCAGTCTAATCCCACTCTCCCCCTCACTCCCCGCACCCTTTAATATCCCACCCAGTCTAATCCCACTCTCCCTCTCACTCCCCGCACCCTTTACTATCCCACCCAGTCTAATCCCACTCTCCCTCTCACTCCCCGCACCCTTTAATATCCCACCCAGTCTAATCCCACTCTCCCCCTCACTCCCCGCACCCTTTACTATCCCACCCAGTCTAATCCCATTCTCCCCTCACTCCCCGTACTCTTTAATATCCCATCCAGTCTAATCCCACTCTCCCCCTCACTCCCCGCACCCTTTACTATCCCATCCAGTCTAATCCTACTCTCCCACTCACTCCCCGCACACTTTAATATCCCACCCAGTCTAATCCCACTCTCCCTCTCACTCCCCGCACCCTTTAATATCCCACCCAGTCTAATCCCATTCTCCCCTCACTCCCCGTACTCTTTAATATCCCACCCAGTCTAATCCCATTCTCCCCTCACTCCCCGCACCCTTTAATATCCCATCCAGTCTAATCCCACTCTCCCCCTCACTCTCCGCACCCTTTAATATCCCACCCAGTCTAATCCCACTCTCCTGCTCACTCCTCGTACCCTTTACTATCCCACCCAGTCGAATCCCACTCTCCCCCTCACTTTCCGCACCCTTTAATATCCCACCCAGTCTAATCCCACTCTCCCCCTCACTCCCCGTACACTTTACTATCCCACCCAGTCGAATCTCACTCCCCTCACCCTTTACTATTCCACCCAGTCTAATCCCACTCTCCCGCTCACTCCCCGCACCCTTTACTATCCCACCCAGTCTAATCCCACTCTCCCGCTCACTCCCCGCACCCTTTAATATCCCACCCAGTCTAATCCCACTCTCCCGCTCACTCCCCACACCCTTTAATATCCCACCCAGTCTAATCCCACTCTCCCGCTCACTCCCCACACCCTTTACTATCCCACCCAGTCTAATCCCACTCTCCCCCTCACTCCCCATACCCTTTAATATCCCACCCACTCTAATCCCACTCTCGCCCTCACTCCCCATACCCTTTAATATCCCATCCAGTCTAATCCCACTCTCCCCCTCACTCCCCGCACCCTTTAATATCCCACCCAGTCTAATCCCACTCTCCCTCTCACTCCCCACGCCCTTTACTATCCCATCCAGTCTAATCCCACTCTCCCTCTCACTCCCCGCACCCTTTACTATCCCATCCAGTCTAATCCCACTCTCCCGCTCACTCCCCGCACCCTTTAATATCCCACCCAGTCTAATCCCACTCTCCTGCTCACTCCCCGCACCCTTTAATATTCCACCCAGTCTAATCCCACTCTTCACCTCACTCCCCGCACCCTTTACTATCCCATCCAGTCTAATCCCACTCTCCCTCTCACTCCCCGCACCCTTTACTATCACATCCAGTCTAATCCCACTCTCCCGCTCACTCCCCGCACCCTTTAATATCCCACCCAGTCTAATCTCACTCTCCCCCTCGCTCCCCACACCCTTTAATATCCCACCCATTCTTATCCCACTCTCCCGCTCACTCCCCGTACCCTTTAATATCCCACCCAGTCTAATCCCACTCTCCCGCTCACTCCCCGTACCCTTTAATATCCCACCCAGTCTAATCCCACTCTCCCGCTCACTCCCCGCACCCTTTAATATCCCACCCAGTCTAATCCCACTCTCCCTCTCACTCCCCGCACCCTTTAATATCCCACCCATTCTTATCCCACTCTCCCGCTCACTCCCCGTACCCTTTAATATCCCACCCAGTCTAATCCCACTCTCCCTCTCACTCCCCGCACCCTTTCCTATCCCACCCAGTCTAATCCCACTCTCCCTCTCACTCCCCGCACCCTTTAATATCCCACCCAGTCTAATCCCACTCTCCCTCTCACTCCCCGCACACTTTACTATCCCACCCAGTCTAATCCCACTCTCCCTCTCACTCCCCGCACCCTTTAATATCCCACCCAGTCTAATCCCACTCTCCCTCTCACTCCCCGCACCCTTTAATATCCCACCCAGTCTAATCCCACTCTCCCTCTCACTCCCCGCACCCTTTAATATCCCACCCAGTCTAATCCCACTCTCCCTCTCACTCCCCACGCCCTTTACTATCCCACCCAGTCTAATCCCACTCTCCCTCTCACTCCCCGCACACTTTAATATCCCACCCAGTCTAATCCCACTCTCCCCCTCACTCCCCGCACCCTTTAATATCCCACCCAGTCTAATCCCACTCTCCCTCTCACTCCCCACGCCCTTTACTATCCCATCCAGTCTAATCCCACTCTCCCTCTCACTCCCCGCACCCTTTACTATCCCATCCAGTCTAATCCCACTCTCCCTCTCACTCCCCGCACACTTTAATATCCCACCCAGTCTAATCCCACTCTCCCTCTCACTCCCCGCACCCTTTACTATCCCATCCAGTCTAATCCCACTCTCCCTCTCACTCCCCGCACCCTTTACTATCCCATCCAGTCTAATCCCACTCTCCCTCTCACTCCCCGCACCCTTTAATATCCCATCCAGTCTAATCCCACTCTCCCTCTCACTCACCGCACCCTTTAATATCCCACCCAGTCTAATCCCACTCTCCCTCTCACTCCCCGCACCCTTTAATATCCCACCCAGTCTAATCCCACTCTCCCTCTCACTCCCCACGCCCTTTACTATCCCATCCAGTCTAATCCCACTCTCCCTCTCACTCCCCGCACCCTTTACTATCCCATCCAGTCTAATCCCACTCTCCCTCTCACTCCCCGCACACTTTAATATCGCACCCAGTCTAATCCCACTTTCCCCCTCACTCCCCGCACCCTTTAATATCCCACCCAGTCTAATCCCACTCTCCCTCTCACTCCCCACGCCCTTTACTATCCCATCCAGTCTAATCCCACTCTCCCTCTCACTCCCCGCACCCTTTACTATCCCATCCAGTCTAATCCCACTCTCCCTCTCATTCCCCGCACCCTTTAATATCCCACCCAGTCTAATCCCATTCTCCCCTCACTCCCCGTACTCTTTAATATCCCACCCAGTCTAATCCCACTCTCCCTCTCACTCCCCGCACCCTTTACTATCCCACCCAGTCTAATCCCACTCTCCCTCTCACTCCCCGCACCCTTTAATATCCCATCCAGTCTAATCCCACTCTCCCTCTCACTCCCCGCACCCTTTACTATCCCACCCAGTCTAATCCCACTCTCCCTCTCACTCCCCGCACCCTTTACTATCCCACCCAGTCTAATCCCACTCTCCCTCTCACTCCCCGCACCCTTTAATATCCCACCCAGTCTAATCCCACTCTCCCTCTCACTCCCCGCACCCTTTAATATCCCACCCAGTCTAACCCCACTCTCCCTCTCACTCCCCGCACCCTTTAATATCCCACCCAGTCTAATCCCACTCTCCCCCTCACTCCCCGTACCCTTTACTATCCCACCCAGTCTAATCCCATTCTCCCCTCACTCCCCGGACTCTTTAATATCCCACCCAGTCTAATCCCACTCTCCCCCTCACTCCCCGCACCCTTTAATATCCCACCCAGTCTAATCCCACTCTCCCTCTCACTCCCCGCACCCTTTACTATCCCACCCAGTCTAATCCCACTCTCCCTCTCACTCCCCGCACCCTTTAATATCCCACCCAGTCTAATCCCACTCTCCCCCTCACTCCCCGCACCCTTTACTATCCCACCCAGTCTAATCCCATTCTCCCCTCACTCCCCGTACTCTTTAATATCCCATCCAGTCTAATCCCACTCTCCCCCTCACTCCCCGCACCCTTTACTATCCCATCCAGTCTAATCCTACTCTCCCTCTCACTCCCCGCACACTTTAATATCCCACCCAGTCTAATCCCACTCTCCCTCTCACTCCCCGCACCCTTTAATATCCCACCCAGTCTAATCCCATTCTCCCCTCACTCCCCGCACCCTTTAATATCCCACCCAGTCTAATCCCACTCTCCCGCTCACTCCCCACACCCTTTAATATCCCACCCAGTCTAATCCCACTCTCCCGCTCACTCCCCACACCCTTTACTATCCCACCCAGTCTAATCCCATTCTCCCCTCACTCCCCGTACTCTTTAATATCCCACCCAGTCTAATCCCATTCTCCCCTCACTCCCCGCACCCTTTAATATCCCATCCAGTCTAATCCCACTCTCCCCCTCACTCTCCGCACCCTTTAATATCCCACCCAGTCTAATCCCACTCTCCTGCTCACTCCTCGTACCCTTTACTATCCCACCCAGTCTAATCCCACTCTCCCCCTCACTTTCCGCACCCTTTAATATCCCACCCAGTCTAATCCCACTCTCCCCCCTCACTCCCCGTACACTTTACTATCCCACCCAGTCGAATCTCACTCCCCTCACCCTTTACTATTCCACCCAGTCTAATCCCACTCTCCCGCTCACTCCCCGCACCCTTTACTATCCCACCCAGTCTAATCCCACTCTCCCGCTCACTCCCCGCACCCTTTAATATCCCACCCAGTCTAATCCCACTCTCCCGCTCACTCCCCACACCCTTTAATATCCCACCCAGTCTAATCCCACTCTCCCGCTCACTCCCCACACCCTTTACTATCCCACCCAGTCTAATCCCACTCTCCCCCTCACTCCCCATACCCTTTAATATCCCACCCACTCTAATCCCACTCTCGCCCCTCACTCCCCATACCCTTTAATATCCATCCAGTCTAATCCCACTCTCCCCCTCACTCCCCGCACCCTTTAATATCCCACCCAGTCTAATCCCACTCTCCCTCTCACTCCCCACGCCCTTTACTATCCCATCCAGTCTAATCCCACTCTCCCTCTCACTCCCCGCACCCTTTACTATCCCATCCAGTCTAATCCCACTCTCCCTCTCACTCCCCGCACCCTTTACTATCCCACCCAGTCTAATCCCACTCTCCCTCTCACTCCCCGCACCCTTTACTATCCCATCCAGTCTAATCCCACTCTCCCTCTCACTCCCCGCACCCTTTAATATCCCATCCAGTCTAATCCCACTCTCCCTCTCACTCCCCGCACCCTTTAATATCCCACCCAGTCTAATCCCACTCTCCCTCTCACTCCCCGCACCCTTTAATATCCCACCCAGTCTAATCCCACTCTCCCTCTCACTCCCCACGCCCTTTACTATCCCATCCAGTCTAATCCCACTCTCCCTCTCACTCCCCGCACCCTTTACTATCCCATCCAGTCTAATCCCACTCTCCCTCTCACTCCCCGCACACTTTAATATCCCACCCAGTCTAATCCCACTCTCCCCCTCACTCCCCGCACCCTTTAATATCCCACCCAGTCTAATCCCACTCTCCCTCTCACTCCCCACGCCCTTTACTATCCCATCCAGTCTAATCCCACTCTCCCTCTCACTCCCCGCACCCTTTACTATCCCATCCAGTCTAATCCCACTCTCCCTCTCATTCCCCGCACCCTTTAATATCCCACCCAGTCTAATCCCATTCTCCCCTCACTCCCCGTACTCTTTAATATCCCACCCAGTCTAATCCCACTCTCCCTCTCACTCCCTGCACCCTTTACTATCCCACCCAGTCTAATCCCACTCTCCCTCTCACTCCCCGCACCCTTTACTATCCCACCCAGTCTAATCCCACTCTCCCTCTCACTCCCCGCACCCTTTAATATCCCACCCAGTCTAACCCCACTCTCCCTCTCACTCCCCGCACCCTTTAATATCCCACCCAGTCTAATCCCATTCTCCCCTCACTCCCCGGACTCTTTAATATCCCACCCAGTCTAATCCCACTCTCCCCTCACTCCCCGCACCCTTTAATATCCCACCCAGTCTAATCCCACTCTCCCTCTCACTCCCCGCACCCTTTACTATCCCACCCAGTCTAATCCCACTCTCCCTCTCACTCCCCGCACCCTTTAATATCCCACCCAGTCTAATCCCACTCTCCCCCTCACTCCCCGCACCCTTTACTATCCCACCCAGTCTAATCCCATTCTCCCCTCACTCCCCGTACTCTTTAATATCCCATCCAGTCTAATCCCACTCTCCCCCTCACTCCCCGCACCCTTTACTATCCCATCCAGTCTAATCCTACTCTCCCTCTCACTCCCCGCACACTTTAATATCCCACCCAGTCTAATCCCACTCTCCCTCTCACTCCCCGCACCCTTTAATATCCCACCCAGTCTAATCCCATTCTCCCCTCACTCCCCGCACCCTTTAATATCCCATCCAGTCTCATCCCACTCTCCCCCTCACTCTCCGCACCCTTTAATATCCCACCCAGTCTAATCCCACTCTCCTGCTCACTCCTCGTACCCTTTACTATCCCACCCAGTCTAATCCCACTCTCCCCCTCACTTTCCGCACCCTTTAATATCCCACCCAGTCTAATCCCACTCTCCCCCTCACTCCCCGTACACTTTACTATCCCACCCAGTCGAATCTCACTCCCCTCACCCTTTACTATTCCACCCTGTCTAATCCCACTCTCCCGCTCACTCCCCGCACCCTTACTATCCACCCCAGTCTAATCCCACTCACTCCCCGCACCCTTTAATATCCCACCCAGTCTAATCCCACTCTCCCGCTCACTCCCCACACCCTTTAATATCCCACCCAGTCTAATCCACTCTCCCGCTCACTCCCCACACCCTTTACTATCCACCCAGTCTAATCCCACTCTCCCCCTCACTCCCCATACCCTTTAATATCCCACCCAGTCTAATCCCACCCTCCCCCTCACTCCCCATACCCTTTAATATCCCATCCAGTCTAATCCCACTCTCCCGCTCACTCCCCGCACCCTTTACTATCACATCCAGTCTAATCCCACTCTCCCGCTAACTCCCCGCACCCTTTACTATCCCACCCAGTCTAATCCCACTCTCCCGCTCACTCCCCGCACCCTTTAATATCCCACCCAGTCTAATCCCACTCTCCCGCTCACTCCCCACACCCTTTAATATCCCACCCAGTCTAATCCCACTCTCCCGCTCACTCCCCACACCCTTTACTATCCCACCCAGTCTAATCCCACTCTCCCCCTCACTCCCCATACCCTTTAATATCCCACCCAGTCTAATCCCACTCTCCCCCTCACTCCCCATACCCTTTAATATCCCATCCAGTCTAATCCCACTCTATCGCTCACTCCCCGCACCCTTTACTATCACATCCAGTCTAATCCCACTCTCCCGCTAACTCCCCGCACCCTTTACTATCCCACCCAGTCTAATCCCACTCTCCCGCTCACTCCCCGCACCCTTTAATATCCCACCCAGTCTAATCCCACTCTCCCCTCACTCCCCACACCCTTTAATATCCCACCCAGTCTAATCCCACTCTCCCGCTCACTCCCCACACCCTTTACTATCCCACCCAGTCTAATCCCACTCTCCCCCTCACTCCCCATACCCTTTAATATCCCACCCAGTCTAATCCCACTCTCCCCCTCACTCCATACCCTTAATATCCCATCCAGTCTAATCCCACTCTCCCGCTCACTCCCCGCACCCTTTACTATCACATCCAGTCTAATCCCACTCTCCCGCTAACTCCCCCGCACCCTTTACTATCCCACCCAGTCTAATCCCACTCTCCCGGTCACTCCCCGCACCCTTTACTATCCCATCCAGTCTAATCCCACTCTCCCTCTCACTCCCCGCACCTTTTACTATCCCATCCAGTCTAATCCCACTCTCCCGCTCACTCCCCACACCCTTTAATATCCCACCCAGTCTAATCCCACTCTCCTGCTCACTCCCCGCACCCTTTAATATTCCACCCAGTCTAATCCCACTCTTCACCTCACTCCCCGCACCCTTTACTATCCCATCGAGTCTAATCCCACTCTCCCTCTCACTCCCCGCACCCTTTAATATCCCACCCAGTCTAATCCCACTCTCCCGCTCACTCCCCCTACCCTTTAATATCCCACCCAGTCTAATCTCACTCTCCCCCTCGCTCCCCACACCCTTTAATATCCCACCCATTCTTATCCCACTCTCCCGCTCACTCCCCGTACCCTTTAATATCCCACCCAGTCTAATCCCACTCTCCCGCTCACTCCCCGTACCCTTTAATATCCCACCCAGTCTAATCCCACTCTCCCGCTCACTCCCCGTACCCTTTAATATCCCACCCAGTCTAATCCCACTCTCCCCCTCACTCCCCGCACCCTTTAATATCCCACCCAGTCTAATCCCACTCTCCCGCTCACTCCCCCTACCCTTTAATATCCCACCCAGTCTAATCCCACTCTCCCCCTCACTCCCCGCACCCTTTAATATCCCACCCAGTCTAATCCCACTCTCCCCCTCACTCCCCACACCCTTTAATATCCCACCCAGTCTAATCCCACTCTCCCGCTCACTCCACCTACCATTTAATATCCCACCCAGTCTAATCCCACTCTCCCCCTCACTCCCCGCACCCTTTAATATCCCACCCAGTCTAATCCCACTCTCCCCCTCACTCCCCACACCCTTTAATATCCCACCCAGTCTAATCCCACTCTCCCGCTCACTCCACCTACCATTTAATATCCCACCCAGTCGCATCTCACTCTCCTGCGTACTGTCCATACACTGTATTACCCCTAACTGACCCTTCCATGTATGCTCTGCTGCCCCTATCGTAACTCGCACGAAGTACCACTCACCCGTCAACCCCCAGTGCTCGCTGGCCTACATTGGCTCTCGGTCCAGCAATTGATCAGGAGAAACCTCTTTACCCAAAGAGTGGTGAGAATGTGGAACTCGCTAGCACGTGGAGTAGTTAAGTCGAATAGCATAGATGCATTTAAGGGGAAGCTAGATAAACACATGTGGGAGAAAGGAATAGAAGGATATGCTGATAGGGTGCAATGAAGAAGGGTGGGAGGAGGCTCGTGTGGAGCACAAACACCGGCACGGACCGGTTGAGCCGACTGCCTGTTTCTGTGCTGTGAATTCTGTGTAATTCTATGTAACGCCTTGAATTAAAAATTCTCATCCTTGTGTTCAGATCCCTCCATGGCCTCGCCCCCTCCCTATCTATATAACCTCCTTCAGCCATACAACCCGCCACCATCTCTGCGCTCCTCTAATTCTGACCTCTTGTGCATTCCCCTCTTCCTTTGCCCCACCATTGGCGGCCGTGCCTTCAGCTGTCTTGACCCTAAGCTCCGGAATTCCCTCCCTAAACCTCTCTGCCTCTCTTTCCTCCTTTAAGACGCTCCTTAAAACCGACCTCTCCTGTCCCAATATCTCCTTATCTTGCTCGGTGTCAGTTGTTGTCTGATTACGCTCCTGTGAAGCGCCCTTGGGATGTTTTACTATATAAATGCAAGCTGCGGTTGAATGAGAGTATTTCCAAATGGTAAAAGATTGGGGAATGCAGATGCTCAAAGGGACCTGGGTGTCCTTGTACATGAGTCACTGAAAGTGAATGTGCAGGTGCAGCAAGCCATTAGGAAGGCAAATGGTATGCTGGCCTTCATTACAAGAGGATTTGAGTACAGCAGTAAAGAAGTCTTACTCCAATTATATAGGGCCTTGGTGAGACCACACCTGGAGTACTGTGTACAATTTTGGTCTCCTTACCTAAGGAAGGATATACTTGCCATAGAGGGAGTGCAACGAAGGTTCACCAGATTGATTCCTGGGATGGCGGGACTGTCGTATGAGAAGAGATTGAGTAAACTAGGCCTGTATTCTCTTGAATTCAGAAGAATGAGAGGGGATCTCATTGAAGCATACAAAATTATTACAGGGCTTGATAGGATTGATGCTGGGAGAATGTTTCCCTTGGCTGGGGAGTCTAGAACCAGGGGCCACAGCCTCAGGATAAAGGGTCGGCCATTCAGGACTGAGATGAGAAGAAATTTCTTCACACAGAGGGTGGTGAATCTTTGGAATTCTCTACCCCAGAGGGCTGTGGAGGCTCAGTCATTGGGTATATTCAAAACAGAAGTCAATAGATTTCTGACTAGTAAGGGCGTCAAGGGATATGGCGATAGGGCCGGTGAATGGAGTTGAGGCAGAAGATCAGCCATGATCTCATTGAATGGCGGAGCAGGCTCGAAGGGCCGAATGGCCGACTCTTGCTCCTATTTCTTATGTTCGTATGTAACGCCAACACATTAAACAGCACACCCAATGACCCCCTTCCTAAAACCCTACGGCTATCTGCTAGATGATGGTGCAAACCTGCCTCAGAGGGAGGCCCTGAAGCCTATGAGCATTCTGGGCGTCAGCAAATGTTAACCTGAAGCCCCAATTTCTGACACGACAATTTGCAGAGGTGAAATTTTACTCGAAGATATATATATATATATATATATGTCAAGCACTTGGGAGAGGAGCTGCCATTTTGACCCTGTTGGTAAAGTAGGCCCCAGATGCCTCTGGAATTCAGATCTTCCCAGCTCGGCTCTAGAATGTCGTGAGAAAGGCTGAAGTACCAGGGCTCACAGTCAAGGAGTTCTGATACCATTAAAGGGGCCAAAAACAGCAAGACATAACTTGGCTCTATACACAACCCAGTGGACGTGAGGGGCGGCAAAGTGAGGGCCAAGAAACGGACCTGGAGGCTGTGGTGTGAGCAGGGTTTAGTTGCCATGGGGGCACTAGTGTGAGGGGGACGGTGGTTAGTAGCCTCCTCTCCAGAAGCGGCTGGTTCTATTGGTGTTACGCCCCCCCCCCCACCCCCTCCCCCCGCCTCCCTGTACCTCAGCCATGCGACCATACTTCATGTGTGAGCCTCAGTGTTGAAGTAATGCATGGGGATGGTAGGTGGCATTTCAAAGGGAGACAGACAGAGAGAGAGAGAAAGACAGAGAGACAGAGAGAGACAGCGTGGAAGAGGAAGAGAAAGTCACAGAGAAAGAGACTGAGGGAGAGGCAGAGAGAGACAGAGCGAGACAGACAGACAGAGAGAAGGGCAGAGAGAAAGTCAGTGGGACAGTCAAAGAGAGTGTTTGAGAGAGAGTGTGAGAGAGAATGTGAGAGTGTGTGAGAGGGAGTGTGTGAGAGAGTATGTGAGAGTGAGAGAGAGAGAGAGAAAGTGTGTGAGAGAGCGTGCGAGAGAGAATGTGAGAAAGTGTGAGAGAGAATGTATGAGAGAGTGAGAAAGAAAGTGTATGAGAGAGTGAGTGTGTGTGAGAGATAGAGTGTGAGAGAGAGAAAGTGTGCGAGTGTATGTGTGAGAGAGAGTGTGTGAGAGAGAGGGTGCGAGAGAGTGAGAGAGAGTGTGAGAGAGAGAGTGCGAGAGAGTGTGTGTGAGAGAGTGGGTGAGAGTGTGAGAGAGAGAGAGTGAGAGTGTGTAAGAGAGAGTGTGAGAGAGTGTGTGTGTGGAGGGAAGAGTGTACAGAGAGAGAGAGAGTGAGAGAGAATGTGAGAAAGAGTGTGTGCAAGCGAGAGAGTGTGTGTGAGAGAGATAGTGTGTGAGAGTGCAAGAGAGTGTGTGAGAGAGTGTGCAAGAGAGAGAGTGAGAGAGTGCGAGAGAGTGAGTGCGAGAGAGTGTGTGTGTGAGAGAGCGTGTGTGAGTGCGAGAGAGAGCGTGTGTGAGAGTGCGAGAGAGCGTGTGAGAGAGTTTGCGAGAGTGTGTGAGAGAGTGCGAGAGAGAGTGTGTGTGTGAGAGTGAGTGTGCGAGAGAGCGTGTGAGAGTGTGAGAGAGTGTGTCTGAGAGAGTGCGAGAGAGTGTGTGAGAGAGAGTGTATCAGAGAGTGCGAGAGAGAGTGTGTGTGTGAGTGTGCGAGAGAGAGCGTGTGAGAGAGTGCGAGAGAGAGTGTGTGTGTGAGTGTGCGAGAGCGTGTGAGAGTGTGAGAGAGCATGTGTGAGAGTGCGAGAGAGTGTGTGTGTGTGTGAGAGTATGTGTGAGTGTGTGTGAGAGTGCGAGAGAGTGTGAGAGTGCGAGAGAGTGTGTGTGTGTGTGAGAGTGCGAGAGAGTGTGAGTGCAAGAGAGCGTGTGTGAGTGCAAGAGAGTGTGTGTGAGAGAGAGAGTGTGTGTGAGTGCGAGAGATAGCGTGTGAGAGTGTGTGTGAGAGAGTGAGAGTGCGAGAGATAGCGTGTGTGAGAGTGTGTGAGAGAGAGTGTGTGTGAGTGCGAGAGATAGCG
Source organism: Squalus acanthias (assembly GCA_030390025.1). Classification (NCBI taxonomy): domain Eukaryota; kingdom Metazoa; phylum Chordata; class Chondrichthyes; order Squaliformes; family Squalidae; genus Squalus; species Squalus acanthias. The sequence goes on along the minus strand of CM059450.1, from coordinate 26,152,249 downwards.
TGTGAGAGTGTGTGTGAGAGAGTGCGAGAGATAGCGTGTGTGTGTGTGTGAGAGAGAGTGTGTGAGAGTGCGAGAGATAGTGTGTGTGTGTGTGTGAGAGAGTGTGTGTGAGAGAGTGTGTGTGAGAGTGCGAGAGAGAGCGTGTGTGTGTGTGTGAGAGGGTGCGAGAGATAGCGTGTGAGAGTGTGTGTGAGAGGGTGCGAGAGAGAGCGTGTGTGTGTGTGTGAGAGAGAGAGACTGCCACCAAAGAGATGAGGAGTTTGTGAGTAAGCAGGGAGGATTCTGGATAAGTTATGCCTCTAGTCATTAGTTTCTGAGGTGGAAACAATGACACCTGTAAATAATGATGCGGAGATGCCGGTGTTGGACTGGGGTGGACAAAAATGAGAAGTCGCACAACACCAGGTTATAGTCCAACAGTTTTATTTGAAATCACAAGCTTTCGGAGCTGCTGCTCCTTCGTCGGGTCTTCACTTCACCCAACGAAGGAGCAGCAGCTCCGAAAGCTTGTGATTTCAAATAAAACTGTTGGACTATAACCTGGTGTTGTGCGACCTGTAAATAAAGAAAGTGAACCGAGCTGACCGAGAGTGGCCGTGGATCTGGTGGCACTTGTGTGATCACCAATCCCCTGACACCCAGAGCAGGCAGACTCTTTCCAAGCCACATTTACTCTGACTCTCTGAAGCAAAGAAAAACCCCATAATACAGAAATCCAGGCGTGGAACGATAGCTCTGGTGTGATTACACCTTCCTTTCTGAAGAGGGATTACCCCAAGTGGAACACCAGTGAGAAGGACACAGTTGCATGGCTTTCTCCATCTGCTTTGTGAGGCTTGGTACCGTCTTCAACAAACGACCCGTCTCGAACCAGAGAACCGCCTTTAAGTTCAAGACCTGTTGCAACCGTGAGACTTTGAATGCGCACATGAATTCTATCAACCAGGGTTGCCAACACCTCCAGGATTGCCCTGAAATCTCCAGGAATGAAAGATTAATCTCCAGGACACCACCCAGGAGAAAAATCATAGGGTCGTTGAAAGAAAAAAAAGTCGTCTTTTCTTGAAACACTTTCATTTATTAAGTTCTAAAAATATTGGAGATGGGTTAAAATATGGCTATTTGACCGAGGCGGGAGAACAAGTGAGGAAACCGCCAGGAATATGTCGAGCTATAATTGGCCACCCTATTATCAACTTGCACAGAAGTATACTGACGGCGACTCAATTGTGGCAGGAAATGATTCTCTAATATCTCTTGAGAACAACCACCAGGCCCTGAGGGAAAGGCGGGTGGGCACAGTCCATCGATGGAAAATGGACTGGCTTCTTGGGCCTAATGACCTTTTCCCGTTCCGAAATGTTTTTAAAAGAAACAGGCCAGGTAGAATTCTACAACGTCTTGCAGAGTTTGCTGCATTTCCACAGCACTAAACACTCTTGAAGCGCAGTGACTTTACGTAAAGAAGAAAGAAAGGAGTTGCATTTCTATAGCGCCTTTCAAAACCTTGGGAAAGCGCTTCACAGCCAATGAAGTACTTTTTGAAGTGTGGTCACTGTTGTAATGTCGGAAACGCAGCAGCCAATTTGCGCACAGCAAGCTCCCACAAAACAGCAATGTGATAATGACCAGATCATCTGTTTTTAGTGATGTTGGTTGAGGGATAAATATTGGCCCCAGGACACCGGGGAGAACTCCCCCTGCTCTTCTTCCAATAGTGGCCGTGGGGTCTTATACGTTCACCTGAGAGGGCAGACGGGGCCTCGGTTTAACGTCTCATCCCATCCTGGAGTGGGGCTCGAACCCACAACCGTCTGACTCAGAGTGCTACCAACAAGCCACCTGTGGGCTGTGGGGAACGCAAGCGGACATGGGTGATTCGTGCGTTCCAGTCATTCGGCGAGAGGTCCTACAGGCTTTGGAATCCAATCAGCCTCGTGACTTGAACCGAGCGGGATCTGCCAAGCCGGGGCAGAGAATGAAACCTTTTCTGTTAAGAGTGCGGGCAGCAAATACACTCCCAGTCACCAGCAAAGGCTCGGGCATGTCAGGGTTAACCCTGCTGCGAGCTAGAGTGCCGTCCGTGGTTAGGGGCCGAGCCTTTCACTGCAGATATCTTTAATCAGGCTAATGAGGTTGCAATGGTCTTGTTGTGCCTGCACATCTGGAACTAGTTGTTGTATTTTGCCGGCCTCTTTTCTGGGCCTTTCGAAATGAGGCTGGAATCCAGCAGATGGGCGGAGGTGCTGGCCCAGGCAACCCTGCAGATGGGATCGCTTGGCAGATCCATGAGATGCCCTCTTTTTTTTTTACTACGTCTCTCTTGCCAAACCTAGGGTCCCGTTGAACTTGTAAACTCCCCTGCGTTGGTCGCGAGCTCGCTGCTCGATTAAAAACATGCTCTCTCTCTCTCTCTCTCGCTGTGCGAGGCCAGCGGGGGAGCAGAGCTGGTTTGCTCAGAGCTGCGCTTTGAATCCTTCTTGTTTGACTTTCAACAGAACTGAGCTCGAAGCGTGGCGGAGCGGCTGAGATGAGGGGTGGGGTCCGGGGTTCTTTTCAGTTCTTCTCCCGAGGGACACCAACTCCTCGTTGGGAGCCAGTCCCACCCTCCAGTACCTCGCCCCACTGCCTGTCGATTGGCTGTCCGACCACGGGAGGCATCGCAGCCGATAGGATTTTTGACCCTTTAATCGATTTCTTGCGCCAGACACGAAAAGATTTCTTTTTCAAAACTAGGGGCCATCAATATAAGATAGTCACTAATAAATCCAATCGGGAATTCAGGAGAAACTTCTTTACCCAGAGAGTGGTGAGAATGTGGAACTCGCCACCACAGGGAGTGGTTGAGGCGAATAGCGGAGATGCATTTAAGGGGAAGCTCGATAACCACATGAGGGAGATGGGAATAGAATAGAAAGGAATAGAAGGATATGCTGATAGGGTGAGATGAAGTAGGGTGGGAGGAGGCCCGTGTGGAGCATAAACACCGGCACGGACTGTTGGGCCGAATGGCCTGTTTCTGTGCTGTACATTTTATGTAATTCTAAGTAAACAATCCTGTCATTAAACAAAAGGACAAAACTAAAAAAAGCTTTATCCCATTGTAAATTTGAAAATAAATTTCCAAAAAAAGTCTCTGTTTTAGTGGCCTGACCTCTATCGCCTGGTCCCTCCCTCGCCCTCCCCCAGCCTCGACTCCCTCCCTCCCCCAGCCTCGACTCCCTCCCCAGCCCCGCCTCCCTCCCTCCCTCCCCCAGCCTCAACTCCCTCCCCCAGCCCCGCCTCCCTCCCTCCCTCCCTCCCCAGCCCCACCTCCCTCCCTCCCCAGCCCCACC
>CM059450.1:26061857-26148714 GCA_030390025.1 Squalus acanthias | reverse complement strand
GAGTCAAGCCATCTGCGAGCGATAAACGGTGTCCACAGCCTCTGCTGCCAGCTGCACATTCGGAGCTGGCACTCCTGCCTTTACGAGTCTGTGGGACCCGACCCTGTCCCCACCCCATCCCGCCCACCACCCCCAAAGGTAACATTGTCCCCCAGTAAATCAGAATCATCGAAATTTACAGCACAGAAGGAGGCCATTCGGCCCATCGTGTATGTGCCGGCCAAAAAAGAGCTCTCCAGCCTAATCCCACTTTCCAGCTCTTGGTCCGTAGCCCTGTAGGTTACGGCACTTCAAGTGCATATCCAAGTACTTTTTAAATGTGATGAGGGTTTCTGCCTCTCCCACCCTTTCAGGCAGTGAGTCCCAGACCCCCACCACCCTCTGGGTGAAAAAAGTTCTCCTCAACTCCCCTCTAAACCTCCGAACAATTACTTTAAATCTCTGCCCCCTGGTTATTGATCTCTCTGCTCAGGGAAATAGGTCCTTCCTATCCACTCTATCTCAGCCCCTCATAATTTTATACACCTCAATTAAATCTCCCCTCAGCCTCCTCTGTTCCAAAGAAAACAACCCCAGTCTTTCCAATCTTTCCTCGTAGCTAAAATTCTCCAGTCCTGGCAACATCCTCGTAAATCTCCTCTGTACCCTCTCCAGTGCGATCACATCCTTCCTGCAATGTGGTGACCAGAACTGCACGCGGTACTCTAGCTGTGACCGAACTAAAGCAGATTGGTAACCCCTGCTCCACCCTGCTCGCTCTTCAACCAGTTTTTGTGCTCCTTTGGGTATGGGATGGTAACACTGTCCCGTCAAACACTCCCAGGACAGGTACAGCACGGGTTAGATACAGAGTAAAGCTCCCTCTACACTGTCCCGTCAAACACTCCCAGGGCAGGTACAGCACGGGTTAGATACAGAGTAAAGCTCCCTCTACACTGTCCCGTCAAACACTCCCAGGACAGGTACAGCACGGGTTAGATACAGAGTAAAGCTCCCTCGACACTGTCCCGTCAAACACTCCCAGGGCAGGTACAGCACGGGTTAGATACAGAGTAAAGCTCCCTCTACACTGTCCCATCAAACACTCCCAGGGCAGGTACAGCACGGGTTAGATACAGAGTAAAGCTCCCTCTACACTGTGCCATCAAACACTCCCAGGGCAGGTACAGCATGGGTTAGATACAGAGTAAAGCTCCTCTCTACACTGTCCCATCAAACACTCCCAGGGCAGGTACAGCACGGGTTAGATACAGAGTAAAGCTCCCTCTACACTGTCCCGTCAAACACTCCCAGGGCAGGTACAGCACGGGTTAGATACAGAGTAAAGCTCCCTCTACACTGTCCCATCAAACACTCCCAGGGCAGGTACAGCATGGGTTAGATACAGAGTAAAGCTCCTCTCTACACTGTCCCCACAAACACTCCCAGGGCAGGTACAGCACGGGTTAGATACAGAGTAAAGCTCCCTCTACACGGTCCCGTCAAACACTCCCAGGACAGGTACAGCACGGGTTAGATACAGAGTAAAGCTCCCTCTACACTGTCCCGTCAAACACTCCCAGGACAGGTACAGCACGGGTTAGATACAGAGTAAAGCTCCCTCTACACTGTCCCGTCAAACACTCCCAGGACAGGTACAGCACGGGTTAGATACAGAGTAAAGCTCCCTCTACACTGTCCCGTCAAACACTCCCAGGGCAGGTACAGCACGGGTTAGATACAGAGTAAAGCTCCCTCTACACTGTCCCATCAAACACTCCCAGGGCAGGTACAGCACGGGTTAGATACAGAGTAAAGCTCCCTCTACACTGTCCCATCAAACACTCCCAGGGCAGGTACAGCATGGGTTAGATACAGAGTAAAGCTCCCTCTACACTGTCCCGTCACACACTCCCAGGACAGGTACAGCACGGGTTAGATACAGAGTAAAGCTCCCTCTACACTGTCCCGTCACACACTCCCAGGACAGGTACAGCACGGGTTAGATACAGAGTAAAGCTCCCTCTACACTGTCCCATCAAACACTCCCAGGGCAGGTACAGCACGGGTTAGATACAGAGTAAAGCTCCCTCTACACTGTCCCATCAAACACTCCCAGGGCAGGTACAGCACGGGTTAGATACAGAGTAAAGCTCCCTCTACACTGTCCCATCAAACACTCCCAGGGCAGGTACAGCACGGGTTAGATACAGAGTAAAGCTCCCTCTACACTGTCCCGTCACACACTCCCAGGACAGGTACAGCACGGGTTAGATACAGAGTAAAGCTCCCTCTACACTGTCCCATCAAACACTCCCAGGGCAGGTACAGCACAGGTTAGATACAGAGTAAAGCTCCTCTACACTGTCCCATCAAACACTCCAGGGCAGGTACAGCACGGGTTAGATACAGAGTAAAGCTCCCTCTACACTGTCCCATTAAACACTCCCAGGGCAGGTACAGCACGGGTTAGATACAGAGTAAAGCTCCCTCTACACTGTCCCCATCAAACACTCCCAGGGCAGGTACAGTACAGGTTAGATACAGAGTAAAGCTCCCTCTACACTGTCCCATCAAACACTCCCAGGGCAGGTACAGCATGGGTTAGATACAGAGTAAAGCTCCCTCTACACTGTCCCATCAAACACTCCCAGGGCAGGTACAGCACGGGTTAGATACAGAGTAAAGCTCCCTGTACACTGTCCCATCAAACACTCCCAGGGCAGGTACAGCACGTGTTAGATACAGAGTAAAGCGCCCTCTACACTGTCCCATCAAACACTCCCAGGGCAGGTACAGCACGGGTTAGATACAGAGTAAAGCTCCCTCTACACTGTCCCATCAAACACTCCCAGGGCAGGTACAGCACGTGTTAGATACAGAGTAAAGCGCCCTCTACACTGTCCCATCAAACACTCCCAGGACAGGTACAGCACGGGTTAGATACAGAGTAAAGCTCCCTCTACACTGTCCCATCAAACACTCCCAGGGCAGGTACAGCACGGGTTAGATACAGAGTAAAGCTCCCTCTACACTGTCCCCATCAAACACTCCCAGGGCAGGTACAGCACGGGTTAGATACAGAGTAAAGCTCCCTCTACACTGTCCCATCAAACAATCCCCGGGCAGGTACAGCACGGGGTTAGATACAGAGTAAAGCTCCCTCTACACTGTCCCCATCAAACACTCCCAGGGCAGGTACAGCACGGGTTAGATACAGAGTAAAGCTCCCTCTACACTGTCCCATCAAACACTCCCAGGGCAGGTACAGCACGGGTTAGATACAGAGTAAAGCTCCCTCTACACTGTCCCATCAAACACTCCCAGGGCAGGTACAGCACGGGTTAGATACAGAGTAAAGCTCCCTCTACACCGTCCCATCAAACACTCCCAGGGCAGGTACAGCAGGGGTTAGATACAGAGTAAAGCTCCCTCTACACTGTCCCATCAAACACTCCCAGGTCAGGTACAGCATGGGTTAGATACAGAGTAAAGCTCCCTCTACACTCTCCCATCAAACACTCCCAGGGCAGGTACAGCACGGGGTTAGATGCAGAGTAAAGCTCCCTCTACACTGTCCCACAAACACTCCCAGGGCAGGTACAGCACGGGTTAGATACAGAGTAAAGCTCTCTCTACACCGAGGGCTCCTCTGCACCAGTGCGACATTTATCACTGTCCCGAGCCATCCTGTGGCCTCTCCGAGTGAGATTGCTGGTGTGATCCCAGTCACAATACCAAATCCAGGGCGGTTTTGCACTCAATAGAAACCTTGACACTGCCCCCAGATCAGTTCACGTTGGGCTTGTGAAGTTCATCCAACTAGTCCGGGGTGGATTGCGACCTTGAAGGATGGAGCAGCTGGGGTGGGGGGGGGGGCTACAGTTAGCTCCTGATGGAGGAGGGAAAGAAACTCAGCAAGAGGCCCTGCTCCCGATCGCTTTCCAGTGACCGGAAAGTGTGTGAGAGCTGGGAGAAAGAAAGACTTGCATTTATAAAGGCTTTTCATGACCTCAGGGCGCCCCAAAGCGCTTTACAGCCAATGAAGTACTTTTTGAAGTGTGGTCGCTGTTGTAATGTAGGAAACGCAGCAGACAATTTGCGCACAGCAAGCTCCCACAAACAGCAATGTGATAATGACCAGATAATCTGTTTTAGTGATGTTGATTGAGGGATAAATATTGGCCCCAGGACACCGGGGAGAACTCCCCCTGCTCTTCTTCCAATAGTGGCCGTGGGATCTTTTACGTCCACCTGAGAGGGCAGACGGGGCCTCGGTTTAACGTCTCATCCGAAAGACAGCACCTCCGACAGTGCGGTGCTGCACTGGGAGTGTCAGCCTGGATTTTTGGGCTGAAGTCCCTGGGGCGGGGACTTGAACCCACAACCTTCTGACTCAGAGACGAGGGTGCTACCCACTGTGTTCCCCAAGCTCGGCTGTGTTGCCCTCCACAGGCGAATATCCTGCTGGCCCTCACCCTCCAGGCCGATGAAGAATGAGCACTGGGTGAGGAACCAGAGGCGTGGTTCGTACCCTGAGATGAGTCAGTGCCTTGAAAAGAGGAAGAGAGACTGTAGGAAAACATTTTAAAAAGACACAGCGGACTTTTTCCGTATTGTAGCCAAGTACATCACCAGGTCACCTGCTCATTTAGCATATTTGATATAGGGTTGTCTTGGAAACAGTCATCTCAGTTGAACATTCCAGCTAAAGGCATTTTTTTTCAAAAAAGGGATCACTCACCCTTTATTCAGGACAGACAGTGGCTGAGTCACACTGGGTGCGTCTCCAAGAGGCTGGGTTGAGATTGAAAGGGCTGAGGTTCGAGCCACACACAGAGTCTAAACTAACAGCCGGGGGGGGGGGGGGGGGGAGGTCTTGGAATTTGTGTTTGGATAAGGGCGAGAGTGTCCTCATCAACTGTGGACATGAACCAAATCACTTCAGCAGAGTTCAAAGAGTGATCAATGCTGATCTTCCTGCAGCAGCTGTGGACAGACTTGACGGGAAAACAGAGGGGAGTTCACATGAGGTTCAGGCCTCCGATTGATTCATTTAATTCGTTCTCCCACCTGCTCCCCCACCCCGGCACCACCCCGCCTCTCTCCCTCCTGTCCCCTGGCTCCTGAACAGGGCCGCCTCCCGCTGAGATATGGGGCCCACAGGGACCAGCCGCTTCTCCTACCTCACGTGGGAGAGCCTGGGCCAGTGAGTCTCTGCTGGCTGTTTGGCAGTGGCGGGCATCGCGGCGGAGTGCGAAGGGAGCGATGCCAATTCCATCTTCGCCCGCCCGTTGTCGAACCCGCCGGACCTCCGCTCCGTTGGAATCAGCGATTGAACATGGGGCGGGTTCTGTAAATCGCCAGCAATCCGTTCCACCAGGGGCTGATTTATTCCGTGGGTGCTGAGGCTAATTGTCGTATCCTCAAAGACATTGCCCGTACAGTACAAGCCCATCCATCTGTCCAATGCAACATTGTCCATCTGTACAGCGTACCTTCTATCTATACGGTTTTAACATTCGCGTCCTCGTTTTCAAATCCCTCCGTGGCCCTCGCCCCTCCCTATCTCTGTAACCTCCTCCAGCCCCACAACCCTCCGAGATCTCTGCGCTCCACCAATTCTGGCCTCTTGCGCATCCCCGACTTTAATCGCTCCACCATTGGTGGCTGTGCCTTCAGCTGCCTGGGGCTCTAAGTTCTGGAATTCCCTCCCTAAACCTCTCCGCCTCTCTCTCCTCCTTGAAGATGCTCCTTAAACCCTACCTCTTTGACCAAGCTTTTAGTCACCTGCCCTAATATCTCCTTATGTGGCTCGGTGTCAAATTTTGTTCGATAACGCTCCTGTGAAGCACCTTGGGAGGTTTTACTACGTTAAAGGCGCTATAGAAATACAAGTTGTTGTTACACCCACAGCAGACAGTGGGTAGAAGAAGGAATCCTGGCTGATTGCCCCCCACACACTGGCTGCTTAGTAATGGTTTCCAATTGCAATGGGACCTACAGTGAGATCAGCAAGCGCAGCACAGACTGGAGTCTGAACCTTGGGCCTTCCCGGACTGTACATTTTTAAACAATTCATTCTCCTGATGTGGGCGTCACACACAAGACTAAGCCCATCCCGAGTTGCTCTGAGAAGGTGGCGATACAACCGAGTGGCTTGCTAGGCCACTTCAGAGGGCAGTTACAAGCCAACCACGTAGGGGTGGGGGCTGGAGTCACATACAGGCCCAGACTGGGTAAGGACGGCAGGTTTCCTTCCCTGAAGGGCAGTAGTGAACCAGTTGTGTTTTTACGACAATCCAACAGCTTCAGGGTCACTGTTACTGAGACCAGCTTTTTTATTTCTAGATTTTAAAAACTGAATTCAAATTCTCAACCTGGCACAGTGGGAGTTGACACTCGCATTCTCAGGATTACCAGTCCAGCAACATAACCACTACACTATCGTACCCTGATTGTCCCACAGAGCTATATGTGAGGGAAAAATGCGAGGTTATCCACTTTGGAAGGAAGAATGAAAAAGCAAATGATTATTTAAATGGAGTGAGACTACAACATGCTGCGGTACAGAGGGATCTGGGGGTCCTCGTACATGATGCACAAAAAGTTAGCATGCAGGTACAGCAAGTAATTAGGAAGGCTAATGGAATGTTGGCCTTTATTGCAAGGGGTATGGAGTATAAAAGTAGGGAAGTTTTGATGCAACTTTACAGGGCGCTGGTGAGATCGCACCTGGAGTACTGCGTACAGTTTTCATATTTAAGGAAGGATATACTTGCATTGGAGGCAGTTCAGAAAGGTTCACTAGGTTGATTCCTAGGATGAAGGGGTTGACATATGACGAAAGGTTGAGCAGGTTGGGCCTATACTCATTGGAGTTTAGAAGAATGAGAGGGGATCTTATTGAAACATATAGGGGGAAAAATTCAGTCTCGCCCCGTTTGGGGCGCAATTATCGGCTGGGTGCAAAGATTAGCGCCTGGCACTAATTATCGCCTCCGACTGCAAACTTGACTTTTATCGCCCCTGGAGGTGATTGGAGCGCTAAATCAGGCGCTACACATCTGTCTTAAGGCGCAAAGGCCGAGGAGCGAGGCGCTACCTCAGAGCGCTGGCGAAGCTCATGAGATGTCAGTCAGCAATGGAACACAGACACAATGGCCCCGGCCAGTTCTTAAAGGGGAGGGTCGATCTTGCTCTCCATCCACACCCTGCTCATTGCAGCCTTGAATCTTGGCCTGGAGAGATCTGTACATCAAATCTGCTGGAAAGAACAATGGAGAGGCCCAGGGAAAGAGCTCAGAGTGCAGCCCCCACAGTCTCTTCTAAATCGATACAAGGAATGGCAAATCAAAATGAACCTGCAAAGTGTTGCTCAGTACCCAAAACTCCTTCACACAGCGTTGAATCTCTCCAGAAGACTCTCTCTCTCTCTCTCAGAATGCGTGGTTCAAAAATGTCGCCAACAAAAAAAGGCAGGAAGCGGTCGCCTTTAAGTAGCGCTCCCCCAGCCCCTTCCTGACTGCAAAACGCTCCCCTCAACCTGTCGTTGCTAGCGGCAGGCGGTAAGGCAGGGGGCGCCACTCAATATCCGCTCCGGGGCGTTGTGCACTCGACTGACGTCACGATCTGCCGGCGCAGGGGATCGTGGCAGTAGTGTTTAGCGCCGCCGCAAAATGTCTAGTTAATATCGCGAGCGGCGCAAACATCGCTGCGCCTGGGCGCGAGTTGCTTTGTGCCCCATTAGCACCCTCTTAAGGCGCCAACGGGAGGCGCAACCAACTGAATTTTTCCCCCATAAGATTCTGAGGGGGATTGACAGGGTGGATGCTGAGAGGATGTTTCCCCTCATGGGGGGTATCTAGAACAAGGGGGCATAGTTTCAGAATAAGGGGTCGCCCATTTAAGACGGAGATGAGGAGGAATTTCTTCTCTCAGAGGGTCGTGAATCTTTTGGAATTCTCCACCCCAGAGAGCTGTGGAGGAGGAGTCATTAAATATATTCAAGGCGGAGATTGACAGATATTTGAGCTACAGGGGAGTCAAGGGGTATGGGGGAGAGCGCGGGAAAGTGGAGTTGAGGCCAAGATTGGATCAGCCATGATCTTATGGAATGGCGGAGCAGGCTCGATGGGCCAATTGGCCGACTCCTGCCCCTGTTTCTTCTGTCTTATGTTTCTTATGTAGGCGTTTTTATTGACTCGACGCGGGCGGCAGTTTGGGCCTCCCCAGAACTGTGCTGTGTGCACACTGAGCAGGAAGGGGATTGAGACTGAGGACAATCGGCCAGGGTCCCTACTCATGACTGCTATCGAGAGATGACCCCTCCTTCCCCTTGTCGAGAGTGTTTGGGTCGGGTGGACATTGGGGGGGGGGTGTAAGGAATTGGGCTGGGACTGTGACGCCCTTCCAGGTCGAATAGCCCGCCAAAACTCACCGTCCAGCTTAGCACCTGAATGATGGCACCAGGGTCGAGGCGGGCGTGGAGGAGCAAGTTGACAGAATTTGGGCGGGGGGTAAAAAAAGCCCAGTAGCTTGGAAACGGGACTAAACTGACTGCTTAAAGGGGAAGTGAAGTCACTCCTTTCGTTACACGTGGGCACTTATTTCTGGGTTGCTGTGGCAACCTCTTCCTGGTAAGATAGTGCTGGCCTCAGCAGATGTGATTGGAAAACCCGAGCGGTTCACCCACAGCGGCTGCAGCTCCACTGGGCGTCATCGCCTGTGGTCCGCTCCAGATGGCAGGGTATTTATTAATAGCTGCGGTTAGCCTGGGGCAAGATGCATGTGCAGTCCCGTCACTGGACATCAGCACCCTGCGCACCAAAGCCTCTGAGAAATCCATGCAGTTGGGATCGGGATAGGGACACTCCCCACTCACCTGCCCCTTGTCTTGGCCGTGCCCCTCGTGTACGGATGGGGCACCGCTGTTTAACCGGCTGAAATCATGCAGCACTCAGTTCCCCCTCGATTGGCCAGACAGGATAAGCCAACCTGTCAAGGCATTGACTTGTAAGAAAGAAAGTCTTGCATTTCTACAGCGCCTTACACGACCTCAGGACGTCCCAAAGCGCTTTACCGCCAATTAAATACTTTTTTTTTTGAAGTGGAGTCCCTGTTGTAATGTCGGAAACGCGGCAGCCAGTTTGTGCACAGCAAGCTCCCACAAACAGCAATCAGAGAAATAACCAGGTCACGATAGCAAAATACTGCGGATGCTGGAAATCCGAAATAACAACAGAAAATGCAGGAAAAACTCAGCAGACCAGGCAGCATCCGTGGAGAGAGAAACAGAGTTAACGTTTCAGGTCGAAGACCTTTCGTCAGAACTGGAAAAAGCAGGAAATGAAATAGATTTAAAGCAAGGATAAAGTGGGAAAAGGGGGAGGGGATGAAAGAACAAAAGGAGAGATTAAGAGACATTGAGAGACATGAAGAGATGATCAAGGCAAGAGGAGGTGTTAATGTGACAGGTTGAGGCTAAATGAAGTGTGAAATGCACTGGCAGAATGAAGGACAGCTGCCAGCTTCTGGGAGGGGGAAAAAAGGGGGGGGGGCAAACAAAAGGGTGGATGAAAAAATAAAATATAAATGTGATAGGGGCTGAGGTTATGATCTAAAATTGTTGAACTTGATATTGAGTCCAGAGGGCTGTAGGGTGCCTAAACGAAAGATGAGGTGCTGTTCCTCGAGCTTACGCTGAGCTTCCTATAATAACCAGGTCACCTGCTTTTAGGTGTTGGTTGAGGGATAAATAATGGCACCAGGACACCAGGGAGAACTCCTCTGCTCTTCTTTGAAATAGTGCAGTGGGATCTTTTACATCCACCAGTTATACACACAGTCAGTGTCGGGACACAGTGCCGGGACAGTCAGCCAATGCCTGGATCAATGCGGCGGGTAGTGAGTCACCGGTATTCCAGGATGGATTCAGTACATCTCATGGAAGCGAGTCTCTCCGACTATAAAACGGGACATTGTTTCCCTGCCTTTTGTTTTGGATGCCATTCACGGTTCCAAACTTTGCTGAGACAGTCCAGGCATTTGGCTGGGAGCTGACAGCGGCTGACAAACACAGGGGACTTTCATCACAGCTGCGTGGGCTGTATCTGAAGCCACAGCCCAGAGTTGAAAGGTGAGGGATCTGAGATGGGACCCCCTCCCTCCCAGGCTCCTCTCTGCCTAGCACTCGCATTACTTGGGACAGAATTGCAGCTCAGAGATCATTCGGCCCAACCCATCCCTGTTGGTGTCTACCCTCCGCACAATTGCTCCCCCTACTCCCGTGCGCCGTCCCTGTTCCCATATCTCTATCTAACCTGTCTTAATGGCTTCCTTCTCTGTGCTGTGTGATTCTAGTGACAGCTTTGGCTCAGTGGGTAGCACTCTCACCTCTGAGTCGCAGAAGTTTCATGGGTTTGAGCCCCACTCCAGATACTTGCAGCACAAAAATCCAGGCTGACAATCCCAGTGCCAGTACTGAGGGAGCGCCGCACTGTTGGAGGTGCTGACTTTCAGAAGTGACATTAAACCGAGGCCCCATCTGCCCTCTCAGGTGGACGTAAAAGATCCCACGGCCACTATTGGAAGAAGAGCAGGGGGAGTTCTCCCCGGTGTCCTGGGGCCAATATTTATCCCTCAACCAACATCACTAAAACAGATGATCCCGTCATTTATCACATTGCTGTTTGTGGGAGCTTGCTGTGCGCAAATTGTCTGCCGCATTTCCTACATTACAACAGTGACTACACTTCAAAAAAGTGCTTCATTGGCTGTGAAGCACTTTGGGACGTCCTGAGGTGGTGAAAGGCGCTGTAGAAATGTGAGTCTTTCTTTCTTGACCTCCTCCAGGAACTTTTTCAACTCAGCCGCACAGCAATGGGAAGGGTCCCGCACAGGCAGCTCAACGGCTTCCCTGTTGTAAATACCGCGCATGTGCGGAAATTTAAAGGGACCGCCCATTAAAAGAAACAGGCCACGCAGAACAAAGCACAGCTTACAGGGAACACTGCTCCCCACGCAGTCCATTCCCAGCTCTGTAAAGCTCTTCAATCCAGACTTTCTTTTCACCCTCCCATTCCTCTTAATTTTGAGGGACCGCTGCTTTAGTGATGGTGCCGCCCTTTGGGTGAGACATTAAATCGAGGGCCTCCCTCCTGCACCTGACCCATTCTTCGCGTGTGAACCACGGGGGGACGTCACGAGCTGATCTGCAAGTACACTCTCCAGCAAGGGGTGGTCACAGGATAGCGATCGGAAGTGGGAACGCTGACGGATTTCCCCTCCCCTGGTGCCCTGGGCCAACATTCCTCCCTCAACCGACACCGCCGAGAAAAAAAAAACAGATTCATCTCGTCGTTGCTTGTGGGATCTTGCTCTGCGCAAAGTGCCTACTCAACAACAGGGATTGCAGTAAAGCGCATCGGGACATCCCGAGGGCCTGATAAGGCGCTAGATAAATGCTCTTGCGTTGAGCTCCAGGTCGGGAGGGGGCAGGCTGGGCCCCGCGGTCCCCTCGACCAGGGGTGGGGGAAGGGAGCCTCACCATCCAAGTTGGTGATGTGGTAACTGGGGGCCCCAGTCACACCCTGAGCTCCCCTCCACTCGGCGCTCCCCTCTCGCACATCCTCAGAGAGGAGTGCGCCTGTAATCATGAACATGTGGCTTGGCCGAGCTGTGACTCACAGAAACACATTGTGTGTGATTCATACTTTCCGTCTCTCTGGACAGGGAGCGAGAGCCATTCTCCAACATTTTTATCAGACTTGGGAAGGACGACAGATTGTCTCATTCCTCCTGGCTATTGTTTTATTTCACTCTGTTGTCCCCTTCCTCCGCCCCGCCCCCAACCACCCCCACCCCCGCCCCGCCGTCCCCATTCCACCTTCTGCTGATGTCTCTGGCTCGTCCTGTACCTCAGCCCAGACAGCGAGGGTCGACCGTGGGGCCCGATCCCGTCTTACACGCACGCTTTCCAGCAGGCATCACCCCCAACCCCCACCCCCTCCCCAAACCCCCACCCCAATACCCACCCAAACACCCCCAACCCCAACACCCCCAACCCCTCACCCCAAACCACCCAACCCCAAACACCCCACCCCAACCCCCACCCCCCAGACCGCCCAACACCCCAAACACCCCAATCCCCCCACCCAACCCCACCCCGCACCCTCCAGAGTGAGAAAGAGAGAGAGAGTGAGAAACAGAGCGAGAGAGAGAGACAGAGAGTGAGAAACAGAGAGAGAGAGACAGAGAGAGAGAGAGACAGACAGACAGAGAGAAAGAGACAGGCAGAGACAGAGAGAGAGAGAGACAGACAGACAGAGAGAAAGAGACAGGCAGAGACAGAGACAGAGAGTGAGAGAGACAGAGAGAGGCAGAGAGAGAGAGAGAGGCAGAGAGAGAGAGAGACAGAAAGAGAGAGAGACACACACAGAGCGAGAGAGACAGACAGACAGACAGAGAGTGAGAGAGACAGAGAGAGAGAGAGACAGAGAGAGAGGCAGAGAGAGAGAGAGACAGAAAGAGAGAGACACACACAGAGCGAGAGAGAGAGAGAGACAGAGAGAGAGAGAGACAGAGAGAGAGAGGCAGAGAGAGAGAGAGACAGAAAGAGAGAGACACACACACAGAGCGAGAGAGAGAGAGAGAGAGACAGAGAGAGAGTAGAAACAGAGAGACAGAGAGAGAGAGAGAGAAGTTCAGCCGGGATGTGCAGTCCCTAATGCAGCACAGATGTGTGTGCTGAATTCTGGGTGGGGGTAGTTGCCCTCTGCCCTGGACCGGAGCTGGTTCCTGCTCTGAGCAACATGTTTTTTTATTCCGCTCTCACCAAAGTGATCCCAGGCTTGTTTTCCTCTGCTTTCAGCAGTGGGGGCGAGCTGCAGCCTCCAGAGCTGCAAGTAGCCGCAGGCACTCTCTCATTCCTCGGATTCCTGAGACCCCCCCACCCCCCCGATGCTCTGGCGAGCTCGGAATTTTATTCAGGGAATGTGGGGCGGCATCGAGCTCGTCTGCAGAACGTCTACCAGAGAGAGATAGAGAGAGGGAGGGAGGGAGGGAATAAATACCGATTTCATTGCTCTTAAGTCCCGCCCGTCTACACAAAGCACCAAAGGATGGCTCGTCGTTGGCACAGCCTCTTGGCGGCTGGAACTGAAACGACCCGAGGGGAGACAGCTGGGCCACAGCTGTTCAGGTCCCAGGCACAAGAACAGGCCAAGAACAGGCTGGGGCTCTTTTCTCGACAAGAGAGAAGGCTGAGGGGTGACCTGATAGAGGTCTTTAAAATTACGAAGGGGTTCGATAGGGTAGACGCAGAGAAGGTGTTTCCACTAGTGGGGGAGACCAGAACTAGGGGCCATCAATATAAGATAGTCCCTAATAAATCTGAGAAGTCGCACAACACCAGGTTTACCAACACCAACAGCTTTATTTGAAATCACAAGCTTTCGGAGCGCTGCTCCTTCGTCAGGTGAAGTGAAGAGATGCATATAGGCACAGCATATATAGTCAGAGAACACAGCCAGATGATTACAGTTAATCTTTCCAACTGCCCTTGTGATTTCAAATAAAGCTGTTGGACTATAACCTGGTGTTGTGCGACTTCTCACATTTGTCCACCCCAGTCCAACACCGGCATCTCCACATCATGTCTAATAAATCCAATAGGGAATTCAGGAGAAACTTCTTGACCCAGAGAGTGGTGAGAATGTGGAACTCACTACCACAGGGAGTGGTTGAGGCGAATAGTATCGATGTGTTTAAGGGGAAGCTGGATAAACACATGCGGGAGAAGGGAATAGAGGGATATGTTGATGGGGTGAGATGAAGAGGGGTGGGAGGAGGCTCGAGTGGAGCAGAAACACCGGCACGGAGCAGTGGGGGCCGAATGGCCTGTTTCTGTGCTGTAAATACTGTGTAACACCAATGGTGTTGTATTCCTCCACTTCTCTCGCCCTCCCGTTCCTGAAGGTGGTGACTCACGCTGGAGCACAGCTCCACCGACCTACAAAGGGTTATTGGAACATGGGGCACGGTGTTAGGGGTTACCACACAGCCCAACGCTGTGGCATTTCCGCACCCGCCCGGCCAACTCCAGCCCGCACCACCCTCACTACAGCTGCCCTGGCTGGGTTCAGCTAACTCAGGAGTGACCAGACAATCGAACGTGGGTCAGTGCGGCTCAGTACGAGATCCAGCCTGGGGTTTAGACCCCAATGGTCTGAGTCAGGCTCCCACCTTTTCCTGATGGGCTGGTGAGGCACAGAAAGGCTCTGTGGCGATCGGGTGTGGGCCCTGGCTCAGTGGGTAGCACTCCCTCTCTCACCTCCGAGTCGGAAGGTCGTGGGTTCAAGTCCCACTCCAGAGACATGAGACCATAATCTAGACTGTCACTGGCGCAGTACTGAGGGAGCGCCGCACTGTCGGAGGGGCGGTACTGAGGGAGCGCCGCACTGTCGGAGGCGCAGTACTGAGGGAGCGCCGCACTGTCGGAGGGGCAGTACTGAGGGAGCGCCGCACTGTCGGAGGGGCGGTACTGAGGGAGCGCCGCACTGTCGGAGGGGCGGTACTGAGGTTGTGCCGCACTGTCGGAGGGGCAGTACTGAGGGAGCGCCGCACTGTCGGAGGGGCGGTACTGAGGGAGTGCCGCACTGTCGGAGGGGCAGTACTGAGGGAGCGCCGCACTGTCGGAGGGGCGGTACTGAGGGAGTGCCGCACTGTCGGAGGGGCAGTACTGAGGGAGCGCCGCACTGTCAGAGGGGCGGTACTGAGGGAGCGCCGCACTGTGGGAGGGGCAGTACTGAGGGAGCGCCGCACTGTCGGAGGGGCAGCACTGAGGGAGCGCTGCACTGGCGGAGGGGCAGTACTGAGGGAGCGCCGCACTATCGGAGGGGCAGTACTGAGGGAGCACCGCACTGTCGGAGGGGCGGTACTGAGGGAGCACCGCACTGTCGGAGGGGCAGTACTGAGGGAGCACCGCACTGTCGGAGGGGCAGTACTGAGGGAGCACCGCACTGTCAGAGGGGCAGTACTGAGGGAGTGCCGCACTGTCAGAGGGGCAGTACTGAGGGAGCGCCGCACTGTCGGAGGTGCCGTCTTTCAAATGAGACGTTAAACCGAGGCCCCGTCTTCCCTCTCAGGTGGATATAAAAGATCCCACGATTTCGAAGAAGAGCAGGGGGAGTTCTCCCCGGTGTCCTGGGGCCAATATTTATCCCTCAACCAACATAATAAAAACAGATGATCTGGTCATTATCACGTTGCTGTTTGTGGGAGCTTGCTGTGCGCAAATTGGCTGCGTTTCCTACATTACAACAGTGATCACACTTCAAAAAAAGTACTTTATTGGCTGTAAAGCCCTTTGGGACGTCCCGTGTTGGTGAAAGGCGCTGTATAATTACAAGTCTTTCTTTTCTTTCCTTGTTGGTGGACACTGTGAGGTTGCAGCAGGCCCGGCCGTAACCTCGGCCTCAGCTCGACAGCTTCTTGCAATTAAAGGGGCGCTGAGTGTAGCCAACAACGCCCGCACTCTTCTCCCACTGGTGGCTGTGTGTCGCAACATTAAAGGGGCTGCTGCCTGGAATATAAACAGGACGCTGGAGGAGAGGGAGGGGCAGTACAGGAGGTCTTGGCATCCTGGTTGGGGGGTGGTGTCGAAAGTTCCAGTGTCCGAGGCGAGGGTAAATGGTGGGGCTGCGGTCTCCTGACTGGACAACGTGAATCATCGAAAGGAGAGACTGAAGAATTCGAACCAAATTAGTACCTTGCACTGAAACCAAACCCGTGTGATTAAAATGAGTGGAGATGACTCACATCTAACAAGTTCTGAGTCAGAGGTTCTTGAGGGGAGGGGTCCTGCACAATGTTCCCTGTAATGCGCGGTCCCTTTAGATTCAGAATGAAAAATCCAGTGAGTGACGTGTGCGGGATCTTTGACAAGCCCCTCAGTGTGGGACGGGGTCGTGTAGACCAAGCAAGCCTGAGGCCCCAGGCTCAATCCCCGGTCTGTGCTGCGCTAGCTCATCCCCAGGCCAGGCGTTTAGCAGCTGACCCTACTGCCACTGGGCTAAGGTGGGGGGGCGATACATAGAGTCATCGAGTTATACAGCACAGAAAGAGGCCCTTCGGCCCATCGTGTCTGCGCCGGCCATCAAGCCCTATCTATTCTAATCCCATTTTCCAGCAGTTGGTCCGTAGCCTTGTATGCTATGGCATTTCAAGTGCTCATCTAAATGCTTCTTGAATGTTGTGAGGGTTCCTGCCTCTACCACCCTTTCAGGCAGTGAGTTCCAGATTCCAACCACCCTCTGGGTGAAAACGTTTTTCCTCAAATCCCCTCTAAACCTCCTGCCCCTTACCCTGAAACTATGCCCCCTGGTTATTGACCCCTCTACTAAGGGGAAAAGTTCCTTTCTATCTACCCTATCTATGCCCCTCATAATTTTGTACACCTCAATCAGGTTCCCCCCTCAGCCTTCTCTGCTCTAAGGAAAACAACCCCAGCCTGTCCAGTCTCTCTTCATAGCTGAAGCACTCCAGCCCAGGTAACATCCTGGTGAATCTCCTCTGCACCCTCTCCAATGCAATCACATCCTTCCTATAGTGTGGCGACCAGAACTGCACACAGTATTCCAGCTGTGGCCTAACATCATAACCTCCCTGCTCTTATATTCTATGCCTCGGCTACAGCCCAGGGTCCCGGTCCTGATTGCTTTCCAGTGACCCCCTGATTGTGATGCCCTCCACGGTCGATCGGCTGGCTGGCACTCGCAGTCTAGGTTCACACGTGTGTGCGCCTTGCAGGAGGTGTAGGAGGCAAGTGGTGACTGTGAAACTATACAGTCAACACTTTCGGTGGGGTGGGGGAGAGAACGAGGAGGGGGGGGAAGAGTCCCTGCCCAAGAAAGAAAGACAGCACCCCATCTGTCCTCAGAACACCCTGAAGCATTTCACTGCCAATCAATTACTTTTTATGTGGAGTCATTACTACTGCTTGAGCAAACGTGGCAGCCCAGTGGCTGCACAGCAAGATCCCACAGGCAGCAACATCGCAACGGGGCCTCTGGAAATCCCAGGACTGCAGCCCGCCCCCGAGTCACGTCAAACCCCGCAACTGGACGCATGGCCCGCATGGAAACATTTAGTCATTAGCTGGGTTTTTAAGACTTGCGTAGAATTCCCAAAAACAGTCGCTGTGTCAACAGAGAGATTACAATTTGCTCAGGAAATCTGCCTCAGGTGCTTCCTCCCCTGGTCACGCTCAGCTCTTGCTTTGGAACGACAGGCCGAGCCAGAGCTAATCAGAGTTCCTCTCAAAGTATTGTGTGAGTTAGGGGCTTTCGACAAATGAGGCGTTACATCACGACAGCACTGTGTTATATTACAGGTTCTACACAAGACCGGGTCGGTGCTGTGTTATATTACAGGTTCTACAAAAGACCGGTCGGTGCTGTGTTATATTACAGGTTCTACACAAGACCGGGTCGGTGCTGTGTTATATTACAGGTTATACAAAGAACTTGCATTTCTATAGTGCCTTTCACATCCTCAGGACGCCCCCAAAGTGCGGCGCTCCCTCAGTCCCTCCACCAGTCCTGTTACATCTGGAGTTTAGTGAACATTTGTTACTCTCTAGGCATTATAGTCATATATACTTTAAAAAAAAGGAACAGAAAGCCATTCACTTAAATGCTGGTTTCTACTGACCTAGAGCCAGAATTTACAAGCATCTGCCAATTTCCCTCACCAAACGCAATTAAACTCTAAGAGGGAGAAATTCAGTATCGCCCCATTTGGGGCGCAATTATCGGCCGGGCGCAAAGATTAGCGCCTGGCGCTAATTATCGCCTCCGACTGCAAACTTGGCTTTTATCGCCCCTGGAGGTGATTGGAGCGCTAAATCAGGCGCTTCACACTTGTCTTAATCGCAAAGGCCGAGGAGCGAGGCGCTACCTCAGAGCGCTGGCGAAGCTCATGTGATGTCAGTCAGCAATGGAACAGAGACACAATTGCGCCGGCCAGTTCTTAAAGGGGAGGGTTGATCTTGCTCTCCATCCACATCCTGCTCATTGCAGCCTTGAATCTTGGTCTGGAGAGACCTGTACATCAAATCTGCTGGAAAGAACAATGGAGAGGCCCAGGGAAAGAGCTCAGTGTGCAGCCCCCACAGTCTCTTCTAAATAGATGCAAGGAAGGGCAAATTAAAGTGAACCTGCAAAGTGCTGCTCAGTACCCAAAACTGCTTCACACAGCGTTGAATCTCTCCAGAAGTCTCTCTCTCTCTCTCAGAATGCGTGGTGCAAAAATGTCACCAACAAAAAAAGGCAGGAAGCGGTCGCCTTTAAATAGTGCTCCCCCAGTCCCTTCCTGACTGCAAAACGCTCCCCTCAACCTGTCGTTGCTAGCGGCAGGCGGTAAGGCAGGGGGCGCCACTCAATATCCGCTCCGGGGCGTTGCGCACTCGACTGACGTCATGATCTGCCGGCGCAGGAGATCATGGCGGTAGTGTTTAGCGCCGCTGCAAAATGTCTAGTTAATTTCGCGAGCGGCGCAAACATCGCCGCGCCCGGGCGCGAGTTGCTTTGCGCCCCATTAGCGCCCTCTTAAGGCGCTAACAGGAGGCGCAACCAACTGAATTTTTCCCCCTAACTGCCCCCAGGCTGTATTTAGTTCCAGCAATGAGACTGCGTGTCCTTAATTGGACAGGCCTCCCAGACACTGCTTCACCGTCGCTGCGGAAAAGTACATTGTGTGCGACACGGTACAACGGTTACAAAACAGCGCACCCTCGCAATAACCGTGAGCAAGTTTGTGCGGCAGGGCCCTGTCTTTGAGAGTCCTGTGTCAGAGGCTTGGAGTTTGGGCTTTTCTCTCGGCACATGCTCGTGACTCTTTGACTCTTTTCCACCCTTGTAAATGTCAGGCTGACACAACCCCCAGGGATCACATGCGTGACCTTTCCAAAAATTGGAACAATCTTTGCTATTTTTCAATTTTTCTGGAACCAGCCGGGTATTTAATGAACTGCTAAAGATTCCAGCCACAGATTCTTCTAACCTCATTTCCTTAAGTATTATTGGATGGATTCCACCTGGTTCTGTGCCTTATGAATATTCAATTCTTCCGTGTTTTAAAGGCCATTTTATTACTGGTGCCCATTTTCACCATGAATCTAGGTGCAAACCCTTTAGTTATTGGACTGAAGTGAAAGCTGTCGTGAAAATTTGTGTCGATTGCCTGCCTTGTATTGGTTTCGTGTGGACCTTACTCCTCTTGAATTCTTTCCCATCCCTGTCCCTCTTACTCTCCCCTCTCCTGAGGACGCTTACTTGTCCTGAGACAGAACCTCCACTACCTCACCAGTGACCAGTCCTCACGCTCCAGATCACAGACTGAGTGCCAGCAGGATACTGACCATGGGAGGCATGATGGTCTAGCCTGAATGTGTGTCACATACACTCACACACACTCACTCTCACACACACTCACTCTCACACACTCACATACACTCACACACACTCACTCTCACACACACTCACTCTCACACACTCACACACACTCACACTCACACACACTCACTCTCACACTCACTCACTCTCACACACTCACACACACACACACTCACTCACACACACTCACTCTCACACACACTCACTCTCACACTCACTCACTCTCACACACTCACACACACACACTCTCACACACACTCACTCTCACACACTCTCACACACTCACACACACTCACACTCACACACACTCACTCTCACACTCACTCTCACACACTCACTCTCACACACTCACTCTCACACTCACTCTCACACACACTCACTCTCACACACTCACATACACTCACTCTCACACACACTCACTCTCACACACTCACATACACTCACACACACTCACTCACACACACTCACTCTCACTCACTCTCACACACACTCACTCTCACTCACATACACTCACACACACTCACTCTCACACACACTCACTCTCACACACTCACATACACTCACACACACTCACTCTCACACACACTCATTCTCACACACACTCACTCACACACACAACACACACTCTCACTCACACACTCACTCACACACACACACACACATTCATACACACACTCACATACTCACTCACACACACTCACTCTCACACACACTCTCACTCACATTCACAGACATACTCTCACACTCACACACTCACTCTCACACACACTCATACACACACACACACACTCATACACACACTCACTCTCACACACACAATTCACTCATACACACTCACACACACTCACTCAAACTCATTCACACACACTCTCAAACACACACTCACTCACGCTCACACACTCACTCTCACAGACACACTCACTCTCACACACACACACACTCACACCCACACACTCACATGTGCTCACACTCACACAGACAAACACACTCACATACGCACAAACACTCACACACTCACTCACACACACTCACTCTCACTCACACTCAGACATACTCTCACACACACTCACTCTCACACTCTTCACTCACACACACACTTACTCTCACACTCACAGACACACTCACTCTCACGTACACTCACACATACTCACACAATTCACTCACACACACTCTCTCACACACTCTCAAACACACTCAGACACACTCACTCACACACACAATTCACTCATACACACTCACTCTCACACACACTTACTCACACATACACTCACATACATACATACACACACACTCACATACACACACTCACTCTCAAACAAACAATTCACTCACACACTCACTCATACACACACACTCACTCTCACAAACAATTCACTCACACACACTCACTCTCACATACACACTCACATAGACACACACTCACTCACTCACACACACTCATATACACTGACACACTCTCACCCACACACACACTCCACTGCACACTCACATACACACACTCACTCTCACACAAACAATTCACTCGCACACACTCACTCTCACACACACACTTACAGACACACACTCACTCACACACACCCATATACACTGACGCACTCACTCTCACACACACTCATTCACACTCACTCACACACACACTCACTCACACTCTCATTCACACACACCTTCACACACACACTCATACTCACTCCCTCACACACACACATACTCACACACACACACTCACATACACACTCACACACGATCAGCAATCAGAAGCTGGATCTCTGGCTGATGTTTTCCCCTCCCTAGTGCAGGGAGCGGGGAGCTGAGGAGAACTGTATTGGGCCCATCACTGCCCAGTTACCAAAGAAGTGATTGAAAATGTGGGATCTTCCTGTTCTGTACAGCACAGATTCACTTACCAACCGGGGCCTCGGGGAAGTTATCCACCTATCTCATCGCTCCTTAAAGGGCTCCTTGACCCCAGGACACTTTGTTTAACTCCACCACCGCCAGAAAAGGTTAGACATTAGCTGATTAATCGTTTAATGACCAACTCAGTCTGAGCCGTTGTTAGCTGGAGAGAAGATTCATATTTTTAAAAGACAACAAATTACAATTAAACAATCTTAAATAACCGGAGTAAAAAAGTGAGAAAGCCAGTCATTTCCATCTGGTTTTTTTCTTGATTAGCCTGGCCTCTCCCCAAGGGCAGGAGCCGGGATTTACAAGCAACCGCCAACCTAACCTTCCCTCAGAGACAGCCTCTGGTTGGCCTCAGGATGTGCCCAATTGCAGCACCTCTCCACAGGGACTGGCTAACACTGGCCTGAAAGGGACAGGCCAGGTAAAATGTGGCAGCACTTTAGCAGCAGAATATCACAACCCCTGCTCCAGCCCCCAGAATACCAATGAGCAATGCCATGGAAGATCAGCTAATATAAAAAAATGTGGTTTTTTTTAGTTAATTCTCCACGGGTGAGATACTAGAGGGCTGTTAGCATTCAACAGGACGGTACCCGAGGAAGTTAGAGGAGTGGTGAAAACCAGAGTGCAGCAGGGTGGGGAAAGCACCTTCAGGAGAGGAGGGGGCACCAGGGAAGCTGAGACAACCCCCCCCCCCCCACCCTCTTGCCTCTGAGTCAGAAGGTCGTGGGTTCAAGTCCCACTCCAGAGACTTGAGCACAAAAATCCAGGCTGACGCTCCCAGTGCAAAAAAGAAAGACTTGAATTTCTACAGCGCCTTTCATGACTACCGGACGTCTCAAAGCGCTTTACAGCCAATGAAGTACTTTTGAAGTGGAATCACTGTTGTAATGTGGGAAACGTGGCAGCCAATTTGCGCACAGCAAGCGCCCACAAACAGCAATGTGAAAATGCGCAGATAATCTGTTTTTGTTATGTTGGTTGAGGGATAAATATTAGCCAGGACACCGGGGATAACTCCCCTACTCTTCTTCGAAATAGTGCCATGGGATCTTTTATGTCCACCTGAGAGGGCAGACGGGGCCTCGGTTTAACATCTCATCCAAAAGACAGCATCTCCGACAGTGCGGCACTCCTTCAGCACTGCACTGGGAGTGTCAGCCTAGCTTTATGTGCTCACAGTGGGACTTGAACCCACTACCTTCTGACTCAGAGGCGAGTGTGCTACCCACTGAGCCACAGCTGGCAGTACTGAGGGAGCGCTGCACTGTCGGAGGGGCAGTACTGAGGGAGCGCCGCACTGTCGGAGGGGCAGTACTGAGGGAGCGCCGCACTGTCGGAGGGGCAGTACTGAGGGAGCGCCGCACTGTCGGAGGGGCAGTACTGAGGGAGCGCCGCACTGTCGGAGGGTCAGTACTGAGGGAGCGCCGCACTGTCGGAGGGGCAGTACTGAGGGAGCGCCGCACTGTCGGAGGGGCGGTGCTGAGGGAGCGCCGCACTGTCGGAGGGGCAGTACTGAGGGAGTGCCGCACTGTCGGAGGGGCAGTACTGAGGGAGCGCCGCACTGTCGGAGGGGCGGTACTGAGGGAGCGCCGCACTGTCGGAGGGGCGGTACTGAGGGAGCGCCGCACTGTCGGAGGGGCGGTACTGAGGGAGCGCCGCACTATCGGAGGGGCAATACTGAGGGAGCGCCGCACTGTCGGAGGGGCGGTACTGAGGGAGCGCCGCACTGTCGGAGGGGCGGTACTGAGGGAGCGCCGCACTGTCGGAGGGGCAATACTGAGGGAGCGCCGCACTGTCGAAGGGGCGGTGCTGAGGGAGCGCCACACTGTCTGCTCTCTCAGGTAGACGTACAAGATCCCGCAGCTACTATTGGAAGAAGAGCAGGGGGAGTTCTCCTGGGGCCAATATTTATCCCTCGACCAACATCACTAAAAAACAGATGATCTGGTCATTATCACATTGCTGTTTGTGGGAGCTTGCTGTGCGCAAATTGGCTGCCGCGTTTCCCACATTACAACAGTGACCACACTTCAAAAAAGGTACTTGATTGGCTGTAAAGCGCTTTGGGACGTCTGAGGTCATGAACTGCACTATAGAAATGGGAGTCTTTTTCTTCTTTCTTTGAAGCGAGCTGCACAAAACAACACACAGCCGGCGAGTTACGACACGGCCCCCAGGGCTCTTAATGAGCCTTGCAGCTATGTCAAATATTTACACCAACTGATAGACACCTCTCTGAGCAAGTCGGCACAGCCCTGAGTAAACACCGTCGCAGGCAGACCAACCTGATCGCTCCCTCGCCCAGCCCACTTTCCCATCAGCCCAGTGCTTGCCAGACTCTCAATTAAACTAATTACTGCTCTTCAACCCGGCCTTTCAAAAGGAAAGTTTTCTCACAAATTTGTTTTCTGTCCCCTCTGATTCTCATCCCACTTCACCTGAAGGTGCTGACACTGAAAGGGATGTAGGTAATCTCCAGCCTCCCCTCCCCTCCTATCACACGCCCGTTCCTTGTCACACGCCCGTGCCTTGTCACATGCCCGCTCCTGTCAAGCCCCCCTCCCCCTCCAGTCACACGCCCGCTCCCCATCACATGCCCACTCCTGTCAAGCCCCCTCCCCCTCCAGTCACACGCCCGCTCCCCATCACATGCCCACTCCTGTCAAGCCCCTCCCCCTCCAGTCACACGCCCGCTCCCCATCACATGCCCACTCCTGTCAAGCCCCCTCCCCCTCCAGTCACACGCCCGCTCCCCATCACATGCCCACTCCTGTCAAGCCCCCTCCCCCTCCAGTCACACGCCCGCTCCCCATCACATGCCCACTCCTGTCAAGCCCCCTCCCCCTCCAGTCACACGCCCGCTCCCCATCACATGCCCACTCCTGTCAAGCCCCCTCCCATCACACGCCCGCTCCCCATCACATGCCCGCTCCTGTCAAGCCCCCTCCCATCACACGCCCGCTCCCTGTCACATGCCCACTCCTGTCAAGCCCCCTCCCATCACACGCCCCCTCCCATCACACGCCCCCTCCCATCACACGCCCGCTCCCCATCACATGCCTGCTCCTGTCAAGCCCCCTCCCATCACACGCCCGCTCCCTGTCACATGCCCACTCCTGTCAAGCCCCCTCCCATCACACGCCCCCTCCCATCACACGCCCGCTCCCCATCACATGCCCGCTCCTGTCAAGCCCCCTCCCATCACACGCCCGCTCCCTGTCACATGCACACTCCTGTCAAGCCCCCTCCCATCACACGCCCCCTCCCATCACACGCCCGCTCCCCATCACATGCCTGCACTGTTGGGAGAAGGACCCCAGTCTCATATTCCAAGGGGCACTCAGGTCGGGTGGAGTGTCCCTCAACCCCCCCATAACTGAGATCAGCTGAGGCGGGGTGGGGGGTTGGGGGGCGGGTTTGGCTGAGACGCCCACCAAGGTCAAATAGCCAGCCGACACTCACTGTCCAGGCTCACAGGTAAAAACCAGCGGGAATGGACGAGCAGGAGTTGAACTCAGGACCCTCCAAAGTCAGTGTGGCTCCGTACCGTTGAACCATGGGGCATTCTACACCACCAGTGAAGTGTAACAGGAAACACTCACTTACAAACGATTCCCATTGTATGTGAGCTAATTGATCAAACTGTTAAGAAGCTGCGGGTTTGACTCTTAACAAGCACTCAACGAACCAGGCACTTTCATTTTCATAAACCCTTTGGCCCCAATCCTCATTCGATATTATAGTGTGGGTCTATGAGGGAAACACGAGGTGTGAGCCGTTGTTCAGTGGGTAGCACTCTCGCCTCGGAATCAGAAGGTCGTGGGTTCAAACCCCAGTCCATAGCGCTTGAGCCCATAATTCCACTGAGGAAGTGCCACACTGTCAGATGGTAGGTAAATGCAGCTTGCAAACCAAGCCACATGTCCCGGGTTTGATCCCCAGTTTGCAGAGTCAGTCGATCTCTGGGCCTTTAGTGTCAGTGACCCTGGGCCTGGTTGCTATCTACTGACCCCTGCTGGGAGCTGTGTGCATGTCGGCTGAAGACTCAGCAGCGATGTCCCTTCCACAGTCGAATATCCTCGCTGGCCTGGCTCAGTCACGAAGGGTGGCCACATGGGTGGGATTCAGGCCCATCACAGAGGAAATTGAAGGCGAATTAAAGTCACCAACAGGAAAATGGGGAGGATTGTGTGGGCTGAGTGGAAGTTTTTAACGGATGTGGACTGTCCCTTTAAGGCAGCACTGAGTGGCTGACAGACACCATTCAGAAGTGAAAAATCACAGATTATGTTATTGTGGGTCAGGAATTCTCCAAAATGTAAACAGGAAGTGATCAAACTTCTCTGGAATTTGAGTGAGCCACAGATCCCGGGAGCTATGTCCACACAACATTCATTAACAATTGGTGTTACTAACAATGAATTATCTAACTACTGAATGGATGGATTTTGGGTGACGACAGGTCTGGGATTGGCTGCGATGCCATCCCAGGAGGCCCCAGCGACAGCCAGTGCCTCCAGGAGAGGGGCGGAGGGGAAAAGACAAGATCAATATTCACCTTCACCACCAGGGTGGTAATATGCCCGTTATAGAACATGTCCGTTATAGAACACGCCCGTTATAGAACACACCCGTTATAGAACACGCCCGTTATAGAACACACCCGTTATACAACACGCCCGTTATAGAACACGCCCGTTATAGAACACGCCCGTTATAGAACATGTCCGTTATAGACCCGCCCGTTATAGAACACGCCCGTTATAGAACACGCCCGTTATAGAACACACCCGTTATAGAACACGCCCGTTATAGAACCGCCCGTTATAGAACACACCCGTTATAGAACACGCCCGTTATAGAACCGCCCGTTATAGACCCGCCCGTTATAGACCCGCCCGTTATAGACCCGCTCGTTATAGACCCGCCCATTATAGAACACGCCCGTTATAGAACCGCCCGTTATAGACCCGCCCGTTATAGACCCGCCCATTATAGAACACGCCCGTTATAGAACACGCCCGTTATAGACCCGCCCGTTATAGAACACACCCGTTATAGACCCGCCCGTTATAGAACACACCCGTTATAGACCCGCCCGTTATAGAACACGCCCGTTATAGAACATGCCCGTTATAGAACACACCCGTTATAGAACACGCCCGTTATAGAACACGCCCGTTATAGAACACGCCCGTTATAGACCAGCCCGTTATAGAACACGCCCGTTATAGACCCGCCCGTTATAGAACACGCCCGTTATAGACCCGCCCATTATAGAACACGCCCATTATAGACCCACCCGTTATAGAACACGCCCGTTATAGACCAGCCCGTTATAGAACACACCCGTTATAGAACACACCCGTTATAGAACACACCCGTTATAGACCCGCTTGTTATAGAACATGCCCGTTATAGACCCGCCCGTTATAGACCCGCCCGTTATAGAACACGCCCGTTATAGACCCGCCCATTATAGAACACGCCCGTTATAGACCCGCCCGTTATAGACCCGCCCGTTATAGAACATGCCCGTTATAGACCCGCCCGTTATAGAACACGCCCGTTATAGAACACGCCCGTTATAGAACATGTCCGTTATAGACCCGCCCGTTATAGAACACGCCCGTTATAGAACATGCCCGTTATAGACCCGCCCGTTATAGAACATGTCCGTTATAGACCCGCCCGTTATAGAACCGCCCGTTATAGACCCGCCCGTTATAGACCCGCCCATTATAGAACACGCCCGTTATAGACCCGCCCGTTATAGACCCGCCGTTATAGAACCGCCCGTTATAGACCCGCCCGTTATAGAACACGCCCGTTATAGACCCGCCCATTATAGAACACGCCCGTTATAGAACACGCCCGTTATAGAACACGCCCGTTATAGAACATGTCCGTTATAGACCCGCCCGTTATAGAACACGCCCGTTATAGAACATGCCCGTTATACACCCGCCCGTTATAGAACATGTCCGTTATAGACCCGCCCGTTATAGAACCGCCCGTTATAGACCCGCCCGTTATAGACCCGCCCATTATAGAACACGCCCGTTATAGACCCGCCCGTTATAGACCCGCCCGTTATAGAACCGCCCGTTATAGACCCGCCCGTTATAGAACCGCCCGTTATAGACCCGCCCATTATAGACCCGCCCGTTATAGACCCGCCCGTTATAGACCCGCCCATTATAGAACACGCCCGTTATAGAACACGCCCGTTATAGACCCGCCCATTATAGAACACGCCCGTTATAGAACATGTCCGTTATAGAACATGTCCGTTATAGACCCGCCCGTTATAGACCCGCCCGTTATAGAACACGCCCGTTATAGAACACGCCCATTATAGACCCGCCCGTTTTAGACCCGCCCGTTATAGAACCGCCCGTTATAGACCCGCCCGTTATAGACCCGCCCGTTATAGAACATGTCCGTTATAGACCCGCCCGTTATAGAACACGCCCGTTATAGAACACGCCCGTTATAGAACACGCCCGTTATAGAACATGTCCGTTATAGACCCGCCCGTTATAGACCCGCCCGTTATAGAACACGCCCGTTATAGACCCGCCCGTTATAGAACATGTCCGTTATAGACCCGCCCGTTATAGAACATGCCCGTTATAGACCCGCCCGTTATAGAACATGCCCGTTATAGACCCGCCCATTATAGAACCGCCCGTTATAGAACACGCCCGTTATAGACCCGCCCGTTATAGAACATGCCCGTTATAGACCCGCCCATTATAGACCCGCCCGTTATAGAACATGTCCGTTATAGACCCGCCCGTTATAGAACACACCCGTTATAGACCCGCCCGTTATAGAACATGCCCGTTATAGACCCGCCCATTATAGAACCGCCTGTTATAGAACACGCCCGTTATAGAACACGCCCGTTATAGACCCGCCCGTTATAGAACATGCCCGTTATAGACCCGCCCGTTATAGACCCGCCCGTTATAGAACACGCCCGTTATAGACCCGCCCGTTATAGAACACGCCCGTTATAGACCCGCCCGTTATAGACCCGCCCGTTATAGAACACGCCCGTTATAGACCCGCCCGTTATAGAACCGCCCGTTATAGACCCGCCCATTATAGAACACGCCCGTTATAGACCCGCCCGTTATAGACCCGCCCGTTATAGAACATGCCCGTTATAGACCCGCCCGTTATAGAACACGCCCGTTATAGACCCGCCCGTTATAGAACCGCCCGTTATAGACCCGCCCATTATAGAACACGCCCGTTATAGACCCGCCCGTTATAGACCCGCCCATTATAGAACATGCCCGTTATAGACCCGCCCGTTATAGAACACGCCCGTTATAGACCCGCCCGTTATAGAACATGCCCGCTATAGAACACGCCCGTTATAGAACCGCCCGTTATAGACCCGCCCATTATAGAACACGCCCGTTATAGACCCGCCCGTTATAGACCCGCCCGTTATAGAACACGCCCGTTATAGAACACGCCCGTTATAGACCCGCCCGTTATAGACCCACCCGTTATAGACCCGCCCGTTATAGAACACGCCCGTTATAGAACACGCCCGTTATAGAACACGCCCGTTATAGACCCGCCCGTTATAGACCCGCCCGTTATAGAACCGCCCGTTATAGACCCGCCCATTATAGAACACGCCCGTTATAGAACACGCCCATTATAGAACACGCCCGTTATAGAACATGTCCGTTATAGAACACGCCCGTTATAGAACACGCCCGTTATAGAACACGCCCGTTATAGACCCGCCCGTTATAGAACACACCCGTTATAGAACATGTCCGTTATAGAACACGCCCGTTATAGAACACGCCCGTTATAGAACATGCCCGTTATAGACCCGCCCGTTATAGAACACGCCCGTTATAGAACATGTCCGTTATAGAACACGCCCGTTATAGAACACGCCCGTTATAGAACACGCCCGTTATAGACCCGCCCGTTATAGAACACACCCGTTATAGAACATGTCCGTTATAGAACACGCCCGTTATAGAACACGCCCGTTATAGACCCGCCCGTTATAGAACACGCCCGTTATAGACCCGCCCATTATAGACCCGCCCGTTATAGTACACACCCGTTATAGAACACACCCGTTATAGAACCGCCCGTTATAGACCCGCCCGTTATAGAACACGCCCGTTATAGAACACACCCGTTATAGAACCGCCCGTTATAGAACACACCCGTTATAGACCCGCTCGTTATAGAACACACCCGTTATAGAACACACCCGTTACAGAACCGCCCGTTATAGAACACGCCCGTTATAGAACACGGCCGTTATAGAACACACCCGTTATAGACCC
Organism: Squalus acanthias; assembly: GCA_030390025.1. NCBI lineage: Eukaryota > Metazoa > Chordata > Chondrichthyes > Squaliformes > Squalidae > Squalus > Squalus acanthias. Next base: position 26,119,034 of record CM059450.1, on the reverse strand, counting down.
GCCCGTTATAGAACACGCCCGTTATAGAACACACCCGTTATAGAACCGCCCGTTATAGAACACACCCGTTATAGACCCGCTCGTTATAGAACACACCCGTTATAGAACACACCCGTTATAGAACCGCCCGTTATAGAACACGCCCGTTATAGAACACGCCCGTTATAGAACACACCCGTTATAGAACACGCCCGTTATAGAACACACCCGTTATAGAACACGCCCGTTATAGACCCGCCCGTTATAGACCCGCCCGTTATAGAACACGCCCGTTATAGACCCGCCCGTTATAGAACATGCCCGTTATAGAACACACCCGTTATAGAACCGCCCGTTATAGAACACGCCCGTTATAGAACACACCCGTTATAGAACACGCCCGTTATAGAACACGCCCGTTATAGAACACACCCGTTATAGAACACGCCCGTTATAGACCCGCCCGTTATAGAACACACCCGTTATAGAACACACCCGTTATAGAACCGCCCGTTATAGAACACGCCCGTTATAGACCCGCCCGTTATAGAACACGCCCATTATAGAACACGCCCGTTATAGAACACGCCCGTTATAGAACACGCCCGTTATAGACCCGCCCGTTATAGACCCGCCCGTTATAGAACACGCCCGTTATAGACCCGCCCGTTATAGACCCGCCCGTTATAGACCCGCCCGTTATAGACCCGCCCGTTATAGAACACGCCCGTTATAGAACACACCCGTTATAGACCCGCTCGTTATAGACCCGCCCGTTATAGAACACGCCCGTTATAGAACACGCCCGTTATAGAACACGCCCGTTATAGACCCGCTCGTTATAGACCCGCCCGTTATAGAACCCGCCCGTTATAGACCCGCCCGTTATAGACCCGCCCGTTATAGAACACGCCCGTTATAGACCCGCCCGTTATAGAACCGCCCGTTATAGAACATGTCCGTTATAGACCCGCTCGTTATAGAACCGCCCGTTATAGACCCGCCCGTTATAGACCCGCCCGTTATAGACCCGCCCGTTATAGAACACGCCCGTTATAGACCCGCCCGTTATAGAACACGCCCGTTATAGAACACGCCCGTTATAGACCCGCCCGTTATAGAACACGCCCGTTATAGACCTGCCCGTTATAGACCCGCCCGTTATAGACCTGCCCGTTATAGACCCGCCCGTTATAGAACACGCCCGTTATAGACCCGCCCGTTATAGAACACGCCCGTTATAGAACCGCCCGTTATAGAACACGCCCGTTATAGACCCGCTCGTTATAGAACACGCCCGTTATAGAACACGCCCGTTATAGAACACACCCGTTATAGACCCGCCCGTTATAGACCCGCCCGTTATAGAACACACCCGTTATAGAACACGCCCGTTATAGAACACGCCCGTTATAGACCCGCCCGTTATAGAACACACCCGTTATAGAACACGCCCGTTATAGAACACACCCGTTATAGACCCGCCCGTTATAGAACACACCCGTTATAGAACACGCCCGTTATAGAACACACCCGTTATAGACCCGCCCGTTATTGTACACACCCGTTATAGAACACACCCGTTATAGACCCGCCCGTTATAGAACACACCCGTTATAGACCCGCCCGTTATAGAACACACCCGTTATAGAACACACCCGTTATAGAACACGCCCGTTATAGAACATGCCTGCTATAGAACACGCCCGTTATAGAACACGCCCGTTATAGAACACACCCGTTATAGAACACACCCGTTATAGAACACACCCGTTATAGAACCGCCCGTTATAGACCCGCCCGTTATAGAACACGCCCGTTATAGAACACGCCCGTTATAGAACCGCCCGTTATAGAACACGCCCGTTATAGAACCGCCCATTATAGAACACACCCGTTATAGAACACACCCGTTATAGAACACGCCCGTTATAGAACACACCCGTTATAGAACACACCCGTTATAGAACACGCCCGTTATAGACCCGCCCATTATAGAACCGCCCGTTATAGACCCGCTCGTTATAGAACACACCCGTTATAGAACACACCCGTTACAGAACCGCCCGTTATAGAACACGCCCGTTATAGAACACGCCCGTTATAGAACACACCCGTTATAGACCCGCCCGTTATAGAACACGCCCGTTATAGAACACACCCGTTATAGAACCGCCCGTTATAGAACACACCCGTTATAGACCCGCTCGTTATAGAACACACCCGTTATAGAACACACCCGTTATAGAACCGCCCGTTATAGAACACGCCCGTTATAGAACACGCCCGTTATAGAACACGCCCGTTATAGAACACGCCCGTTATAGAACACACCCGTTATAGAACACGCCCGTTATAGACCCGCCCGTTATAGACCCGCCCGTTATAGAACACGCCCGTTATAGACCCGCCCGTTATAGAACATGCCCGTTATAGAACACGCCCGTTATAGAACCGCCCGTTATAGAACACGCCCGTTATAGAACACACCCGTTATAGAACACGCCCGTTATAGAACACGCCCGTTATAGAACACACCCGTTATAGAACACGCCCGTTATAGACCCGCCCGTTATAGAACACACCCGTTATAGAACACACCCGTTATAGAACCGCCCGTTATAGAACACGCCCGTTATAGACCCGCCCGTTATAGAACACGCCCATTATAGAACACGCCCGTTATAGAACACGCCCGTTATAGAACACGCCCGTTATAGACCCGCCCGTTATAGACCCGCCCATTATAGAACACGCCCGTTATAGACCCGCCCGTTATAGACCCGCCCGTTATAGACCCGCCCGTTATAGACCCGCCCGTTATAGAACACGCCCGTTATAGAACACACCCGTTATAGACCCGCTCGTTATAGACCCGCCCGTTATAGAACACGCCCGTTATAGAACACGCCCGTTATAGAACACGCCCGTTATAGACCCGCTCGTTATAGACCCGCCCGTTATAGAACCCGCCCGTTATAGACCCGCCCGTTATAGACCCGCCCGTTATAGAACACGCCCGTTATAGACCCGCCCGTTATAGAACCGCCCGTTATAGAACATGTCCGTTATAGACCCGCTCGTTATAGAACCGCCCGTTATAGACCCGCCCGTTATAGACCCGCCCGTTATAGACCCGCCCGTTATAGAACACGCCCGTTATAGACCCGCCCGTTATAGAACACGCCCGTTATAGAACACGCCCGTTATAGACCCGCCCGTTATAGAACACGCCCGTTATAGACCTGCCCGTTATAGACCCGCCCGTTATAGACCTGCCCGTTATAGACCCGCCCGTTATAGAACACGCCCGTTATAGACCCGCCCGTTATAGAACACGCCCGTTATAGAACCGCCCGTTATAGAACACGCCCGTTATAGACCCGCTCGTTATAGAACACGCCCGTTATAGAACACGCCCGTTATAGAACACACCCGTTATAGACCCGCCCGTTATAGACCCGCCCGTTATAGAACACACCCGTTATAGAACACGCCCGTTATAGAACACGCCCGTTATAGACCCGCCCGTTATAGAACACACCCGTTATAGAACACGCCCGTTATAGAACACACCCGTTATAGACCCGCCCGTTATAGAACACACCCGTTATAGAACACGCCCGTTATAGACCCGCCCGTTATAGAACACACCCGTTATAGAACACGCCCGTTATAGAACACACCCGTTATAGACCCGCCCGTTATAGAACACACCCGTTATAGAACACGCCCGTTATAGAACACACCCGTTATAGACCCGCCCGTTATTGTACACACCCGTTATAGAACACACCCGTTATAGACCCGCCCGTTATAGAACACACCCGTTATAGACCCGCCCGTTATAGAACACACCCGTTATAGAACACACCCGTTATAGAACACGCCCGTTATAGAACATGCCTGCTATAGAACACGCCCGTTATAGAACACGCCCGTTATAGAACACACCCGTTATAGAACACACCCGTTATAGAACACACCCGTTATAGAACCGCCCGTTATAGACCCGCCCGTTATAGAACACGCCCGTTATAGAACACGCCCGTTATAGAACCGCCCGTTATAGAACACGCCCGTTATAGAACCGCCCATTATAGAACACACCCGTTATAGAACACACCCGTTATAGAACACGCCCGTTATAGAACACACCCGTTATAGAACACACCCGTTATAGAACACGCCCGTTATAGACCCGCCCATTATAGAACCGCCCGTTATAGACCCGCCCGTTATAGACCCGCCCGTTATAGAACACACCCGTTATAGAACACACCCGTTATAGAACACGCCCGTTATAGAACACACCCGTTATAGAACACACCCGTTATAGACCCGCCCGTTATAGAACACACCCGTTATAGACCCGCCCGTTATAGAACACACCCGTTATAGAACATGCCCGTTATAGAACATGCCCGTTATAGAACACGCCCGTTATAGAACACACCCGTTATAGACCCGCCCGTTATAGAACACGCCCGTTATAGAACACGCCCGTTATAGAACACGCCCGTTATAGAACACGCCCGTTATAGAACACGCCCGTTATAGACCCGCCCGTTATAGAACACGCCCGTTATAGAACCGCCCGTTATAGAACACGCCCGTTATAGACCCGCTCGTTATAGAACACGCCCGTTATAGAACACGCCCGTTATAGAACACACCCGTTATAGACCCGCCCGTTATAGACCCGCCCGTTATAGAACACACCCGTTATAGAACACGCCCGTTATAGAACACGCCCGTTATAGACCCGCCCGTTATAGAACACACCCGTTATAGAACACGCCCGTTATAGAACACACCCGTTATAGACCCGCCCGTTATAGAACACACCCGTTATAGAACACGCCCGTTATAGAACACACCCGTTATAGACCCGCCCGTTATTGTACACACCCGTTATAGAACACACCCGTTATAGACCCGCCCGTTATAGAACACACCCGTTATAGACCCGCCCGTTATAGAACACACCCGTTATAGAACACACCCGTTATAGAACACGCCCGTTATAGAACATGCCTGCTATAGAACACGCCCGTTATAGAACACGCCCGTTATAGAACACACCCGTTATAGAACACACCCGTTATAGAACACACCCGTTATAGAACCGCCCGTTATAGACCCGCCCGTTATAGAACACGCCCGTTATAGAACACGCCCGTTATAGAACCGCCCGTTATAGAACACGCCCGTTATAGAACCGCCCATTATAGAACACACCCGTTATAGAACACACCCGTTATAGAACACGCCCGTTATAGAACACACCCGTTATAGAACACACCCGTTATAGAACACGCCCGTTATAGACCCGCCCATTATAGAACCGCCCGTTATAGACCCGCCCGTTATAGACCCGCCCGTTATAGAACACACCCGTTATAGAACACACCCGTTATAGAACACGCCCGTTATAGAACACACCCGTTATAGAACACACCCGTTATAGACCCGCCCGTTATAGAACACACCCGTTATAGACCCGCCCGTTATAGAACACACCCGTTATAGAACATGCCCGTTATAGAACATGCCCGTTATAGAACACGCCCGTTATAGAACACACCCGTTATAGACCCGCCCGTTATAGAACACGCCCGTTATAGAACACGCCCGTTATAGAACACGCCCGTTATAGAACACGCCCGTTATAGAACATGCCCGTTATAGAACACGCCCGTTATAGAACACGCCCGTTATAGAACACGCCCGTTATAGACCCGCCCGTTATAGAACACGCCCGTTATAGAACACGCCCGTTATAGAACACGCCCGTTATAGAACACGCCCGTTATAGAACACGCCCGTTATAGAAAACGCCCGTTATAGACCCGCCCGTTATAGAACAGGCCCGTTATAGAACATGCCCGTTATAGAACACGCCCGTTATAGAACACGCCCGTTATAGAACACACCCGTTATAGAACACGCCCGTTATAGAACACACCCGTTATAGAACACGCCCGTTATAGAACACACCCGTTATAGAACACGCCCGTTATAGAACACACCCGTTATAGAACACACCCGTTATAGACCCGCTCGTTATAGAACACACCCGTTATAGAACATGCCCGTTATAGAACACGCCCGTTATAGACCCGCCCATTATAGACCCGCCCGTTATAGAACACGCCCGTTATAGAACACGCCCGTTATAGAACACGCCCGTTATAGAACACACCCGTTATAGAACACACCCGTTATAGACCCGCTCGTTATAGAACACACCCGTTATAGAACATGTCCGTTATAGAACACACCCATTATAGAACACGCCCGTTATAGAACACGCCCGTTATAGACCCGCCCGTTATAGAACACACCCGTTATAGAACACACCCGTTATAGAACACACCCGTTATAGACCTGCTCGTTATAGAACATGCCCGTTATAGACCCGCCCGTTATAGACCCGCCCGTTATAGACCCGCCCGTTATAGACCCGCCCGTTATAGACCCGCCCGTTATAGACCCGCCTGTTATAGAACACGCCCGTTATAGACCCGCTCGTTATAGAACACACCCGTTATAGAACATGTCCGTTATAGAACACACCCGTTATAGAACACGCCCGTTATAGAACACACCAGTTATAGAACACGCCCGTTATAGACCCGCCCGTTATAGAACACACCCGTTATAGAACATGTCCGTTATAGAACACGCCCGTTATAGACCCGCCTGTTATAGAACACGCCCGTTATAGACCCGCCCGTTATAGACCCGCCAGTTATAGAACACGCCCGTTATAGAACACGCCCGTTATAGAACACGCCCGTTATAGACCCGCCCGTTATAGACCCGCCCGTTATAGAACACACCCGTTATAGAACCGCCCGTTATAGAACACACCCGTTATAGAACCGCCCGTTATAGAACACGCCCGTTATAGAACCGCCCGTTATAGAACACGCCCGTTATAGAACACGCCCGTTATAGACCCGCCCGTTATAGACCCGCCCGTTATAGAACATGCTCAGTATAGACCCGCCCGTTATAGACCTGCCCGTTATAGACCCGCCCGTTATAGACCTGCCCGTTATAGAACCCGCCCATTATGGAACATAAAAAAGGGGATGAGGTCCTAAAAGCTGAATATAGGGAGTTAGGAGGTAAATTAAAAAATAGGACCTCAAAGGTAGTAATCTCAGGATTGCTACCAGTGCCACGTGCTAGTCAGAGTAGAAATAGAAGGATATTTCAGATGAATGCATGGCTAGAGGAATGGTGCAAGGGGGAGGGATTCAAATTCCTGGGACATTGGAACCGGTTCTGGGGGAGGTGGGACCAGTACAAACCGGACGGTTTGCACCTGGGCAGGGCCAGGACTGATGTCCGAGGGGAAGTGTTTGCTAGTGCTCTGGGGGAGGGTTTAAACTTAAATGGCAGGGTGTTGGGAACCTGAGCAGGGAGACAGAGGAAAGGGAAACAAGGATAAAAGCAAAAGATAGGAAGGAGAAAAACAAAAGTGTCAGTCAGAGAAATCAACGGTTTAAATCAAACATGGCCACAGTAAATAATAATTCTAATAGGTCTAAGAGTGTTAAAAAAACAAGCCTGAAGGCTTTGTGTCTTAATGCGAGGAGCATTCGGAATAAGGTGGATGAATTAGCTGCGCAAATAGAGGTAAACGAATATGATTTGATTGGGATTACGGAAACATGGCTCCAGGGTGGCCAAGGCTGGGAACTCAACATCCAGGGGTATTCAATAGTCAGGAAAGATAGGCAAAAAGGAAAGGGAGGTGGGGTAGCATTGCTGGTTAAAGAGGGGATTAACACAATTGTAAGGAAGGATAATGGCCCAGAAATTGATCTCGCTCTGTTCCCGCGGGGGTAAGGAGCAGGCGCGATCTCTCACTCCGCGTTGGCTTTTTCAGATCCAGCTCGCACGAACTTGATGTTCTAGACATCAGCTGGGCAGTGCTTGCGTATCCCACCGGCGTAGTGAATTCGTGCGAGCTGTGGGATCACGTGACTCAGTTAGAGCCAATGGCAGCACACCATCTTCCATTCATAAGTTTCACATACGTGCTGTGAAAGCTATGAATCTTACACACCCCCAAAATAACAGCTAAACCTCAATTAAATAAAAAAAAAACCATCACATTAATAAAATAAGTATAGTTAAATAAATTAACCATTTTAAATAAAAAATTAAATTTTTGAAAAAATTTAAAGGGGTAGAAATTAGGTCGCGCCCCATTTGGGGCGCAAATATCGTCCGGACGCAAATATTAGCGCCTGGCGCTAATTATCGGCACTGACGGGAAACTTCACTTTTACCGCCCCGGGAGGTGAGTGGAGCGCTAAAGCAGGCGCTGCACACCTCTCTTAAGGCGCAAAGGCCGAGCAGTGAGGCGCTAACTCGGAGCGCTGGCGAAGCTCATGTAATGTCAGTCAGCAATGGAACACACACACAATGGCACGGGCCAGTTCTTAAAGGGGATGGTTAATCTTGCTTTCCATCCACATCCTGTTCATTGCAGCCTTGAATCTCGGCCTGGAGAGACTTGCACATCAAATGTGCTGGAAAGAACAATGGAGAGCACCAGGCAAAGAGCTCAGAGTGCAGCTCCCACGATCTCTGCTAAATTGATACAAGGAATGGCAAATCAAAATGAACCTGCAAAGTGCTGCTCAGTACCCAAAACGCCTTCACACAACGTCGAATCTCTCCAGAAGTCTCTCCCTCTCTCTCTCAGAATGCGTAGTTCAAAAATGCCACCAACAATAAAAGACAGGAAGAGGCCCCCTTTAAATAGCGCCCCCCCCCAGCCCCACAGCGATTGATAGCGTTCCAGTCTTCTGGTCGTTGGAAGCGCCAGGCGGTAAGGCAGGGGGCGCCACTCAATTTCCGCTACGGGGCGCCCCAAGGGCGTTGCACCATGGAATGACGTCACAATCTGCGCGCGCAGGTGGTCGCAGCGGTAAGTTTTAGCGCCGCCGCACAATCTCAAGTTAAGTTCTCGAGCGGCGCAAACATCGCTGCGCCCGGGCGTTAGCGGCTTTGCGCCCCATTAGCGCCCTCTTAAGGCGCTAACGGGTGGCGCAACCAAGTGAATTTTTACTCCAAAATCTTTTAAAAAGTTATAAAAATAAACTTACCTGTCTTTAAAGTCTCTAAAAAAGATATACCTGTTAAAAAAAATTCAAAATAATACTTAATTCACTACTTACCTTGTTAAAAGTGGGTCTTACTCCTCCTTTTTTCATTTCTAAAATCTTCCGTCCTTACCTGCGCGTCCAAAGCACTAAGTGCACAGCGTGCGCGCAGCCTGTAGCGCGCACGCGGTGCACCGAGGAACCGCCCCCTTTTCCAAAAACCAAGTGCCGGTTTTCAGCGCATGCGCAGTGCATGCAGAAAACCGGCAATTGGAGAGAGAATACGCGAGAGTACACAGTGCGTACTCTCGTGTAGCGGCATCAATTTTTGGCCCATTAGCTCTGATGATGTCGAATCTGTATGGGTAGAACTGAGAAATACCAAGGGGCAGAAAACATTAGTGGGAGTGGTATATAGACCTCCAAACAGTAATGCGGAGGTTGGGGATGGCATTAAAAGGGAAATTAGAGAAGCGTGCAATAAGGGCACAGCAGTCATCATGGGTGACTTTAATCTACATATAGCTACATAACCAAATTAGTAACAATACTGTGGAGGAGGAATTCCTGGAGTGTTTACGGGATGGTTTCCTGGACCAATATGTTGAGGAACCAACCAGAGATCAGGCCATCTTAGACTGGGTATTATGTAATGAGAAAGGATTAATTAGCAATCTTGTTGTACGAGGCCCCTTGGGTCGGAGCGATCATAATATGATAGAATTCTTCATTAAGATGGAGAGTGAAGTAGTTGACTCAGAGACTAGGGTCCTGAATTTAAATAAAGGAAACTACGATGGTATGAGGCGCGAGTTGGGTAGGATTGATTGGGGAATGTCACTCAAAGGGTTGATGGTGGATAGGCAATGGCAAACATTCAAAGTCCGCATGGATGAACTACAGAATTTGTTCATCCCAGTTTGGCATAACAATAAAACAAAAAAGGTGACTCAACCGTGACTAACAAGGGAAATTAGGGATAGCATAAGATCCAAGGAGAGGACATATAAATTGGCCAGAAAAAGCAGTAAACCTGAGGATTGGGAGCAGTTTAGGATTCAACAAAGGAGGACAAAGGGATTAATTAAGAAGGGGAAAATAGAATATGAGAGGAAGCTTGCAGGGAACATAAAAACTGACTGTAAAAGCTTTTATAGATATGTGAAGAGAAAAAGATTGGTGAAGTCAAGCGCAGGTCCCTTGCAGTCAGAATCAGGGGAACTTATAATGGGGAACAAAGAAATGGCAGACCAATTAAATACATATTTTGGTTCTGTCTTCACAAAGGAGGACACAAATAACCTCCCAGAGATGTCAGGGAACATAGGGTCTGATGAAAGGGAGGAACTGAAAGAATTCAGTATTTGTAGGGAAATGGTGTTAGGGAAATTGACGGGATTGAAGGCCGATAAATCCCCAGGGACTGATAATCTACATCCTAGGGTACTTAAGGAAGTGACCCTAGAAATAGTAGATGCATTGCTGATCATCTTCCAACATTCGATGGAATCTGGAACAATACCCATGGATTGGAGGGTGGCTAATGTTACCCCACTATTCAAAAAAGGTGGTAGAGAGAAAAGCCTGACATCGGTAGTGGGGAAAATGCTAGAGTTCATTATAAAAGATGTAATAGCAGAGCACTTGGAAAACAGTGACAGGATCGGACAAAGTCAACATGGATTTACAAAAGGTAAATCGGGCTTGACTAATCTACTGGAATTTTTTGAGGATGTAACTGGTAAAATAGATAAGGGAGAACCAGTGGATGTGGTGTATTTGGACTTTCAAAAGGCTTTCGATAAGGTCCCGCATAAGAGATTAGCGTGTAAAGTTAAGGCACATGGGATTGGGGGCAAGGTATTGACTTGGATAGAGAACTGGTTGGCAGACAGAAAGCAAAGAGTTGGAATAAATGGGTCTTTTTCCGAGTGGCAGGCAGTGACTAGTGGGGTACCGCAGGGATCGGTCTTTGGACCCCAGCTATTCACAATATATATTAATGATCTAGACAAGGGAACTAGATGTAATATCTCCAAGTTTGCAGACAACACAAAGCTGGGTGGGCGTGTGTGCCGTGAGGAGGATGCCGAAAAACTCCAGGATGATTTGGACAGGTTGGGTGATTGGGCAGAAGCATGACAGATGCAACATAACGTGGATAAATGCGAGGTTATCCACTTTGGTGTCAAAAACAGGAAGGCAGATTATTATCTGAATGGCAATAGATTGGGAGAAGGGGAAGTGCAACGAGACCTGGGTGTCCTTGTGCACCAGTCGCTGAAGGTAAGCATGCAGGTGCAGCAGGCAGTTAAGAAGGCAAATGGTATGTTGGCCTTCATAGCGAGAGGGTTTGAGTACAGGAACAAGGATGTCTTGCTGCAGTTGTACAGGGCCTTGGTGAGACCACATCTTGAGTATAGTGTGCAGTTTTGGTCGCCTTATCTGAGGAAGGAGGTTCTTGCCATGGAAGTTCAGCTAAGATTCACCAGGCTGATACCTGGGATGGCAGGAATGACGTATGAGGAGAGATTGGGTCGATTGGGCTTATACTCGTTGGAGTTTAGAAGAATGAGAGGGGATCTCATTGAAACTTATAAAATTCTGACAGGACTGGACAGACTAGATGCAGGAAGGATGTTCCCGATGGTCGGGGAGTCCAGAACCAGGGGTCACAGTCTAAGGATATTTAGGACAGAAATGAGGAGGAATTTCTTCACCCAAAGGGTGGTGAACCTGTGGAATTCTCTACCACAGAAGGCAGTAGAGGCCAATTCATTAAATATATTCAAGAAGGAGTTAGATATATTTCTTAAGGCTAAAGGGACCAAGGGATATGGGGAGAAAGCAGGGACAGGGTTCTGAATTTGGATGATCAGCCATGATCGCATTGAATGGCGGAACAGGCTAGAGGGACAGAATGGTCTACTCCTGCTCCTATCTTCTATGTTTCTATGCCCGCTATAGTACCCGCCCGTTATAGAACCCGCCCGTTATAAACCCGCCCGTTATAGACCTGCCGTTATCGACCCGCCCGTTATAGAACATGTCCGTTATAGAACCCGCCCGTTATAGAATACACCCATTATAGAACCCGCCCGTTATAGAACATGCCCGCTATAGTACCCGCCCATTATAGAATACGCCCATTATAGAACCCGCCCGTTATAGACCTGCCGTTATAGAACCCGCCCGTTATAGACCTGCCGTTATAGAACCCGCCCGTTATAGACCTGCCGTTATAGAACACGCCCGTTATAGAACACGCCTGGCATCCAGCACCTTAAACATTCACTCCCCCCACCACTGGCGTACCGTGGCTGCAGTGTGTACCATCTACAAGATGCACTGCAGCAACTCGCCAAGGCTTCTGCGACAGTACCTCCCAATGCAGGGGCAGGGAGAGGGGGGAGGAGAGGAAAGAACAAAAGGGAAGGTCTGTGATAGGGTGGAAGCCAGGAGAGATTAAAAGACAAAAGGGATGATGGTGCGAGGCTAAAGGAGATGGTAATGGGACAAGTTAAGAAACAAAAGATGAGTCTAGATGAAGAGTAAATGGCAATGGCAGAATCATCAACAGCTGCCGACGGAAAAAATGGGGGCAGAGGTTCTGATGTGAAATTGTTGAACTCGATGTTGAGTGCGGAAGGCTGTAAAGTTTCCTCCCCTCCCCACGTTCCCTGCCTCCGTACTTGCTCTCTAACTTTTTTCAGTTCTGACGAAGGGTCATCGACCTGAAACGTTAACTCTGTTTCTCTCTCCACGGATGCTGCCCGACTGGCTGAGTATTTCCAGCATTTTCTGTTTGAATTTAGCTTGACCCAGATTATGTTCCCAGATAAAAATTTGTGGCTTCAATCGCAGTGGGATTCTATTACTAATTTATGGTGGGACTTGGAAATGTGGGCATGAAATTGGATATCGCACAATGGATCGGAACCAGGGTCAATTTACACGGCACGGAGGAAAAGTTTAATTTATCTGACAAACAAAACATGTAAACCATCCACATTAGATCACACGCCACTGCCCTTGAGTACCTCAGCCTTGTTTCCATAACCGAGTGTATCATGGCTAGTCAAGCAAGAATTCATCACACGCTAGTCACAGCTACCAACCCTGCTACCATCACCTCCGATGACCTACATTGTTACCTCTAGACTTGACTATTCCAATGTTCTGCTGCCCGGCCTGCCATGCACCCTCAATAAACCTGGAGCTGACACTCCAGTGCAGTACTGGGGGAGTACTGTATTGTAAGCGATGTCATCGTAGAGATGAGATGATAATGTGAGGCCCCGTCTCCCTGTTCAGGTGGATGTTAAAGATCCCGCGGCAATATTGGAAGAGCAGGGAGCTCCTCTGGTGTCCTTGCCCAACATTGCTCCCTCAACCAGCATCACCAAAAAGGGAGGAACTGGTTATCGATCCCTTTCTCCCTGTCTGCGTCCTATCTGGTCTAATAACTCCATTGTTTTCTCTCAACGGAGGTCGATGGGGTCCTGGCCCGTATCCACCCTGTTTCGCATGCCTCTGCTCACACACTACTGACAGAGCCTCCCTCATCCACATAACTAGGTGTCAGCCAGGGCTCAGTGGGTAGCCCCCTTGCCTCTGAGTCAGAAGGGTTGTGGGGTCAAGTCCCACTCCAGAGACTGGAGCACAAAATCCAGGCTGACGTGTCACTGCAGTACTGAGGGAGCGCCGCACTGTCGGAGACTGTCGGAGGGGCGGTACTGAGGGAGCGCCGCACTGTCGGAGGGGCGGTACTGAGGGAGCGCCGCACTGTCGGAGGGGCGGTACTGAGGGAGCGCCGCACTGTCGGAGGGGCGGTAGTGAGGGAGCGCCGCACTGTCGGAGGGGCGGTACTGAGGGAGCGCCGCACTGTCGGAGGGGCGGTGCTGAGGGAGCGCCGCACTGTCGGAGGGGCGGTGCTGAGGGAGCGCCGCACTGTCGGAGGGGCGGTACTGAGGGAGCGCCGCACTGTCGGAGGGGCGGTGCTGAGGGAGCGCCGCACTGTCGGAGGGGCGGTACTGAGGGAGCGCCGCACTGTCGGAGGGGCGGTACTGAGGGAGCGCCGCACTGTCGGAGGGGCGGTACTGAGGGAGCGCCGCACTGTCGGAGGGGCTGTACTGAGGGAGCGCCGCACTGTCGGAGGTGCCGTCGTTCAGATGAGACGTTAAACCGAGGCCCCGTCTGCTCTCTCAGGTGGATGTAAATGATCTCATGGTACTATTTGAAGAAAAGCTGTGCCCTGGCCAATATTTATTCCTTAACCAACATCACTAAAAACAGATGATCTGGTCATTATCTCATTGCTGTTTGTGGGAGCTTGCTGTGCACAAATTGGCTGCCGTGTTTCCGACATTACAACAGTGACTACACTTCAAAAAGTACTTCATTGGCTGTAAAGCGCTTTGGGGCGTCCTGAGGTGGTGAAAGGCGCTGTAGAAATGCAAGTCTTTATTTGGGAGGGGTGTTTCGCACGCCTTTCTCTCTATCCCGTGCCTTTTCACCGCCTTGCTCAGCTATTTTAACTCCCTTTTGTTCTCCCTCAGCACCTCACGACGGGAGTGACCTCCCCCACCACCACCATTTTGTACAAAGTCCATAAAGGGACTCGTTCACCGTGCAACTTTTGAAGGGGCTTCACCCGAAACATTAACCTGTCGCCCTTTTCAGGTTGCGCACACTTGCTGCGCGCTGCCAACACGTTCTGTTTTAAACAGCCCCCGCCCCCGGTTAACCGCGCGGCTGCTTTGCTGTCTGTGGGACGCCGCAGTGCACAAAATGGCTGCCGCGCACGCTGACGTCGCAGTCAGGCAGTTCAAAGGGGCTGCGTGAAACATTTTGACACCATTAGGTGCTATTTAAACGAAGCGATAATGAGGCCCGGAAAAAAAATAATCACTGTTTGTGTTACTAAGTTCGCATTATCAGAGGACTAAATAAAACCTTTGCAAAGTGGCAAAGCACAATGACAGTTAACACTTATCAATATCTACTGTTGATCATTCAGGTCAGGCCCACCTTGTAACCATGGAGACGCGTTAAGCTACTGCACAGGCCCAAGTGCTTAACATAGCCTTTAGGACATTAGTAACCAGGAGAGCTCAGGTTGTTAGTCAATTGTTGTGCGTACAAAGCACCAATTTATTAGTGTCACTAGTTTTAATCACATTACCTGTCGGCACGAGGATCACCCACCTCTGAACGAGCTTGCAATTGCCCCTAATATCTCCCTCTTTGGCTCCGACCAACGTCGATATTCGTTTCCCCGTTACATCTCTGTGAAGCGCCTTGGGATGCTGGTCTAGGTTAAAGGCGCTATATAAATGTAAGTTGTTGTAAATTGGTGGCCTCGCCCTCTCCCTATCTCTGTAATCTCCTCCAGTCCTAAAACCCTGAGATCTCTGCGCTCCTCCAATTCTGGCCTCTTGAGCATCCCCCGATTTTAATCGCTCCACCATTGGCGGCCGTGCCTTCAGCCGCCTGGGCCCAAAGCTCTGGAATTCCCTCCCTAAACCTCTCCGCCTCCCTCTCCTCCTTTAAGACACTCCTTAAAACCGACCTCCTTGCACCTGTCCTAATATCTCCTGATGTGGCTCGGTGTCAAATGTTGTTTGGTAATTGCTCCTGTGAAGCACCTTGGGATGTTTTACTACGTTAAAGGCGCTATATAAGTGCAAGTTGCTGCCGGTATCCTTCCCGTATCAAGTCCCACTCACCCATCACCCCTGTGCTCGCTGACCTACATTGACTCCTGGTCCAGCAACGTCTCAAATTTAAAATTCTCATCCTCGTGTTTAAATACCGTCATGGGCTCACCCCGTCCCAATCTCTGTAACCTTCTCCAACCCACCTCACTATTCCACTGACTCTGGCCTCTTGAGGTTCCTCCCCCACTATTAGTAGTCCTGCCTTCTAGACCCTACACTCGAATTCCCTCCCTAAACTCCTCCGAATCCCTCTGCACCTTAAAACCCCCCTCAATGAACTTTCAATCGCCCCATATATCTCCCTCTTTGGCTCCGACCAACGTCTATATTCTTTTCCTCATTACACCCCCGTGAAGCGCCTTGGGACGCTGGTCTAGGTTAAAGGCGCTGTATAATTGTAAGTTGTTGTAAATTGGTGGGCTTCACTTAAGAAAATTGTGCATTTTAAAACGAGAAGTATAGACCTTTCATCAGAGCTCATTTAGCTGCGCTTTAAACTGTTTTGAAGCCATGTATTGAGCTGGTCCCAATAATAGCCATCATGAATGCCAGCTGTCTTATCTGAATTTCCATCTAGTCAGATGAGACAGCTCGGTGTGAAGCAGGAGCTAAATGTTCAGTAGTTGATAACCCATTCCCTGGTATACAGATGTTTTGAATTGGCACTGGTGGCAAATTGACAATCTTCTTGTCCCCACGGATTTGCAGTTTATTAATCCCGTGCATGGCACACCTTAAGCAAAATGTGGACTTGCGTTCCGACAAAACCAATTGATTTAAGGAGCTGAGATGACTGAATTTACAGTGGATAGAGGCTATTCTGCTCTTCGCGCCTGTGCTAGCTCTTCGCCTGGAGCGGTCTATATTTAACGCCTAGTTTCTTAGCCTTTTCCTGTATGCTTTTATTTTTTTTCCCCCTTTTCAAATCTGTATCCAATTGCCTTTTAAAATGATGTTAATCCAGTGTTAATCCTCAGTCGTGCCCCGTCATTACTGATTCACCAACCAGATGAAATGACCTTTCACCGCTGACACACACAAAATCCTTCATCATTTTCAATACCTCCATTACAACACCTTCTCCACTCCACTGAGAAAGCCCCAATTAACTACAATTCCTCATTCATGGCATTCAAGCGAATCCTTTGCCCGTGGCTCCAATATCCTTCCTACAATGGGATGGTCAGAGGCTGGGTATTCTGCGGCGAGTGTCTCACCTCCTGACTCCCCAAAGCCTTTCCACCATCTACAAGACACAAGTCAGGAGTGTGATGGAATACTCTCCACTTGCCTGGATGAGTGCAGCTCCAACAACACTCAAGAAGCTTGACACCATCCAGGACAAAGCAGCCCGCTTGATTGGCACCCCATCCACCACCTTAAACATTCACTCCCTCCACCACCGGCGTACCATGGCCACAGTGTGGACCATCTACAAGATGCACGGAAGCAACTCGCCAAGGCTTCTTCGGCAGCACTTCCCAAACCCGCGACCTCTTCCACCTAGAAGGACAAGGGCAGCAGGCGCATGACAACACCACCACCTCAAAGTTCCCCACCATCCTGACTTAGAAGTATATCGGCCATTCCAGGATTTTGACCCAGCAACGATGAAGGAACTCCCTCCCTAACAGCACTGTGGGAGTATCTTCACCACACGGACTGCAGCGGTTCAAGGCGGCGGCTCACCACCACCTTCTCAAGGGCAATTAGGGACCACCACCTTCTCAAGGGCAATTAGGGACAGGCAATAAATGACGCCCACATCCCATAAACGAATAAAAGAAAATGTATGCAGTACTCCCAACTGTGGTCTAACCACAGGCCTGTGCCAATTCAACATCCCTTCTTTATATCAGTAACCCACAATCCCAAGGTTTGCCTTTAAGGCCTTTTCTACCTGCTCTGCCACCATTAAAGTTCTACATAACTGCACTGATTCTCACTGTTTGAGGTACAATTACTTATATAACATTCCATTCCCTCCCCTCCACCACAAATTATACTTCCTATTTCTCTGCATTGAACTGCATCTTCCACCTACCTTCCATCCCCCATACCTAGATTTTTCCTTGCTTTCTAATACAAACAAAAATCCACTTACTCTTTGCTTTCTGTCTCCCTAATCATCCATCCATGCGGCTATATTCTCTTTTAGTATCACACGCTTTAACTTTTACGGACACAGGAACAGGCCATTCAGCCCCTCGAGCCTGTTCTGTCATTATGAGATTGTGGCTGCTCCGTTTCTCAACTCCATCCACCTGCCTTGGCTAGCAAAAAATCTATGCATCTCCGATTTGAAATGAGTAATTTGTAACAAGTATCTTGCGTGGCACCGTATCGAAGGCCTTACGGAAATCGTACACAATCACTGCACTCCCTTCATTGATGCACTAGCGGTTTCTTCAGAAAAATATTGGACACGCAGGGCTATCAGGCTACTTATTTGTTCTGCTTAGTTAACCAGAAGCAGATGGAGCAACACATCATTCCTTGTCGGATAAGCAACATTTTGTCAAGGAAATGATGCTGGATCCATTCCCTCCCCATTTTCACAAACTTAACTCTGATCCCAGACTACTGTAAAATATTTAAGGCTGCCCATTGTTACAATCTTTGCTGCAAACCTCTCAATTGTCCACAAATCTCTATTCCTTTCCGACACCCCTCATTATTCCCCGATTCAGAGTCCCATTATGGCATCCCCTTCCTTCTCTCCTGTAAAATTTACAGCCAGAATCCCAGCTCAAGACAAGTTTCCATTAAGGCGACATCACCTCCCTCCACTTCAATTAGTGCATCTGGTTCCTCGACTCTCACTAATGCTTTGTACATAAACACTGCAGGCCTGATCCACTTACTCCTCAGTACCCCCCCCCCACCACCCGCCATTATTCCTTCTCCTCAACATCGCTAAGGTGGGTCTTCATACTCCATTCCCTCAAACTATCTTGGACTGTTTTGCCCATTCACTAATGAACTCCTGCCCCACATTCTTACATTCCCCTTCGCCACAGCATGCATGTACTGCACAACACTGATTTCCGCTGTCCTGCACCACAGATCAAGAAATAAATATAAAACAGCTGAAAGCCAACTACAGGCTGAGCTCCTCCTGCTCGCTCGCCCACATTCTGTCTGCTGGCTCCTCGCAATGAGCTGGAGTTACATTGAAGCTTCTTCATTTCACACCTTGCACACTACATATGCAGGTGAAATCGACTGTAGGGATTGTCACCCGTGGCCCAGTGGGTAGCGCACTCTTGCCCAAGGTGGTTGTGGGTTCAAGTCTCACTTGAGCCCATAATCGGAGCTGACTCTCCCAGTGCCAGTACTGAGGGAGCGCCGCACTGTCGGAGGTGCCGTCTTTCGGATGAGATGTTCACCCGAAGCCCCGTCTGTCCTCTCAGGTGGACGTAAAAGATCCCACGGCCACTAATGGAACAACAGGGGAGTTCTCCCCGGTGTCCTGGGGCCGATATTTATCCCTCAACCAACATCACTAAAAACAGATTATCTGGTCATTATCACATTGCAGTTTGTGGGAGCTTGCTGTGCGTAAATTGGCTGCCACGTTTCCCACATTACAACAGCGACTACACTTCAAAAGTACTTCATTGGCTGTAAAGTGCTTTGGGACGTCCTGAGGTTGTGAAAGGTGCTGGAGAAATCCAAGTCCTTTTTATTTACTGGCAAACTGCACACCACTGGGAATGAGAAGACTGGCATCATCGGACACCACCTGGAATCGGAACAAGGAGATAAACGGCAGGAGAGCGATTCCACAGCCACAGAATAACCGAGCGATAGGAATACTTTCATCTAAAGCACCTCATCGCTTCAGAACATCAAGGGGTTTTCACAGTGCTGTTCTGAAGTGCATATGTAGGTAATCACAGCAGCCATTCTGGACCAGTAAGGAGAGGAATGACCAATGTTTTTTTTGTCGTAGGTGTTGGTTCAGGGGAGAATATTGACTGGGGAGTCACTGGAAAAACTCTTGCTCCTCAGGATCTTTCAACACCCACCCGGAACAGGCAGACGGGGGCCTCGGTTTAACGTCACATCGCACCTCCGGCAACGCAGCGCTCCCTCAGCACTGCCACGAAGCGTGGGCCCGGATTATGGGCTCGATCCCACACAACTGGCAGCACTGAGCCAACCCGACACCAGACAAACAAAACTCACAAAAGGCAACGATGAAGTAAGTTTCTTTTTATTCTGCATCTGTGATTTAAAAATAGTGGCCGATGTCATTGCCACGAGCACTGGGTGGGGCAGCAATCTGGTGAAGGGACCGGCGGCACTGAACTGGCAGAGTCTCTCGCTCACTTGAAGATCTTGCCCTGGTTGAAGGCCTTGCCCACGTGCTTGAACTCCCCCTCCCAGGAGAAGTATTCTTTCACCATCGTCCTGCACTCCTCCTCATCGGGATTCATCTTGCGCCAGCTGTACGACTCGTAGTCCACTTGCCAGTCCGCAGACATCTGAACAACAAAATAAAAACTTTAAGCACCAGAGCCGAATCCTTTCCTTCTGTGCCATTCCCCCCTCCGAAGCTGCCAACCGGCCAGGCTTACGGGCTGCTGCCCCAACGGCGCAGCCATTCGACTCTGGCAGGCATCACTTTCCAACAAGATCAACAGGACAGGGATCGACAGCAGGAACCCTGGCTCCCACCCCCTCCCCACCATTACCGCAAGGGCCCTCACAGGCCAGGAGCAGTAGCACTGAGAGCAAGGGGCTGAGTTCCACACCAGGCAGGACACGGACTCGCAGCCCCACGGAAACTCCATTCGGGCAGGAAATATAAATGAGCAAGGTGCACCTCCTGGATTATGGTCAGTTATGGCTGAAACCAGAGTTACCGAGCTTCTTGACTCCTACCAGGTTGTACACTCAATGCAGATTACAGCCCACTGGGGGTCAGGGAGAGGATAATGGGGATTAGAAGGAAGGAAATGGGGTCAGAGAGAAGGGGAATAGGGTTTGGAGAGAGGGGTGAACCTCAGAGGGCTGTGGATGCTCAGTCGTTGAGTATATTCAAGACAGAGATGGATTGATTTTTGGACTCTAGGGGAATCCAGGGATGTGGGGATCGAGCGGGAAAGTAGAGTTGAGGTCGAAGATCAGCCATGATCTTATTGAATGGCCGAGCAGGCTCGAGGGGCCGTATGGCCGATTCCTATTTCTTATGTTCCTCCTGAATCAACTCAAAGCCCTCTACCACAGCCCGAATCCAAAAGACCCCCGGGCCGGCCGCCCTACGTACCCCACCCTGTCCTACGCTCTCCGACCCGGCTGCCCTACGCCCCCTGGCCCGTCCAAAGGCAGCACAAATCAACTATTAAATGAGGACACCCACGCTCGAGTCCACCCCCCACCCCCGAGAAGGCACTGGGCCTGCACGGGCCGCCACATCGCTAATGGCTGAAATAAGACACAGGTACGTCGCAGGGGCGCCGTACCGGGAAGGCCAGCTCGTGGCCGCGGAACACCCAGACCCCGGAGATGCTGCTGGTGTTGCTCCCCCCGAACAGGATCACGCTGGCGAAGGCGTTCTTGCGGAGTTTGTCCAGGCGCTGGAACATACCTGGCAAAGGGAGGAAGATCAAAGTTAAAAGTCAAGGTGAGGCCAAAGAGGAAATCCAGCAAAGGGAGGAAGATCAAAGTTAAAAGTCAAGGCGAGGCCAAAGAGGAAATCCAGCAAAGCCGGGCAACAATCGCCACCGAACGGAGAGAGAGAGCACAGCCCAGGCGTCTGATCAAAGCTGCACCTAACCTGCCCCCCACCCCACCTCTCCTGAAGGTTCAGACTCCTACTGCTGCCTGGTTGCACAAGTGTGGCATTGACAGTCCACCAGGGAGGGCATCACACTCGCAAAGGAGGTCACGGACTGCAATCAGCACCAACCCGCCCTGGCCACAGGGTCACAGAAACCAATGACAGCGCCCCCGCAAACAGAAAGACTTGCATTTCTACAGCTCCTTTCACCACCTCAGGACGTCCCAAAATGCTTTACAGCCAATGAGGTACTTTTTTTTTTTGTTGACGTGTAGTCACTGTTGTAATGTAGGAAACGCGGCAGCCAATTTGCGCACAGCAAGCTCCCACAAACAGCAATGCGATAATGACCAGATCATCTGTTTTAGTTATTTTATGAGGGATAAATTGGCCCCAGGACACCGGGGAGAACTCCCCCTGCTCTTCTTCCAATAGTGGCCGTGGGATCTTTTACATCCACCCGAGAGGGCAGACGGGGCCTCGGTTTATCCGAAAGACGGCACCTCCGACAGTGCAGCGCTCCCTCAGTACTGGCACTGCGAGTGTCAGCCTAGAATATGAGGCTCAAGTGGGGCTCAAACCCATGACCTACTGACTCAAGAGGCGCGAGTGCTACCCACTGAGCCACGGCTCATGCCGAAATGTAAAACGCCCAGTTTGCCTCAACAACAGCGATTATACTTAAAAAGTAATTAATTGGCCACAAAATGCTTCGGGGTGTGAAAGCTCAGCTCCTTCCGTGGATTCGGAAACACAGCAGAACACTGCTGTAGAGTTGCCCAGGGGTGGGATGGGGTGGGGCCCTGCTTAGTAGGCGAGCCTCTTACCTGAGATCAGGTTACAGCTCATGAAGGTTTGAGTGAGCTCAGTGGGATACTTGTACTCCCCGTACCAGATGGACCAGCCCTCTTTGTCGAAATGCTCCCAGAAATACGGCAGTGCGACGGATAAAGTGTCCTCGTTCGAGTATTTGCGTTTAAACTCATCCATGATAAACGGACTGAAAAGGGGAAAAAAATATATATAAATATATAATATATTCAGATAAAACAAAATCACCGATTATGAAAAATACATACATACAAAAAGAAAGCCCATCGTTTCCTGCTGGGTTTTTCTGACCGCGAGATAAAGTGGCCTGAGCCCCAAGCAGCTTACAATGTGTGTCTGGGGGCCAACATTGCTCCCTCAACAAACACCATAAGCTAGAAGCGGGCCACGCCCCCAGATCGCATTAATCGCCGTGGCGAGTTTCCGCTAATTGCGCCCTCTTGCGGGCCGCAAGGAGGTTCTAAAATTTAAGGGTTTTTTTCAGGCGCAAGGACACCAATAGGCATTTTATTTTACAATCTTTTAAATACAGCAACGTTCCCTCTAATTTTTTTTGGCCCGCGCGGCCCCGTTAACGGGCTACATGGTCCGTTCAAAAATCCACGCACGCAAAGATTTTTCAACGTAAAAGCCGGCTCACCGGCTGCGCAGGACCTTCAGAGCGTCGCGCGGCCACGCAGCTTAAAGGGAACATTGCTGCACACCAGTATCACTCGCAAATGGTTCTGGATAGTTTATTAAAGTCATTTTCAGTCATTTCAAATCGGGTTACTCACAGGTGGTGGACTAGACACTGATTAAAAATGCTTATTTTTTGGGACAAACCCATTTTCAGCTGTTTTAATCAAACTGCACCAAGTTACCAAAATCAACAGCTGTGTTTGGAAGAAGCTGTCCCTTTTAAAATAGGAATCCAGCTTTCCCTCAGAGATTGAACCAGCGCCAGAGGCTCTGGCACTGGCCCACTGGCATGGTGCTGTGACACATAAATCATGGGGGAAGGGGAAAGGAGAGAGAGGAAAAGGAGGAGGGGGGGTGGAAAAGGAGAGAGAGGGAAAGGGGAGAGGGGGGGGGGGAAGGAGAGGTGGGGAAGGGGGGGGGAAAAGGAGGGGGGGGGGGAGGAGAGGGGGGGTGAAGAGAGAGAACTGGCAAATAAATAGCGGCAATGTTTGAGGCTCTGTGTCTCCAGCCATTGCGAAACTCTGGGAATGTGCAGATTTACGGGCTGGGCGAGCCTGGAGCCTCAAACTGGATGGAGCCAGTTCTGCAGCAGCTGCAGGAAGAGTCACACTGGGAGCTGGGCCCACAGCAGCAGCGAGGGGAGGGGAGGGGAGGGGAGGGGCAGCTCGCAGTCACAATGCCCGTGGCAGGCCGTTCCGAGAATCCGCTCTGGCTGCAGTGGAGTTACACACACACACACGCCTGTCAGTCAGTACCCCGCCCACGTGAGCCTGCACAGTGGGTGCTTCCAGCACCTCAAACCCCCAGTGCCCACATGCATGCATTGTCGAGCAGGCATCACTGGACAGTGGACCCCAGGCTGGAGCCCCTCCCCACTCGCACCGAGCCTGGCCCCTTCCACTGGATTCCAGGGCTCAGCAGACCGTGCACTGACCCAACTGAGCCATCAAAGGGGGTGCTCAGTCTGGGACCCTGTCAATAGCAGATCCTCCTGAAAACAGACAGGACCTCCCAGGACAAGGCTGACCGTACAATTAAGGCCACTAACAATTGGATAACCATTCGCGGGTTGCAGTAAATTCGCCAGCAGGGATCTGCAGGCAATGTGTCAGTGGGGTTGGAGACATTTTCGACATGCAAGCAGGTAAAGGTGACCGAGTGAGCAGGATACCGCTGGATGTGTAACCTATGACCCAGGTGTTGGTTTTGCCACACGGACAGTGGGCAGGGAGCAGGAATGTGCGTCACCCAAGGCAGAAATTCCTCAAAAAGTTCATTCCAAGGCTGCAAGTTAGAAGCTAGAATTCCAACAATCCCAGCAATCGGGTGAGGAACGAAGCCACGATGGACCAACACCGCCCTCTCCTCACTCAAGGAGGAGGAGCTGTGCAGGTCGTTCCCTCCCGCTGGATTATTTCACTGTTAGTTAACCAAGGTTCAGGCTCCTCCCTCCACAACCGCCGACAAACAGTAAACACGGAGCACCCGCCCTCTCTGTGCCTCACCCGAACTGAAAGCCTGCAGCACTGAAAGGGTTACGAGCTAGACTGCTCGGGGCTGGTATGCGGGGTGGGGTGTTGGCTGAGGCAGGAACGCATCACCGGGGCCTCGGCACGTCAGACAGCGCCCCCTGGCGGCAGCTGCGGTTCATCCTCGAACAGACTGTGCAAGCCCGAGACTAGTGTCAGAGAATTATAGTATTTACAGCACAGAAACAGGCCATTCGACTCAACTGCTGTGTGTCAGTGTTAATGCTTCACACGCGCCTCCTCCCATCCTACCAGCATATCCTTCCATTCCTTTCTCCCTCATGTGCTTGTCTAGCCTCCCCTTAAATGCATCTATACTATTCTCCTCAACCACTCCCTGTGGTAGCGAGTTCCACATTCTCACCACTCTCTGGGTAAAGAAGTTTCTCCTGAATTCCCTATTGGATTTATTAGTGACTATCTTATATTGATGGCCCCTAGTTCTGGTCTCCCCCCACAAGTGGAAGCATCTTCTCTACGTCTACCCTATCGAACCCTTTCATAATCTTAAAGACCTCGATCAGGTCACCCCTCAGCCTTCTCTTTTGAAGAGAAAAGAGCCCCAGCCTGTTCATTCTTTCCCGATAGTTATAACCTCTCAGTTCTGGTACCATCCGTGTAAATCTTGTTTTGCACCTTCTCCAGTGCCTCGATATCCTGGTTATAATATGGAGACCAGAACTGCGCACCTGCAGGGAGGCCACTGCCCACAGCTCTCTCCAACACAGATTACAATAGAGGTGTCAAAACATCATTCAGCAGCCACCACAGCCCACAAACAGTTAATGTAACAGCCCAATAACCAGCTTTTGGCCGAGGCAGGAATGTGGGCCCCGGGACACCGGGAGAACTCCCTGCTCGTCCACCAGTGCCGTGGGATCTTTCACCCCCACCCCAATCACCAGGACAAGCAGACGGGGCTCGGTTTAACAACTCGACCGAAAGACGCAGCACCGCTGACGGTGCAGCACTCCCACAGTAGATTACGAGCGCGAGTCTTGGAAATGGGGCTTGAACCCACAAGCTCCTGACTTGGGGAGTTGAGTGCCATCAAGCTGACACATTAAACAACTTGCTACTACCCCTGTACTCAGCTTTGTGAATTCTCGCCAAATAAAATAAGCAACTGCCCTGAAGCAGAAAACATCAAAACTCGCTTTGTGCTGCGACACTTTAAACTCTCTCCTGCGGAGCTCCCCGGTGGCCTGTGGTGTGGCTCTGAGCTGCAGAGATGGGAACGTCCCATGTTCAGTCTGCGGTCTGCGCGGAGATTACTGAGCCTCCGCGCCCCCCCAGACTGGGAGCCAGGAGTCTCTCTCCCGATCGCTGCCCAGCAACCCCTGCTGGAAAGTGCCGGCGAGGGCCGAACGAGCTCGGCCGCAAAGCTCCCCGCGGTCGAATAGCCCACTGTCTGGGGGCTCATTTTAGGCACCTATTTTTAGGGGGGGGGGGGGGTGGAGGAAGGGTACAGCACAGGAATCATCTTTTTCCCCCCCTTCCCACTCTTAGCGAGTAAGTGCAGATCTCATTTCCACATTTAAGCAGCCAGACATGAGTGCATCATCACCACACCCCAGACTGAAGTAAAGCTCTTTTTTGTTCTCTGTGATAAACCTGCCCATTAATCAAACCAGTGCCACCCTCCCACCTGTAATCTTGCCAGCTCGCTCACAAACTACCCCGCCCCCTCCATGCACCACTGACAACAGGTGTGGCAACACCCAGTGCAGCCTCAGATTTCCAAGGGGAAAGCTCGCCCATTCTGCTTCACGAATCCAACCCATGGTGTCCGACCGTTACTGAGCCGCGCACACTGGCGGATTCTGGATTCCACCGTGGGCTGGGGGGCGAGGTATCCAAGGGGCTGACCCCAGTGAGGACCATCTCCTTCAAGATGGGGGGGGGGGGGTTTAAGAATACTAGGAGGTGGGGAAACAAACCCCAACATTCGCCCAATGTCCAGCCGTCTTGCAGTGGAACCAGCGGCTACAGACCCGCCACAGGTGGATTCTCACCTTCTCCCGGGCATCTCACCGACACCATCGAGCTGCCTCTGGGCCTGAGCAAAGATAGGCCGAGGCCCCTGGGCGCCCTCATAGAAGGCAGACGCATCTGGTGGCAGTCAATGGGTTAAGGGCGTGCAAGGCCAAATGCAACAAAAAAAAAATCCCCCCTGAACTGTGTGATAATGTCCCAGAAACAATCGAAGTTCCACAGCCAGGGTGTTAATGTCAGAGCAGGCTCCTTTGTGAGCAGATTGAGCTGCGTTGCCAAGTCTGTTTTCTCACAGTCGGAACAAAAGCAGGCTGGAACAATCAGCAAGTAACCCTTCCACTGCCACAGCCTCCCGAGCACAAGCTCCAGTCACAGGCAGGCTCACAAGATAATTAATCACACAGCAGGAAGGCCATTCAGCCCATCTACCCAGAGACACCCCACCCATTGGTTCTTTAATGATTCCAGGATTTTTGGCTCCACTATTCTTATCCGGGGTCCACTCCGAGTGATCATTGAGTGCCAAAGAACTTGTCGGATGTCAGTCCTAAGTTTACCATTCACTAGTTTGAACCCCTTTACCCTACTCTCGCAATTTAAAAGTAAAATTCGAGATTAACCTTTTCCACTACCTGAGCTATTCTGTGCACCACTCACACACCTCCTTTCCAGGCTGAATAGCCCAAGTCCCTCCAGCCTTTCTACATAACTCGAGACCTCCTCCTGCACTGGGGTTCAGCCTCGTGGCCCCTCTCTGCGCTGCCTCCAGCAGTCGAATGTCACCCTGGTGCCAGAGACTGGACCCGGTACTCGGGGCGAGGTTATCTGCTATTGTTTTGGATCTGTGGTAGGTTTAACAAGCGATCACATTCACCCGCAAGCCTTGCTTCCCTCTACCTCGGGCGCTGACTGCTTGCTGTGCCACATTGCTAACCCCAGTCGCCTGCCAAAGTGCCCACTCTAAGCACTGGGGGTGGAGGGGAAGAGGAACATCACAGCCAAGCTTGGTGTTGTGCCCACTTGGCACACAACTTCCAGCAGGGGTTAGGGGACAGCGACCAGGAGCAGGAGGTCTGGGCAGCAAATTGGTTAGACTACCAGAAACGTAGCTCTCATTAGGGACAGCGTACCCAGGTAAAGAGCAGCCAACGGTCTGGTTTTCAGCTTGGCGATGTGGAGGAGTAATGTTAGTTTGGTCCAGTTGCTGAACCTGCACCCAGTAATCCCCTGACTTGGGCCAAATGCTAAACCACACCTGGACTGCCCCAGCCCCGAATCAAACCCAGAACACGCCGCAGTGAGAGGCGAGGAGGAGGAGAACAACCTCGGCAGGACATAGGCCGGCAGAAAGCCTCCGGAGGTAGAGCAGTCCCAAATCAACTGGTCCGAGCCGCAGGAAATCCTGACTTCACCCACAGGGGAGTTTAGTTACCGCTGTCAGCACGGAGGGATGCTGCTCCTGGGCTAGTTACTGGGACGGTGCTTTCTGGTGTAAACGGCTGGTTCAGCTGCCGTGGACCGTCGGTGACTCGGTTAGATTTGGGAGCATATTCCCCAATTTTAAAATGCTACAGGGACTATGGAAATCTTGAAGACTTCTTTCCCGTGCGGATTTGGGGATTAAAGGATGTAATAGCTTAATTTCTTTCCTCACACTTCTCGGTCCGACAGATTAACAGCTGATCGTATTTTGATAGCAAACAGTTTAAGGCTTCAACATCAAAAGATGAGGCAGATTTCCGTGTTCTTGTGGCCATTCAATCGCTTGGGTACAGGAGAACACAGGAGAATCGGGCACGGAGGAATGCTTACCCACGAAGGGAACCTGCACCATTTTCCGACCATCAAGTGGCTTGGGGTTGAAGCAGCTCAGAACAGCTAACTCCACACAGGGCGAGACTGAATCTGGGACACTGCTGGTCTGGCATCCCCACCCACTGATCTGCACAACTTCTGTGGAGCCAGTGTCTGGTCTTTTTTTTAGTACAGTAAGATCCAAGGGGGTCTCTGAGCTCATTCAGCGCTGTACGACCAAAGACCATCTCCACAGCTTTGGAGGGAGGGGCAGGGAGATGGTGCGAGAGGGGGATGTCTCCGGAGAGTGGTGGGGGAAAGGAGTGGTGAGCACAGAAATGGTGACACCAATCCCAGATTAGAAACAACTTCACACACAACTACTTTGAAGTGCAGTTACTGCTGATGTGTCGGCTAAGACAGTGGCCATTTTGCACACAGCAAGATCCCACCAACAAGAACTGGGATGAAAGGCCAGTTAATTGGGTCGAGGGAGCTGTGCTTTGCCAGGACACCAGGAGAACACTCTGCTCTTCTTCAAATAGGCATCTTCAACATTAACGGGCAGACAAGGCTTTGGTTTAAGGCCTCATTCCAAAGCCCTCTGACAATACAGCACTCCATGGGTACTGCACTGGAGTCTTAGTCAACCGTATGTACTGGGGTGGGGCTCTAACCTTCGGACTCCTGCGAGAGCGACCGAGCCAAACTGATACAACCCCGACATTTCTCCTCCAGTCACCTGCCCAGGCCTCTGTCCCGATGCTCTCACTGCCAGCGAGGCTCACAAGGCCGCCCCACTCTCTGCTATGCTCACCACCACCTCAAGATGGAGCAATCTCCGAATCTCACACACCAGCACGCATCAATCATTCTGTGGTACGGTGCAGGGATTAATAGCGATTAAAATACTCCAGGTTCACTTCCCCTTAATTATGTGGTTTCACACCAGTGCGGGCAAACATATGTCAAACACCAGGGACTGTTGGTGTCAGCTGTGGCTCAGTTGGTGGCTCTCTCTCTCTCTCTCTCTCTGAAGGTTGTGGGTTCCAGTCCCACTCTAGGGACTTGAGCACAAAAATCCAGGCTGACACTCCAGTGCAGTGCTGAGGGAGCACCTCACTGTGGGAGGGGCAGTACTGAGGGACGCCGCACTGTCGGAGGGGCAGTACTGAGGGAGCACCACACTGTCGGAGGGGCAGTACTGAGGGAGCGCCGCACTGTCGGAGGGGCAGTACTGAGGGAGCGCCGCACTGTCGGAGGGGTGGTACTGAGGGAGCGCCACACTGTCGGAGGGAAAGTACTGAGGGAGCGCCGCACTGTCGGAGGGGCAGTACTGAGGGAGCGCCGCACTGTCGGAGGGGCAGTACTGAGGGAGCGCCACACTGTCGGAGGGGCAGTACTGAGGGACGCCGCACTGTCGGAGGGGCAGTACTGAGGGAGCGCCGCACTGTCGGAGGGGCAGTACTGAGGGAGCGCCACACTGTCGGAGGGGCAGTACTGAGGGACGCCGCACTGTCGGAGGGGCAGTACTGAGGGAGCGCTGCACTGTTGGAGGGGCAGTACTGAGGGAGCGCTGCACTGTCGGAGGGGCAGTACTGAGGGAGCGCCACACTGTTGGAGGGGCAGTACTGAGGGAGCGCCGCACTGTCGGAGGGGCCGTCTTTCGGATGAGACGTTAAACCGACTGCTCCCTTAGGTGGACGTAAAAGATCCCGCACTCAAATGGAGTTCTCCCTGGTGTCCTGGGGTCAATATTTATCCCTCAACCAACATCACAAACAGATCATCTGGTCATTGCTGTTTGTGGGAGCTTGCTGTGCGCAAATTGGCTGCTGCGATTTCTACATTACAACAGTGACTACACTCCAAAAATAGTTCACTGGCTGTAAAGCGCTTTGAGACGACCTGAGGCGCTGTAGAAATGCAAGTTCTTCACACAAGAGCCCCGGTTAAACTGTGCTGTACACGTGGGCAGCCCTCCCTCCTACATCCAGTCACCTTCCGATGGGTGCAGGCACAGCAGCTTCGGGACAGTAAGGAGTGCCCAGCCCGATGGGGTACCAGCCCCTCCCACTGTACAAATTAGGTGCGGTGAAAGGAAGCATTCACAAGTGTGGAAACCTGCAAAGTTTCCAGGAGGGCTGTGGGGAAAGAGCAGGGGAGTGGGACAGGCACGACGGGCCGAATGGCCTCCTTCTGCGCTGTATGATTCTATGATTGTTGTAGGCAGCGTTCTGTTTTTGACAATCGCAGAGGGGGATGGTTAAAGCCACACAGGACGATTCGATCACTCTGGCTCTGAACACGCAGAAACTTGTTTGGGGGTGGGGCTCAGTGCTGTTTGGGAGGGATCTGACACGGGGCGAGCCGACAAGGCAATTGAACCCAGGGCGGTGACGAGAAACAACCAAGAACAGTAAGTTTGATCCTGGCTTCATTCCACACCCACACGACAAGGGGATCAAGAGGAACAGGAACCACGAAATCCCCAACAGCACAGACCTCAGCTCAAACCTGGAGTGATCATGGAGTCATTTTAATGAGCCCGCCTGGGCAATAGGTCCCCCCCCCCCCACAACTTCAACCCGCCCTCCGTGCCCCCACAGGGGGGGGGGGGTCCCGAGCAGACGAGGGACGTGACAGATTCCTCGTACGAGCTGCCAGAGGCTCCTCCCGCCGTCTCTCCGCACCTCCCGAGGAATGAGGAACCAAAAACAAGCCAAGTCGCCCGCACCAGGCACCGGCCAACACATCCCAACACTGACAGATTAGATCCTTCACATCCAGCCGGTTTCACATCCAGGAATTTAGGACAGGAATAGTGGGTGTGGGAAACTATCCCGAGCAGAACAGCAGCCATTTCACAAGGGCTTCCGTTAAGTGCAGAGAGCACCCACGGAATCGGCACTAAAACTGCGGAAATCACCCTGGGGAAACTTTACAGATTCAGTCCTTCCAATGGGTTGTGTCTGGAGAATATGGTGAGCTGCACAAAGATCACTGGGGTACAGGTCGGTCACTATAACACTGGGGTACAGTACTGGTGGGTACAGGTCTGTCACTGTATAACACTGGGGTACAGTACTGGTGGGTACAGGTCTGTCTGTATAACACTGGGTACAGTACTGGTGGGTACAGGTCTGTCTGTATAACACGGGTACAGTACTGGTGGGTACAGGTCTGTCACTATAACACTGGGTACAGTACTGGTGGGTACAGGTCTGTCACTGTATAACACTAGGGTACAGTACTGGCGGGTACAGGTCTGTCACTGTAGAACACTGGGGTACAGTACTGCTGGGTACAGGTCTGTCACTGTATAACACTGGGGTGCAGTACTGGTGGGTACAGGTCTGTCACTGTATAACATGGGGTACAGCACTGGTGGGTACATGTCTGTTTGTGTAACACTGGGGTACAGGTCTGTCGCTTTATAACACTGGGGTACAGTACTGGTGGGTACAGGTCTGTCACTGTATAACACTGGGGTACAGTACTGGTGGGTACAGATCTGTTTGTGTAACACTGGGGTACAGTACTGGTGGGTACAGGTCTGTCACTGTATAACACTGGGGTACAGTACTGGTGGGTACAGATCTGTTTGTGTAACACTGGGGTACAGTACTGGTGGGTACAGATGTGTTTGTGTAACACTGGGGTACAGTACTGGTGGGTACAGGTCTGTCACTGTACAACACGGGCACAGAACTGGTGGGTACAGGTCTGTCACTGTATAACACTGGGGTACAGAACTGGTGGGTACAGGTCTGTCACTGTATAACACTGGGGTACAGTACTGGTGGGTACAGATGTGTTTGTGTAACACTGGGGTACAGTACTGGTGGGTACAGGTCTGTCACTGTATAACACTGGGGTACAGGTCTGTCACTGTACAACACGGGTACAGTACTGGTGGGTACAGGTCTGTCGCTGTACAACACTGGGGTACAGTACTGGTGGGTACAGGTCTGCCGCAGTATAACTCTGGGGTACAGTACTGGTGGGTACAGGTCTGCCGCAGTATAACTCTGGGGTACAGGTCTGTCACTGTATAACTCTGGGGTACAGTACTGGTGGGTACAGGTCTGTCTGTATAACACTGGGTACAGTACTGGTGGGTACAGATCTGTCACTAACTGGGGTACAGCACTGGTGGGTACAGGTCTGTCACTGTATAATACTGGGTACAGTACTGGTGGGTACAGGTCTGTCTGTATAACACGGGTACAGTACTGGTGGGTACAGGTCTGTCACTATAACACTGGGGTACAGTACTGGTGGGTACAGGTCTGTCACTGTATAACACTGGGGTGCAGTACTGGTGGGTACAGGTCTGTCACT
The DNA here is from genome assembly GCA_030390025.1 of Squalus acanthias. Lineage (NCBI taxonomy): Eukaryota > Metazoa > Chordata > Chondrichthyes > Squaliformes > Squalidae > Squalus > Squalus acanthias. The sequence continues at coordinate 26,086,246 of CM059450.1, read as the reverse complement.
ATAACACTGAGTTACAGTACTGGTGGGTACAGGTCTGTCACCAACACTGGGGTACAGTACTGGTGGGGACAGGTCTGTCACTGTATAACACTGGGGTACAGTACTGGTGGGTACAGGTCTGTCACTGTATAACACTAGGGTACAGCACTGGCGGGTACAGGTCTGTCACTGTATAACATGGGGTACAGTACTGCTGGGTACAGATCTGTTTGTGTAACACTGGGGTACAGGTCTGTCGCTTTATAACACTGGGGTACAGTACTGGTGGGTACAGGTCTGTCACTGTATAACACTAGGGTACAGCACTGGCGGGTACAGGTCTGTCACTGTATAACACTGGGGTACAGTACTGCTGGGTACAGGTCTGTCACTGTATAACACTGGGGTACAGTACTGGTGGGTACAGGTCTGTCACTGTATAACATGGGGTACAGTACTGGGGGTACAGGTCTGTTTGTGTAACACTGGGGTACAGTACTGGTGGGTACAGGTCTGTCACTGTATAACACTGGGGTACAGTACTGGTGGGTACAGATCTGTTTGTGTAACACTGGGGTACAGGTCTGTCGCTTTATAACACTGGGGTACAGTACTGGTGGGTACAGGTCTGTCACGGTATAACAACAACTTGTATTTATATAGTGCCTTTAACATAGTAAAACGTCCCAAGGTGCTTCACAAGGGTATTATAAGACAAAAAATTTGACACTGAGACACATAAGGAGAAATTAGGGCAGGTGACCAAAAGCTTGGTCAAAGAGGTAGGTTTTAAGGAGCGCCTTAAAGGAGGAGAGGTAGAGAGGCCGGGAGGTTTAGGCAGGGAATTCCAGAGCTTAGGGCCTAGGCAACAGAAGGCACGGCCACCAATGGATGAGTGAGTATAATCAGGGATGCTCAAGAGGGCAGAATTAGAGGAGCGCAGATATCTCGGGGGGTTGTCGGGCTCGAGGAGATTACAGAGATAGGGAGGGGCGAGGCCATGGAGGGATTTTGAAAACAAGAATGAGAATTTTGAAATTGAGGCGTTGTTTAATACCGGGGTACAGTACTGGTGGGTACAGGTGTGTCACTAACACTGGGGTACAGTTCTGGTGGGTACAGGGCTGTCACTAACACTGGGGTACAGTACTGGTGGGTACAGGTCTGTCACTGTATGACACTGGGGTACAGTACTGGTGGGTACAGGTCTGTCACTAACACTGGGGTACAGTACTGGTGGGTACAGGTCTGACTGTATAACACTGGGGTACAGTACTGGTGGGAACAGGTCTGTCGCTGTATAACACGGGTACAGTACTGGTGGGTACAGATCGGTCCCTGTATAACACGGGTACAGTACTGGTGGGAACAGGTCTGTCGCTGTATAACACGGGTACAGTACTGGTGGGTACAGATCTGTCCCTGTATAACACTGGGGTACAGTACTGGTGGGTACAGGTCTGTCACTGTATAACACTGGGGTACAGTACTGGTGGGTACAGATCTGTTTGTGTAACACTGGGGTACAGTACTGGTGGGTACAGATGTGTTTGTGTAACACTGGGGTACAGTACTGGTGGGTACAGGTCTGTCACTGTACAACACGGGCACAGAACTGGTGGGTACAGGTCTGTCACTGTATAACACTGGGGTACAGTACTGGTGGGTACAGGTCTGTCACTGTATAACACTGGGGTACAGTACTGGTGGGTACAGATCTGTTTGTGTAACACTGGGGTACAGTACTGGTGGGTACAGGTCTGTCACTGTATAACACTGGGGTACAGTACTGGTGGGTACAGATCTGTTTGTGTAACACTGGGGTACAGTACTGGTGGGTACAGATGTGTGTGTAACACTGGGGTACAGTACTGGTGGGTACAGGTCTGTCACTGTATAACACTGGGGTACAGGTCTGTCACTGTACAACACGGGTACAGTACTGGTGGGTACAGGTCTGGTGGGTACAGGTCTGTCGCTGTATAACACTGGGGTACAGTACTGGTGGGTACAGGTCTGCCGCAGTATAACTCTGGGGTACAGTACTGGTGGGTACAGGTCTGCCGCAGTATAACTCTGGGGTACAGTACTGGTGGGTACAGGTCTGTCACTGTACAACACGGGTACAGAACTGGTGGGTACAGGTCTGTCACTGTATAACACTGGGGTACAGTACTGGTGGGTACAGGTCTGTCACTGTATAACACTGGGGTACAGTACTGGTGGGTACAGATCTGTTTGTGTAACACTGGGGTACAGTACTGGTGGGTACAGGTCTGTCACTGTATAACACTGGGGTACAGTACTGGTGGGTACAGATCTGTTTGTGTAACACTGGGGTACAGTACTGGTGGGTACAGATGTGTTTGTGTAACACTGGGGTACAGTACTGGTGGGTACAGGTCTGTCACTGTACAACACGGGTACAGAACTGGTGGGTACAGGTCTGTCACTGTATAACACTGGGGTACAGTACTGGTGGGTACAGATGTGTTTGTGTAACACGGGTACAGTACTGGTGGGTACAGGTCTGTCACTGTATAACACTGGGGTACAGGTCTGTCACTGTACAACACGGGTACAGTACTGGTGGGTACAGGTCTGTCGCTGTACAACACTGGGGTACAGTACTGGTGGGTACAGGTCTGCCGCAGTATAACTCTGGGGTACAGTACTGGTGGGTACAGGTCTGCCGCAGTATAACTCTGGGGTACAGGTCTGTCACTGTATAACTCTGGGGTACAGTACTGGTGGGTACAGGTCTGTCACTGTATAACACTGGGGTACAGTACTGGTGGGTACAGGTCTGTCTGTATAACACTGGGTACAGTACTGGTGGGTACAGATCTGTCACTAACTGGGGTACAGCACTGGTGGGTACAGGTCTGTCACTGTATAATACTGGGTACAGTACTGGTGGGTACAGGTCTGTCTGTATAACACGGGTACAGTACTGGTGGGTACAGGTCTGTCACTATAACACTGGGGTACAGTACTGGTGGGTACAGGTCTGTCACTGTATAACACTGGGGTGCAGTACTGGTGGGTACAGGTCTGTCACTATAACACTGAGTTACAGTACTGGTGGGTACAGGTCTGTCACCAACACTGGGGTACAGTACTGGTGGGGACAGGTCTGTCACTGTATAACACTGGGGTACAGTACTGGTGGGTACAGGTCTGTCACTGTATAACACTAGGGTACAGCACTGGCGGGTACAGGTCTGTCACTGTATAACATGGGGTACAGTACTGCTGGGTACAGATCTGTTTGTGTAACACTGGGGTACAGGTCTGTCGCTTTATAACACTGGGGTACAGTACTGGTGGGTACAGGTCTGTCACTGTATAACACTAGGGTACAGCACTGGCGGGTACAGGTCTGTCACTGTATAACACTGGGGTACAGTACTGCTGGGTACAGGTCTGTCACTGTATAACACTGGGGTACAGCACTGGTGGGTACAGGTCTGTCACTGTATAACATGGGGTACAGTACTGGTGGGTACAGGTCTGTTTGTGTAACACTGGGGTACAGTACTGGTGGGTACAGATCTGTTTGTGTAACACTGGGGTACAGGTCTGTCGCTTTATAACACTGGGGTACAGTACTGGTGGGTACAGGTCTGTCACGGTATAACAACAACTTGTATTTATATAGTGCCTTTAACATAGTAAAACGTCCCAAGGTGCTTCACAAGGGTATTATAAGACAAAAAATTTGACACTGAGACACATAAGGAGAAATTAGGGCAGGTGACCAAAAGCTTGGTCAAAGAGGTAGGTTTTAAGGAGCGCCTTAAAGGAGGAGAGGTAGAGAGGCCGGGAGGTTTAGGCAGGGAATTCCAGAGCTTAGGGCCTAGGCAACAGAAGGCACGGCCACCAATGGATGAGTGAGTATAATCAGGGATGCTCAAGAGGGCAGAATTAGAGGAGCGCAGATATCTCGGGGGGTTGTCGGGCTCGAGGAGATTACAGAGATAGGGAGGGGCGAGGCCATGGAGGGATTTTGAAAACAAGAATGAGAATTTTGAAATTGAGGCGTTGTTTAATACCGGGGTACAGTACTGGTGGGTACAGGTGTGTCACTAACACTGGGGTACAGTTCTGGTGGGTACAGGGCTGTCACTAACACTGGGGTACAGTACTGGTGGGTACAGGTCTGTCACTGTATGACACTGGGGTACAGTACTGGTGGGTACAGGTCTGTCACTAACACTGGGGTACAGTACTGGTGGGTACAGGTCTGACTGTATAACACTGGGGTACAGTACTGGTGGGAACAGGTCTGTCGCTGTATAACACGGGTACAGTACTGGTGGGTACAGATCGGTCCCTGTATAACACGGGTACAGTACTGGTGGGAACAGGTCTGTCGCTGTATAACACGGGTACAGTACTGGTGGGTACAGATCTGTCCCTGTATAACACTGGGGTACAGTACTGGTGGGTACAGGTCTGTTTGTGTAACACTGGGGTACAGTACTGGTGGGTACAGGTCTGTCACTGTATAACACTGGGGTACAGTACTGGTGGGTACAGATCTGTTTGTGTAACACTGGGGTACAGTACTGGTGGGTACAGATGTGTGTGTAACACTGGGGTACAGTACTGGTGGGTACAGATGTGTGTGTAACACTGGGGTACAGGTCTGGTGGGTACAGGTCTGTCGCTGTATAACACTGGGGTACAGTACTGGTGGGTACAGGTCTGCCGCAGTATAACTCTGGGGTACAGTACTGGTGGGTACAGGTCTGCCGCAGTATAACTCTGGGGTACAGGTCTGTCACTGTATAACTCTGGGGTACAGTACTGGTGGGAACAGGTCTGTCGCTGTATAACACGGGTACAGTACTGGTGGGTACAGATCGGTCCCTGTATAACACGGGTATAGTACTGGTGGGTACAGGTCTGTCACTGTATAACACTGGGGTACAGTACTGGTGGGTACAGGTCTGTCACTAACACTGGGGGGTACAGGTCTGTCACTAACACTGGGGTACAGTACTGGTGGGTACAGATCTGTCACTGTATAACACTGGGGTACAGTACTGGTGGGTACAGGTCTGACTGCATAACACTGGGGTACAGTACTGGTGGGAACAGGTCTGTCGCTGTATAACACGGGTACAGTACTGGTGGGTACAGGTCTGTCCCTGTATAACACTGGGGTACAGTACTGGTGGGTACAGATGTGTTTGTGTAACACTGGGGTACAGTACTGGTGGGTACAGGTCTGTCACTGTATAACACTGGGGTACAGGTCTGTCACTGTATAACACGGGTACAGTACTGGTGGGTACAGGTCTGTCACTGTATAACACTGGGGTACTATACTGGTGGGTACAGGTCTGTCGCTGTATAACACTGGGGTACAGTACTGGTGGGTACAGGTCTGTCACTGTATAACACTGGGGTACAATACTGGTGGGTACAGATCTGTCGCTGTATAACACTGGGGTACAGTACTGGTGGGTACAGATCTGTCACTGTATAACACTGGGCTACAGGTCTGACTGTATAACACTGGGTACAGTACTGGTGGGTACAGGTCTGTCACTATAACACTGGTACAGTACTGGTGGGTACAGATCGGTCCCTGTATAACACGGGTACAGTACTGGTGGGTACAGGTCTGTCACTGTATAACACTGGGGTATAGTACTGGTGGGTACAGATGTGTTTGTGTAACACTGGGGTACAGTACTGGTGGGTACAGGTCTGTCACTGTATAACACGGGTACAGTACTGGTGGGTACAGGTCTGTCACTGTATAACACTGGGGTACAATACTGGTGGGTACAGGTCTGTCGCTGTATAACACTGGGGTACAGTACTGGTGGGTACAGGTCTGTCACTGTATAACACTGGGGTACAATACTGGTGGGTACAGATCTGTTTGTGTAACACTGGGGTACAGTACTGGTGGGTACAGGTCTGTCACTGTATAACACTGGGGTACAGTACTGGTGGGTACAGATCTGTCACTGTATAACACTGGGCTACAGGTCTGACTGTATAACACTGGGTACAGTACTGGTGGGTACAGGTCTGTCACTATAACACTGGTACAGTACTGGTGGGTACAGGTCTGTCGCTGTATAACACGGGTACAGTATTGGTGGGTACAGGTCTGTCGCTGTATAACACATGTACAGTACTGGTGGGTACAGTTCTGTCACTGTATAACACGGGTACAGTACTGGTGGGTACAGGTCTGTCACTGTGTAACACTGGCGTACAGTACTGGGGGTACAGGTCTGTCACTGTATAACACTGGGGTACAGTACTGGGGGTACAGGTCTGTCACTGTATAACACTGGGGTACAGTACTGGGGGTACAGGTCTGTCACTAACACTGGGGTACAGTACTGGTGGGTACAGGTCTGTCACTGTATAACACTGGGGTACAGGTCTGTCACTGTATAACAACAACTTGTATTTATATAGTGCCTTTAACATAGTAAAACGGCCCAAGGTGCTTCACAAGGGTATTATAAGACAAAAAATTTGACACTGAGCCACATAAGGAGAAATTAGGGCAGGTGACCAAAAGCTTGGTCAAAGAGGTAGGTTTTAAGGAGAGCCTTAAAGGAGGAGAGGTAGAGAGGCCGGGAGGTTTAGGCAGGGAATTCCAGAGCTTAGGGCCTAGGCAACAGAAGGCACGGCCACCAATGGATGAGCGAGTATAATCAGGGATGCTCAAGAGGGCAGAATTAGAGGAGCGCAGATATCTCGGGGGGTTGTCGGGCTGGAAGAGATTACAGAGATAGGGAGGGGCGAGGCCATGGAGGGATTTTGAAAACATGAGAATTTTGAAATTAAGGCGTTGTTTAATACCGGGGTGCAGTACTGGTGGGTACAGGTGTGTCACTAACACCGGGGTGCAGTACTGGTGGGTACAGGTGTGTCACTAACACTGGGGTACAGTACTGGTGGGTACAGGTCTGTCACTGTAGAACACTGGGGTGCAGTACTGGTGGGTACAGGTCTGTCACTAACACTGGGGTACAGTACTGGTGGGTACAGGTCTGTCGCTGTATAACACTGGGGTACAGGTCTGTCACTGTATAACACTGGGGTACAGGTCTGTCACTGGAAAACACTGGGGTACAGGTCTGTCACTGTATAACACTGGGGTACAGGTCTGTCACTGGAAAACACTGGGGTACAGGTCTGTCACTGTATAACACTGGGGTACAGGTCTGTCACTGTATAACACTGGGGTACAGGTCTGTCACTGGAAAACACTGGGGTACAGGTCTGTCACTGGAAAACACTGGGGTACAGGTCTGTCACTGTATAACACTGGGGTACAGGTCTGTCGCTGTATAACACTGGGGTACAGGTCTGTCACTGTATAACACTGGGGTACAGGTCTGTCACTGGAAAACACTGGGGTACAGGTCTGTCACTGGAAAACACTGGGGTACAGGTCTGTCACTGTATAACACTGGGGTACAGGTCTGTCGCTGTATAACACTGGGGTACAGGTCTGTCACTGTATAACACCGGGGTACAGGTCTGTAAATGGTTGTGGGAACAATTTGGAGCAGTACTGCAAAGGGCCTACCTAACTATTTGTGGGTTTAGACAGTACAGACCCCACGTTAGATCTGCATTCTGCGGGTTGGCTTTGGAGTGGAGGAGGGGGGCGATAGGAAAAACGCTCAGTTGCAGATTCCAGCGCTAAGACTCCGTGGCCAAGTCGCCACATAGCCAGGACACAGACTGTGTTGTGTAACTGGAACCCGACATTGGCTTATGAAATGGCTCCACCTAGCAGTCGAACGGTGCACAACAGCTGAAGGCTGCCCCCAGACAGAAATGCCCCACAGCAGTGAAGACTCATTTTATAATGAGGTGGCTCCACCGAGCGTCACCTCCACGCCTTCCCCCGTACCCCACCCGAGGCAGCTCATTCCCCCGATTCCAGCAGTTGACGGGGTTTCTCGAAGGAGGATTGACGGCTGGAGGGGAGGGGGAACAAGTCTGGCCAAGATCAGGAACTCTCCTGGGCTAGCAGCTAAAGCCACACCCTCCAAACCCGCACTATAAACCGGATATTTTTCAGCTCCGTCGCTCCCTCCCCGATGGCTTGGAGTTTCTGCAAAGCAGCTCAGTTTTACAGTCCCAGTTTCAGCCCTTAATCGGTGCTGAATTCGCTGGACTGAGCAAATGGAGGGGAGAAATCAGCCAGGGTGCTGACTCCTAAAGCTCTGGAATTCCCTCCCTAAACCTCTCGGCCTCTCTCTCCTCTTTTAAGACGCTCCTTAAAGTCTACCTCTTCGACCAAGCGTTTGGTTGCCTGCCCTAATATCTCATGTAGCTCGGTGTCAAATTTTGTCTGATAACACTCCTGTGACGTTAAAGGCGCTATATAAATGCATGTTGTTGTTGATTCCTGCTAGAAGGTGCGCGCGTGTCAATATTACGCGAGGAACGGATATGGGTCAGCGATGATTGTCCCCACAGTCGAATAGCCCCCCCCATTGACACAACACACACACCCCGCAGCAACGGACACATGGCTGCGGGACTGAAGGCTGCCAGTTCCAGTGCAACTGCACCTCAAACAAAGTCAGCACGCGCTCAGGAGTGGAGGCGAGATACACCGGCGAGAAAGGTTTAGGCACTTGTGACGGTTTTTAACGGATTCAGAGAGACGGGGATGGTACCCGAGCGCAACGGGAACAGGACCGGCACCGAAAGCGCACCAGCCCTTTAACAATCGCTCACCCGAGAGGTAAAAATCGGCAGCAGCCAGCAGCCTGAACGAAGTAACACACCGCAGAGAGACGCGAGACCCACATCAGGCACCTTTATGCCATTTTGAGTCGGGACAGTGAGTTCAAATAACCTCTGCTGTCCACTGCCCCCCCCCCACCATCACCAGGCTTGGCTTACTCCCTCAGCAGACTGTGTCAGCTTGGCTCAGTCAGTACCATGCTCCAACCGGAAGCATAAAGGAAAGCTCCTGACCCCCAGCATCACTGGGTATTTGCTGCTCCCTTGCAGGCGCCCAATTCATCTAGTCAGGCTGCTGACAGCTGCTAAATTGAACAACCTTAGCAATCTTCAGCGACATCTAAATTGGTCACACAGTAAGGCAAGGCCTCTTTCTAGTCAGAAAGGAAATCCAAGCTCCTTACTTGGACACTGGGTGGAAATAAACTGGAAATAATCCCACCCCTGTCAGTTACTGAGGTCTGTTCATATCCATTCAGCTGCATGCAAATGTGAACACCATCATTCACAGGCTCACTCCCCATACCCTTTAATATCCCACTCTCCCGCTCACTCCCCACACCCGTGAATATCCCACTCTCCTGCTCACTCCCCACACCCGTTAATATCCCACTCTCCCGCTCACTCCCCACACCCGTTAATATCCCACTCTCCCGCTCACTCCCCACACCCGTTAATATCCCACTCTCCCGCTCACTCCCCACACCCGTTAATATCCCACTCTCCCGCTCACTCCCCACACCCGTTAATATCCCACTCTCCTGCTCACTCCCCACACCCGTTAATATCCCACTCTCCCGCTCACTCCCCACACCCGTTAATATCCCACTCTCCTGCTCACTCCCCACACCCGTTAATATCCCACTCTCCCGCTCACTCCCCGTACCCTTTAATATCCCACTCTCCCGCTCACTCCCCACACCTGTTAATATCCCACTCTCCTGCTCACTCCCCACACCCGTTAATATCCCACTCTCCCCTCACTCCCCACACCCGTTAATATCCCACTCTCCCCTCACTCCCCACACCCGTTAATATCCCACTCTCCTGCTCACTCCCCACACCCGTTAATATCCCACTCTCCCGCTCACTCCCCACACACCCGTTAATATCCCACTCTCCCGCTCACTCCCCACACCCGTTAATATCCCACTCTCCTGCTCACTTCCCACACCCGTTAATATCCCACTCTCCTGCTCACTTCCCACACCCGTTAATATCCCACTCTCCTGCTCACTCCCCACACCCGTTAATATCCCACTCTCCTGCTCACTCCCCACACCCGTTAATATCCACCCAGTCTAATCCCACTCCACTCCCCACACCCTTTAATATCCCACCCAGTCTAATCCCACTCTCCCCCTCACTCCCCGTACCCTTTAATATCCCACCCAGTCTAACCCCACTCCCTTTAATATCCCACCCAGTCTAATCCCACTCTCCTGCTCACTCCCCGTACCCTTTAATATCCACCCAGTCTAATCCCACTCTCCCCTCACTCCCCGTACCCTTTAATATCCCACTCTCCTACTCACTCCCCGTACCCTTTAATATCCCACTCTCCCCTCACTCCCCACACCCGTTAATATCCCACTCTCCCGCTCACTCCCCACACCCGTTAATATCCCACTCTCCTGCTCACTCCCCACACCCGTTAATATCTCACTCTCCCGCTCACTCCCCACACCCTTTAATATCCCACCCAGTCTAATCCCACTCACTCCCCACACCCTTTAATATCCCACCCAGTCTAATCCCACTCTCCCCCTCCCTCCCCGCACCCTTTAATATCTCACCCAGTCTAATCCCACTCTCCCCCTCACTCCCCGTACCCTTTAATATCCCACTCTCCCACTCACTCCCCGTACCCTTTAATATCCCACTCTCCCCTCACTCCCCGTACCCTTTAATATCCCACTTTCCCCTCACTCCCCACACCCTTTAATATCCCACTCTTCTGCTCACTCCCGTACCCTTTAATATCACTCACTCCCCTCACCCTTTAATATCCCACTCTCCCGCTCACTCCCCACACCCGTTAATATCTCACTCTCCCGCTCACTCCCCACACCCTTTAAGATCCCACTCTCCCCTCACTCCCCGTACCCTTTAATATCCCACTCTCCCGCTCACTCCCCACACCCTTCAATATCCCACTCTCCCCCTCACTCCCCGTACCCTTTAATATCCCACCCAGTTTAATCCCACTCTCCCCCTCACCCTTTAATATCCCACCTAGTCTATTCCCACTCTCCCGCTCACTCACCGTACCCTTTAATATCCCACCCAGTCTAACCCCACTCTCCCCCTCACTCCCCGCACCCTTTAATATCCCACCTAGTCTATTCCCACTCTCCCGCACCCTCAAAAGGATGAATTATGTTTGAAGTGCAGTTATTACTGTTATGTGGGAAAGCACAGCAGCCAACCAGTACACAGTAGGATCCCATAAACAGCAAATGAGATCATTATTATTTTGGTGGCAGTGGTTGAGGGATGAATGTTGGTCAGGACAGTGGGAGATCTCGTTCAGTCCTGCACTGGAGTGTTAGCTTAGATTATGTGCTCAAGACGTGTTGTGGGGGCTTGAACCCACAACCTTCTGACTCAGAGGCACCGAGACAAACTGATAATTAATATGCGACCTCCCCCACCCTGCCCCTGAGGCTCCGCGGGATATACTTGTCCCATGAAGACCAAAGCTTGGACTGCCATGGTGTGTGGAGAGTGTTAATCTCACACCGATTCATGAGTTTTGGAATGAGTGGGACCCGCCAGAGCCCAGAATAATCTCAGTATCCGTGTAATTCCTCCCCGCACCCACTTCAAAGAAAAGCCGAACACCACCCCCTTCATTGACAAGGTGACTCAGGTTGGGGTACAGCTCTACAGGTACCCACAGTCCTTTGGTGCCTCCAACCGATGGCTGTTCTTGACACATGAGCCCAGACAGAGGGGGTCAGGGGGCATCTGACCTGGGTGAAAGGTGCCAGGCCTGAATGGCACCTGCAGAACTGCCACCCAGCGAGAGTCAGTGCCTTCAGGGCAGGACTGGATTGGGGAGAGGCGCAGAAAGTGCACAAGGTAGCAGCTACTTAGTTTACCTCCGTAAACTTGGTCATCCAAAACTCTGCTGCCCGTGTCCTAACTCTCATCAAGTCCCGTTCACCCATCACCCCCTGTGCTCGCTGACCTACATTGGCACCCGGTCCGGCAATGCCGCGATTTTAAAATTCTCATCCTCGTATTTAAATCCCTCCATGGCCTCGCCCCTCCCTATCTCTGTAACCTCCTCCAGCCCCCCGAGATCTCTGCGCTCCTCCAATTCGGGCCTCTTGAGCATCCCCCGATTTTAATCGCACCACCATTGGCGGCCGTGCCTTCAGCTGCCTGGGCCCTAAGCTCTGGAATTCCCTCCCTAAACCTCCCCGCCTCTCCCTCTCCTCCTTTAAGACGCTGCTGAAAACCGACCTCTTTGACCAAGCTATTTGTCACTTGTCCTAATAACTGCTTATGTGGCTCGGTGTTGGACAACACTCCCGCGAAGCGCATTGGGACATTTTACGACGCTGTATAAATGTAATCTGTAATTGTTAAGCATTTGAACAGCGCCGGACTAACTCGAGATTCATGCAAACCAGCTGCCTTCGAACCTCTTGGGCAGGTGAGCGAAAGGATCCTTGGCTTTGGGTTCGGAGGAGAGGGCATCATCACAGATGTCCGGTTCCTCTTCGGGGGCTGCCTGCTTCTTCTCCTCCTTTTTCTCCTTCTTCTCTTGCGACTTGGGCTCTTTGGGTTCCTTGGGCGCCTTTTCTTTCTTGGGCTGCAGTTCCGCAAACTTCTTGGCTGTCCGGAAAAAAAGTAGCGGGAGCCAGGGTTAATCACGAGCACCTTACCAACTGCGCTGGTTACGTGGGCTTTAACGGCGACGGTGCACGGGGAGAGCTGATGGCGGTGCCGACCCCACTGCCACATTTAGAAGCTTTCAGCTTGGGTTGGGGGGGGGGCGCGGAGATGATCTTAATTCCGCCTAAATACCCCTCCCTCCCAGTTCGTGCGGAAAATTGTAAATCAGACAACGTAACGTTACACTGCAAAGAAACTCCAGCCTCCAAAAGGCGCGGCCATTCTTCACGCGAGTCCTGAGAGTGGCTAATTGACTGTAAAGGTCACCATGGCCGAGGCCAATAAGTTTTTAGCTATTTTCCAAACGCTGTCACTAAGCAATGATCATAGAATTACATTAATTTTTAAAGCACAGAAACAGGCCATTCGGCCCAACTGCTCCGTGCCAGTGTTTATGCTCCACACGAGCCTCCTCCCACCCTTCTTCATCTCACTCTATCAACATATCCTTCTATTCCTTTCTCCCTCATGTGCTTATCTAGTTTCCCCTTAAATGCATCTGTCCTATTCGCCTCAACTACTTGGAGTTCCACATTCTCCCTCTACACTGTCCCATCAAACACTCCCAGGGCAGGTACAGCACGGGTTAGATACAGAGTAAAGTTCCCTCTACACTGTCCCGTCAAACACTCCCAGGGCAGGTACAGCACGGGTTAGATACAGAGTAAAGCTCCCTCTACACTGTCCCGTCAAACACTCTCAGGGCAGATACAGCACGGGTTAGAGACAGAGTAAAGCTCCCTCTACACTGTCCCATCAAACACTCCCAGGGCAGATACAGCACGGGTTAGAGACAGAGTAAAGTTCCCTCTACACTGTCCCATCAAACACTCCCAGGGCAGGTACAGCACGGGTTAGATACAGAGTAAAGCTCCCTCTACACTGTCCCATCAAACACTCCCAGGGCAGGTACAGCACGGGTTAGATACAGAGTAAAGCTCCCTCTACACTGTCCCATCAAACACTCCCAGGGCAGGTACAGCACGGGTTAGATACAGAGTAAAGTTCCCTCTACACTGTCCCATCAAACACTCCCAGGGCAGGTACAGCACGGGTTAGATACAGAGTAAAGCTCCCTCTACACTGTCCCATCAAACACTCCCAGGGCAGGTACAGCACGGGTTAGATACAGAGTAAAGCTCCCTCTACACTGTCCCCATCAAACACTCCCAGGGCAGGGACAGCACGGGTTAGATACAGAGTAAAGCTCCCTCTACACTGTCCCATCAAACACTCCCAGGGCAGGTACAGCACGGGTTAGATACAGATTGAGATTGCCAGTTTCTTGACAGATTCTGGGCAGGCTTTGACTTTGGGGCCCGTGTCGACACTGCGCTGACTGCACTCACCGTCAAACTGCGCCATTTTGTCGCAAAGCTTCACCTCCCCCAGGACAGCTTTGAACTGCGGCTGGTTAATGCAGGTAACAAACCACCGGTTGACGTTGGTGTAGGGCTGACGGAAAGAGGCGTCCAGAACCTGGGGATGGAGAGAAATCAGAATCAGCTGCACAGGTGGTACCAAAACCCCCTCAACCCAAACGACAAGCTCTCCAAACCCGCGCCCCCCCCAAAACCTGGTCTGTCTGGAGGCAGAGATCACACGTTCGCACTGAGTCTCCCTCCACACTCCAACGCCGGCCGTGTCTCTCCTCCCCCACCCACCCAGGCGCAGTTATTCAGTAAGAATTTGTCACGAACCCCAATCGCAAGCAATGCGAGGGCCACTCTCAGCAATGCTGCAGAGTGACGGGACGCGATCGGCAGCGAGGATTTCAGTCACCCCACTGCGGGCACCCACATCCCCTGCAAGCCGCGCGGCCACGCAGCTCCCCTTGGAACCCGCACAGCCGGCTTTTCAATGCAAAAACTGCGCATGAGCGCGATTGTGAATGGCCCTTAAAGGGGCCACGCAGGGCCAAACAAAATTAGAGGGAACACTGGGCACACCCCCCCCCCCCCGCCCCCACAGGAACAGATAGAACAAAAACAACAGGCCCAATAGTTCCGATTCAATAGGGCCGCTTCCCTCACTGCCATACGGTTCTGACCAAAGGTCATCGAGCTGAAACGTTAACTCTTGTTTCTCTCTCCACAGACACTGCCTGACCTGCTGAGTATTTCCAGCATTTTCTGGATATATTTCAGGTTTCCAGCACCTATTTTGCTTCTGGGACCGCCAGTCATGCCAATAACCCCGTCGCTGGGGAGCGTGATAAAGGGAAGGCATTTATACAGTGCCTGATCACTTCCCAAAGGGCCTCACAGCCAATGATGAACCATATTCCCCCCCGCCCCCAATACAATCACTGCGAGATCCCACAAACAGTAACCGAGTCCCTCCGACAGTGCGGCGCTCCCTCAGTACTGCCCCCTCCGACAGTGCGGCGCTCCCTCAGTACCGCCCCCTCCGACAGTGCGGCGTTCCCTCAGTACCGCCCCCTCCGACAGTGCGGCGCTCCCTCAGTACTGCCCCCTCCGACAGTGCGGCGCTCCCTCAGTACCGCCCCTCCGACAGTGCGGCGCTCCCTCAGTACTGCCCCTCCGACAGTGCGGCGCTCCCTCAGTACTACCCCTCCGACAGTGCGGCGCTCCCTCAGTGCTGCCCCTCCGACAGTGCGGCGCTCCCTCAGTACTGCCCCTCCGACAGTGCGGCGCTCCCCCAGTACTGTCCCTCCGACAGTGCGGCTCTCCCTCAGTACTGCCCCTCCGACAGTGCAGCGCTCCCTCAGTACTGTCCCTCCGACGGTGCGGCTCTCCCTCAGTACTGCCCGACAGTGCGGCGCTCCCTCAGTACTGCACTGGGAGTGTCAGCCTAGGTTATGTGCTCAAGTCTCTGGAGTGGGGCTCGAACTCACGACCTTCTGACTCAGAGGCGAGGGAATGCTGTCCACTGAGCCACGCGGGCATCACTCAGTCGGCACTGTGGTAGGCGGTGAACACAAGCCCCAGAGACACGTGCAGCTGATCTCCCCGGGCCCCATGCCCTGAGATCGGAGGATGGCAGCAAGACACTACCTGTTTGTAGAGCCAGAGGAGAGAACAGACGACAGTGATGTCAGCGAGGGTGACTCGCTCTCCCACCAGGAAGGTGCGAGTCTTCAGGTGCTCGTTCAGGACGCCCAGCACCTTCTTCACCTCTTCCTTGGCGTGTTCAGTGGCCTGCAAGGGAACAGTCATCAAGTAAAACACACAGTAATACGGCCAAACCCAAGGTACCACCATATTCGGACAGGCGTGCAATCAAGATTAAACACAAGAATTGGGAGCAGGAGTAGGCCATGCGGCCCCTCGAGCCTGCTCCGCCATTCAATAAGATCATGGCTGATCATCGACCACAACTCCACTTTCCCGCCCGATCTCCATATCCCTTGATTCCCCTAGAGTCCAAAAATCCATCGATCTCAGCCCTGAATATACTCAACGACAGCATCTACAGCCCTCTGGGGTAGAGAATTCCAAAGATTCACCACCCTCCTGAGTGAAGAAATTCCTCCTCATCTCAGTCCTAAATGTCCGACCCCTTATCCTGAGACTGTGACCCCTGGTTCTAGACTCTCCAGCCAGGGGAAACAGCCTCCCTGCATCTACCCTGTCAACGCCCCTCAGACTATCGGCCCACTAGGAAACGGGCTCAAATTATTCTACTGTAACAATCGATCTCAAATTATTTTTATTTTTGGATTCTAGGGGAATCAAGGGATATGGGGATCGAGCGGGGAAAGTGGATTCGAGGTCAAAGATCAGCCATGATCTTATTGAATGGCGGAGCAGGCTCGAGGGGCCGAATGGCCGACTCCTGCTCCTAATTCTTATGATTGTTTGCACCCCATGGTTGCTCAGCTATCTCTAGTTAAACCCTGAGATGTTACAGTGTGAGGGGTTATACTGGGCAGCCAAGGGTTTCTCTACTGATCTCCAGACCAATGGTGGGCAATTCCACCGCACCCAATCACCCACACACGTCATATCGAGGCATGGAGCCAGTGCCCTGCATGTTCCTCATCAGACCCACCCAGACAGTCCCGCCCCCTACTACTCCTGTAGGTGCTGACTCACGCTGCAATACGGTACCCTCTGAAACCTCAGCCAAGCGGCCACTGCTCGGAGAGTCTAGATCGGCTAATCAACAACAGGAGGCACCGACCCGAGCCTGACCCGGCCCTCATGGCGCGGCAGGTTCGCTGGCCGAGTTACGTGTGACCTCCCGCTAGCTCAGGGGCCCTGAAGCCAAGAGAGACAAGCCAGCTGCAATCAGCAGAGACTGGGGAACCATGTGGCTTGGCAGCACGCAGGGCGGTTCATTCACAGGCTGAGTCAAGGCGGGGCGGGGGAGGGGGGTGGGCCCCTGACCCTTCACTCGCACCGAGCTCCTGGCTGTCACCCACCTGTTTGTTGTACTGCATGATTCCAAGGGTTGGGAAAACCCATGTGCTGGCAGGAGGGATGAGGTCGCTGTCTGCAAAGCTCATCCACTGAAGAATCTGGGCGGCTTCCTCCTTCTTGACTCCTCGGAGGGCATCGTTCGCAACTGGGGGAGGGAAGACAGAAACGGTCAGCGGCTCCTGAGGAAACCCCGCCATGGGACTTCAGACCCTCCCGCGCCAGTAAACCCTCCTTTCACTGGCCATGTTCATCGGCCCTAATCCGCTTTCAACCCCCAGGAACTCCACGCGCCCTGACAGCAAGCAAGTGCTCACTTCCCCGCCCGCTCTGGAATGGAGACCAGTGGATTCCATGAGAAGGGAGGCAGAGAGGCCAACAGGATAGAATTACGTCGAATGTATAGCACAGAAACAGGCCATTCGGCCCAACGGCTCCGTGCCGGTGTTTCTGCTCCACACCAGCCTCCTCCCACCCAACCAGCATATCCCTCTATTCCTTTCTCCCTCATGTGTTTATCCAGCTTCCCCTTAAATGCATCTATACTATTCGCCTCAACCACTCCCTGTGGTAGCGAGTTCCACATTCTCCCCACTCTCTGGGTAAAGAGGTTTCTCCCGAATTCCCTGTTGGATTTATTACTGACTATCTTATATTTATATACATTTCAGCAATGTCGTATGAGGAGCCCCCAACGCTTAAATGTTCTCCCCGTCACGCCCGAGGGCAGTGACTGGCCGGGACGCAGATCCACCAGTGCTAGCAGCCCTTGCCCGAGTGACCATTCTCCGCGGGGAGGTGGGGGGTCTATCTGACCATCTTGGGGAGAGGGGGTTATAATCACACACCATGCCACTCACACCAGACACTTCCTGGTTTGAATGGCAGCCCCGGCAGATTAGGTCATGCCCCCCCTAACCCGAGGCGCACTAACGCACAGTCCTGGTGAGGTGCTAATTGAGCAGAGGAGATGGTTGCCCGCCACACAACGCGGTTACAGACTGTGCAACCTCACCTCACACCCATTTTATTTAGAATTACAGCCTCAGCATAATTTTTTAAAAAGAACTGCGCCCCAAAAGACGTCAGAGGTGTGCATCTTGGACAGTAGGAGCGATGGGACACACGCATTGTGCCTCAGATACCGACTCTGCACAGAGCCCCTGGGAGGGGGGTGGGGGGCAGTGGAGGGAGCTAGTGACAGGTGATAGGCAGTCCATTCAAATTTCCGCGCATGTGCGGTTTCCTCCGTGTAAAAGCCGGTGAGCAGCCTGCGCGGGACCTCCAGACCTTGGGAACGCCGGTGATAGTACCTGAAAACGCGAGGGGGAACTGGCTGGATATTCAGCAGAGAAAGCGAGTTGAGGAATGGGATCGAGGTGGCTTAGTGCATGACACTATTCAAACCTGGGACTGGATAGATGCATCTCAACTCGTGGGGGGTCCCCTCTGCACCCCATGTGACCCAGCCACAAGTCCTGTTTGAGCTGCATTAGGCAAGAACAGACAGGGTTCCTAAACATTTGAACCATGGACTCTCAAAGGGGAGGGCCGCTGGTCACCCAGACTCTCCGCCAACCCAGGCAGTTCAACACTACTGCTGCGCTCTCTCTCAGGGCCATCGAAGTTTACAGTAGACAGGAGGCGGCCATTCAGCCCATCGTGCCCGTGCCGGCTCTTTGCGAGAACATTTCAAAACTAAAGCCCACTGCCCCGCCCTCTCAGTCCCAGATCTTCCTCTGCTTCAAATATTTATCCACTTTTCCCTTAAAAAGAGGCCGTGGTCTCTGCCTCAACCGCTCCCTACAACCCTTGGCAGAAAGACATCTTTCCCGACCCCTCTTACGCTCCGTGACTATTTTAAATTGACGACTCCCCTCGTCACAGATTTCCTGAACAGAAGAAATAGGGTAAAGAGAGACAGACTAGGAAAATCCTTCATAATTACAAAAAACACATTTGATTAAGTTGTTGCGATCTGGAATTGCACTGTCTGAAAGGGCGGTGGAAGCAGAGTCAATAACTTTCAAAAAGGGAATTGGATAAATAGTTGAAGGGAATAAATGTGCAGGGCTATGGGGAAAGAGCAAAGGGGAGCTAGACTAATTGGGAGCTCTTTCAAAGAGCCGGTACAGGCACGATGGGCCGAACGGCCACCTCCGGCGCGGTATGATTCTAAAAATCTCCGCTTAACCTTACCATAGTGAGCGATGGCATTGCTCTCGAAGACACAGAATCCATCGTCGCCTTCGAAAGCTGGAACCTGGAAGAGAAGCGCAGTGAGCAACAGAACGGGCGGCAGTCAGCACCTCCCACCCCCAAAAAGGAGCCAACACTGCAGCGAGTGGAGCACCCCCCCTCCCCGAGACACAGCTTCTCCTTTCACAATGTGCCTCAGTCGCGACAGCAGTCACATCGTCAACTCCTCCCAGCAGTAGATCCTGAGCTAATTGTCCAGTTAAGTGTCTGCGGGGGCTCAGTGGGCAGCAATCTCACCTCTGAGTCAGAAGGTCACAGGTTCAAGCCCCACTCCAGAGACAGGAACACAAAATCCAGGCTGTACTGAGGGAGCGCCGCACTGTCGGAGGGTCAGTACTGAGGGAGCGCCGCACTGTCGGAGGGGCGGTACTGAGGGAGCACCGCACTGTCGGAGAGGCAGTACTGAGGGAGCGCCGCACTGTCGGAGGGGCAGTACTGAGGGAGCGCCGCACTGTCGGAGGGGCGGTACTGAGGGAGCGCCGCACTGTCGGAGAGGCAGTACTGAGGGAGCGCCGCACTGTCGGAGGGGCGGTACTGAGGGAGCGCCGCACTGTCGGAGGGGCAGTACTGAGGGAGCGCCGCACTGTCGGAGGGGCGGTACTGAGGGAGCGCCGCACTGTCGGAGGGGCAGTACTGAGGGAGCGCCGCACTGTCGGAGGGGCAGTACTGAGGGAGCGCCGCACTGTCGGAGGGGCAGTACTGAGGGAGCGCCGCACTGTCGGAGGGGCAGTACTGAGGGAGCGCCGCACTGTCGGAGGGGCAGTACTGAGGGAGCACCGCACTGTCGGAGGGGCGGTACTGAGGGAGCGCCGCACTGTCGGAGGGGCGGTACTGAGGGAGCGCCGCACTGTCGGAGGGGCAGTACTGAGGGAGCGCCGCACTGTCGGAGGGGCGGTACTGAGGGAGCGCCGCACTGTCGGAGGGGCGGTACTGAGGGAGCGCCGCACTGTCGGAGGGGCGGTACTGAGGGAGCGCCGCACTGTCGGTACTGAGGGAGCGCCGCACTGTCGGAGGGGCGGTACTGAGGGAGCGCCACACCGTCGGAGGGGCGGTACTGAGGGAGCGCCGCACTGTCGGAGGGGCGGTACTGAGGGAGCGCTGCACTGTCGGAGGGGCAGTACTGAGGGAGCGCCGCACTGTCGGAGGAGCTGTACTGAGGGAGCGCCGCACTGTCGGAGGGGCAGTACTGAGGGAGCGCCGCACTGTCGGAGGGGCAGTACTGAGGGAGCGCCGCACTGTCGGAGGGGCGGTACTGAGGGAGCGCCGCACTGTCGGTACTGAGGGAGCGCCGCACTGTCGGAGGGGCGGTACTGAGGGAGCGCCACACCGTTGGAGGGGCGGTACTGAGGGAGCGCCGCACTGTCGGAGGGGCGGTACTGAGGGAGCGCTGCACTGTCGGAGGGGCAGTACTGAGGGAGCGCCGCACTGTCGGAGGAGCTGTACTGAGGGAGCGCCGCACTGTCGGAGGGGCAGTACTGAGGGAGCGCCGCACTGTCGGAGGGGCAGTACTGAGGGAGCGCCGCACTGTCGGAGGGGCGGTACTGAGGGAGCGCCGCACTGTCAGAGGGGCAGTACTGAGTGAGTGCCACACTGTCAGTACTGAGGGAGTGCCACACTGTCAGACGCGCAGTCTTTCGGATGAGACGTTAAATCAAGGCTCCGTCTGCTCTCTCAGGTAGACATAAAAGATCCCACGGCCACTATTGGAAGAAGAGCAGGGGAGTTCTCTCCGGTGTCCTGGGCCAATATTTATCCCTCAACCAACATCACTTAAAAAAAATAATGATCTGATCATTATCACATCGCTGTTTGTGGGAGCTTGCTGTGCGCAAATTGGCTGTTGCGTTTCCTACATTACAACAGTGACGACACTTCAAAAAGTACTTCATTGGCTGTAAAGTGCTTTGGGACGTCCCAAGGTGGTGAAAGGCGCTACAAAAATGCAAGTCTCTCTTAAGGACTTTTAATTTGCACAAGAACCTCACCAGCAGTTTGCTCTCATCAGGGCAGAGGTCAAGGGTGGAAAATGGACGTTCGTTCATCCAGCTCACCCCTACAATACCCCAACTCCCCCCGCCCGCATCCAACCGTGGACTCAACTCCTCAGTTCTCCCTACAGCCCAGCGACACGGGTTAATTTAACTCTCACAGGGGGCCTCTCGAAATTACGAGGGGTTTGACTCGGAGTAGATCGAGAGATACGGTTTCCACTGGCAGGAGGGTCGATAACCGGAGAACACAGATTTATGGTAATTGGCAAAAAAAAATCCAGGGAGGAAATGAGGAGATACGTTTCTTGCAGCGAGATGTGATCTGGAACGCGCTGCCTGAAAGGGCGGTGGGAGCAGATTCAATAGTAACTTTCAAAAAGGAAATTGGATAAATACTTGAAAAGGAAACATTTGCAGGGCTATGGGGAAAGAGGGGAGTGGGACTAATTGGAGAACTCTTTCAAAGAGCCGGCACGGGCACGATGGGCCGAATGGCCTCCTTCTGTGCTGCACCATTCTCTGACTGAGGAGAGCAGAAACGGGTCCATTTAACTCACAGGTGACTGAGGAGACTTTCAGAGACTGGGACGGCAATTTTACTTCACCGTGATTATATAAAGCCCTGGGTGAGATTACAGGCCACACACAGCAGCATGAAGCATTCTCCCTTTTACAAAACCTTTTCTTTTGTAAATATTCCGCAGAGAATCACAACTTTAGGGAAACGGGTCAGGATACATGCCTAGATTTGATTGAACCAATAAAGGCACTGTCGGAGGGGCCACCTTTCGGATGAGACGTTAAACCGAGGCCCCGTCTGCCCACTCACGTGGACATAAAAGATCCCACGGCCACCATTGGAAGAAGAGCAGGGGGAGTTCTCTCCCCGGTGTCCTGGGGCCAATATTTATCCCTCAACCAACATCACTAAAAACAGATTATCTGGTCATTATCACATTGGTGTGTGTGGGAGCTTGCTGTGCGCAAATTGGCTGCCGCGTTTCCCACATTACAACAGTGACTACACTTCAAAAGTAAGTACTTCATTGGCTGTAGAGCGCTTTGAGACGTCCAGTTGTTGTGAAAGGCGCTGGAGAAATGCAGGTCTTTCTTTTTTCCACCCGAGAGCAGCCGGGACCTCGGTTTAACATCTCACCTGAAAGGCGGCCCCTCGGACAGTGCAGCACTCCCTCAGTACTGCACTGGGGAGTGGCGGCCTAGGAGGTGGCAGCTAAGAACTCCCAGCTGCTGGCGAAGGACTAATCTCAGCTCAACCCAGAATCCCGGCGCTGTGCAGGGTTCCAGACTCATTCAGCTGAATATGAAGCGAGAATTCCAGAACTTAAGAAACAGCCCTTCCCCTCCAGATAGGAAAAACCACACAACATGTGACAAACACAGAAAATTCTGGATAAAACACAAGAGGTCTATCAGCATCTGGAGAGAGTCCTTGCATCAGAACTCGACTGTGTGTCTACCTCTCCGATATACCACCGAGACCAAACTGCATCGCTCTCCCAGTCAATGACTCCTGGATTGTTTTCTTCAGGCCCCGTAGCCCCTTTAAGGGGTTGTGCAGCCCATTCAAAATACCGCGGTTTTTCGACTGAAAAGCCGGCCGCACGGGACACCCGGAGCGTTGCCCGGTCGCGCAGGGAACATTACTCGCAGTGCTGCGATTGGGGGGAGGGTCAGCCTAACACAATCTTAAAATTCGAGCGAGGCCATTCAGGAGTGAAGTCACGAAGGCGGGTGGGGAAATCTGGAACGCTCTCCCTCCAAAAGGCTGTGGATGCTGGAGATCAATTGGAGCTTCCCAGACTGAGGGGGATAGATTTTTGTTGGGCAAGAGTACCGAGGGAAACGGAGCAAAGGCCGGTACATCGAGTTGAGGTGCGGGCCGACCATGATCTAATTGAATGGCCTCCTCCTGGTCCTATTGAGCTCGCATTCTGGAGCAGGGCGCGAATCTTTAGCCTTCTGACTCAGCAGAGAGAGAGAGTGACTGAGCCAAGCTGATGCGGGATGTGCACCAGACAATGATCCGCCTCAAAAGCCACATAATAAAGCTTAAATCCGCATTCGCACTGATTTGCAGGTATCTCACGTTGCCGATACAAACAGATCTGCCTTAGGATTCATCTAGCAACAGGGCATGGCCGTGTAAAACCTCCAGGCCAACGCCTCAAAATGCGGGACGGGAATAATTTGGGCTGGACATCTTAAACTCACTGAAAGCAACTCGAATGCCCCAGGGTCAAGCCAGCCAAGCTCCACACACACCGGCCGGTTGCGACTTGAGAGCTGCCAGCCCCGGGAACAGATACCCCATCTCCATCTCCCACCCCCCGCCACCTCCCCGCCCGGGCGGATCTGTCCCATTCAAGTCAGTTCCCTCAGAGGTGCAAGTACCCCAGTAAAACACAACCCCTCCGCCAGACCGAAGCACAAACAGGCATAAACCCCCCCCACCAAGGCAATATGATAACAGTCGGACCCCCTTCCTGACCCCTCAGAGGGGGCAAAGTCCCGACGTGGCAGAACTTACACTAAAAGGGGCAATTATCCATTCACTGTGCTGCTGTCACTCGTTGCCCAGTCTCTCCCCCAGTCTGGCAGAACCCTTTATCAGGGTGGGGGGTAAGGGATGGTATGGGCGCAAGAGATGAGGTGGGGTCAGGGGCAACGTTCCTGTTCAGCTGCGCGGTCTGAGGTCCCGCACAGGCCGCTCACCAGCGTTTACGTGGGAGAAACCACGCATGCACGAAAATTGGAAGGGGCCACGCAGAAAATTAGAGGGAACATTGGTCAGGGGTGAGGGCAAGGATGTGGGTGGGGATAAGGGGTGGATTCACTGGGGGGGGGGGGGGGGGGGGGGTGAGGGGAAGGGTAGGGGTGGGAGTAAAGATGAGGGTGGGGATAAGGGCTGGGGTCACTGGGGGGGGGGAGGGAGATGAGGGTGGGTAAGGGATGAGGGGGAAGGGGTGGAGGTGAGGGTGGGAGTGGAGGAAGGGTAGGGTGTGAGGGGTAAGGATAAGGATGGGGAAGGGTAGGGTATGGGTGGTTAAGGATGAGGATAGGTTAGGTATGGGGGTAAGGATGAGGATGGATGGTGCGGGGGGGG